>CAIGQQ010032394.1:2749419-2774255 GCA_903798035.1 Danio albolineatus
ATATTATATTATATTATATTATATTATATTATATTATATTATATTATGTTGTATTATATTGTATTATATTATATTATATTATATTATATTATATTATACATAAACTTATCAACTCTTATTTATTAATTTATTTATTTACAGCTATTTGTTCTTATTGTTTTGTATCTTTTTTTAATCTGTATTTATATGTAACTTATTATATTAACAACAAATAATTAAATATCATTAAAATACGTTTTTGGAATTAAAATTACAGATATAATTATTACAAATTATATTTCAATTTAAACCCATGGAGGATTATTTTTCCATGTTCTGGCATCATTCCTGTACCACTCTGTTAAAGGAGCAGTTCACCCAAAAACGAACATGTCCTCATCAGTTACTCACGCTCACTTGTTCTGAACTTTTATGTATATGTGTCTTCTGTTGAACACAAAACAAGATATTTTGAAGAATGTTGGAGCAGCCTTTAACATACAGTACATGGGAACAAAAAATACTGTAGGAAACAATGGCTGCTTTTTTCCAAATTCTTCAGAATATTTTGTTTATAGTTAATATATAATAAAGTTACATATAAGTACAGAAATAAAACAAACAACTGTAAATAAATAAATAAATAAATAACAGTTGATAGATATAATATAATAATAATAATATAATATAGGTGGAAAGAAACTCTAACAGGTTTTGAACATGTGACGGATAAGTAAATGAATGCAGAATTAACATTTTTGCGTGAACTGACCCTTTAATTTGACATACCATAATGACAGCAGAGAACTGGACTAGTGAAATGTCTGTGTGTGTTTTAATCTGGATCAGGTTGTGGAGGAGATTGCGGATCATCCGGACCCCCACGCAGCTCAGCATGATTTGGGTCCCGTCAGCAGCCCCCTGAACAAGTGTATCCTGCTAGCGCTGCTCATCGCCATCAGCATGGGCTTCGGACACTTCTACGGTGAGCAAAGACACGCCGTTCACTTCTCATTTAAAATCTGGCATTAAAGCTTAATTTAGGCCCAATTCCAATTATATTTTGTACCCCTTCCCCTTGGCCCTTGAAACAGAGTGTGAAGGGGAAGGGTTTAAAAAATTTACCCCTAAGAAATGGGACAGCACTTCAACACCTGCACACGTCATCATATGTCATCGCGATCTGTTGCTTTATATGGGATCAGATGATCACGACTGCTGGAGTTATTCCAGTTGCATTTTTTTTTGTATTTATCTTCAGGAAATCACTGAAGGAGTATATCTTGTTAACATAATGATCTAATGTGGTAATAAGATCATAACTGTACTGTGTGGTTACATTGTGGCCATATTCATCTACGTAAACACACAATAACTACATTAAAATTATAGCAGAAACTAAAAAGCTCATTCCCAGCTAGACTTCTCTGGCAGGGCATTCGAGTGTCTCCGACTGACAGAATGTTGTGGGACTGCTGTACAGGATTTATTATTAGAGATCGTGAAATTTAGCGGTAAATAAGAAGTTAAAGAGCCCATATGGTGGGTTGAGAACGGTTAAATTTCACTTTTTGAAGTCCCAAACAACAGGATGATATGTATGCAAGGTTAAAAAACACTTTCGATGTCTTATAATATCTATTTATTTTTACCTCATTTTCCCACCGACTCCCATATGAATCGTCTGAGCGAGTCTTTTTCCCCAAGCACCTCCTTTATGTGACGCTACCACGTCACGTCACCACGTCACGTCCTTTATGCGTCAGCAGCCCAATGCCAGAACATATTGAAAAACATTACTGCAGTTGTACAACAGCGTATTGCTCTATTCTTCATCATAACAACAAACATTCAGTAATAATTAAACACTTCATGGACTATTGTAAGCCAACGAATAGTTACATTCGGCAGTAAGCTAAATACATGCTGCACAGAGCAAACACAATACAGACAACTACATCCATATTTACCTTGTTACAGTGAACAAGACTGGAAGAACACGCTGGTCCAAATAAACTGGGTATTGATCCATCCTTTAACAACAACCGTGCAACAAATCCCGCGTCGTAAGCTGGTAGATTTGTGTAGCTCTCTTCAGAGAGATGACGCGAACACAGCACCATGTTGGGGATATAATTCTCAGGTATTTTACCAAAAAAAACCCTCAACCACTCCAGGTAGGGAAAAGAGGTTTCCAGGTAGGGAAAATAACACAGCTTTTCCCTCGCACTTCAGAGCATAGCGTCTACGGGATCAATAACTCATGACCGAAACATTGTTCCTACACAAACAGCACCTCTTTTCAACCGTCGCAATGTATACAATCACCTACAATCTTATTTTCCTAAAAATTAGCTTTCCTACGCGCTGGATGCATCATATTAAACTCTGTGCAGGCGGCAGAGAGACCGGTCCTTAGGGACCGTCTACAAAGAGCAAAACGCGAAAACCAATACTGCAAAAGCTCCCATACTTCTCTCTAAATCTTTATACTGCCATCAAACTCAGATCACACGTCACTGCTGTCCCGCTGGTTATACTACAACACTTATTGCGATAAAGTGCTTGTTTTTTATTTTTTATTTTACTTGATACAGTGCTTGTTGTCTTCCACTTTCTCTTCCTGTCAATGGGCGGGGCCGGGGAGTTCAATTTTCCCGGGGTCTGTGCGTGCAACTAGTGGGCGGGGCTTATGTTTCGCGTTGACGTCAAGCTGAAATGGCTAAAGACTCGTTCTAATAACGATTCATTTAAACAACGATGAGTCGACTCTTTTATATATGAATCAATCGTTTTAAACACTTTGCACTTTCAGATTTAAGCCTTAGCTGGACATTTCACTTTACTTAGAGCTGTGTAACACACTGCATAGAAGGTCATTTTCAAAAATCCATAATATGGGCTCTTTAAACATCATCTTCTGTTGGATTCCAGGTCATATGGGACTACATGAAAATGAACTGGCAGATGAAGCAGCAAAACAGACTATCTCCTTGAAAGTGACAGAATGTTTAATTCCTCCTGAGGACTTGAAACCCACAATTAATTAATACATAAATGAAACATGGCAAAGAGAATGGGACAACTGCACAAATAATAAACTACATGAAATTAACCCGAAAATAAATGAAAGACACTTGGCAAATTATAATTTTGAGACCAGGCATGAACAGACTGTCTACACTAGATGTCGAATTGGACATTCTAGGTTGACACATTTGTATTTACTCAATAACGAAGACCCACCTAAATGTAGTAACTGCCAGGCTGCTCTTACTATCAAACATATTTTGTTGGAATGTGAAAATTTTAATACAATTAGACATTTTTATAAGGAGACTACTTTGATGGACATCTTTAAAAAAGTACCACCAGGAAGAGTCTTAAATTATTTATCAAAAATTAAGCTGAAAAATACTTTTATTAATAAAAATAAATAAATTTAACTTTGAATATATGTTTATGGGACTTTTATGTATTTATATTTTAGGTATTTATCTAAGTAACTTTTTATTGTAATATGAATTAGTTTTTATCTTGTAATATTTTTATGTATAACCATCTTGCCATGAAATAGCCATAAGTTGCTGATGTGGCAATAAATAAATAATAAATAAATAAACTTCCAATTCAAGGGGTATCTAGCCCTTCCCCTTATTCCTACCCTCTCAAGCTAAAGACAATTTGGACGCCCTACCCCTTCACTTGAACGCACAAATCAAGTGATAGGGATAAGGGGAAAGGCTAATGCTGCGTTCACACTAGACGCGGAAGATGCATCAAGCGCGAGTGATTTACATGTTAAGTCGATGCAAAGACATTCTGCGGCACGATACGCGCGAATGGCGAGGCGCGAATGATTCAAGTTCGCGCGGCGCGATACGCTTAATGCATGAATCGCTCGAAAGTTCGAAAGTCTGAACTTCAGTGGATATTCGCACCGCGTTAACCAATCAGGAGCTTGCTCTTGTGAGGGTGTGATTATGACCTGCTGTTGGTGTCCCAGGGGAAAATCCTCCTGCCGACACAGACAACAGTTCATCAAACTGGGCTTGGCTCAGTCAGAAGCACCGCTGAAAGCTTCCATCATCCAGGTTCAGTTTCTGGAGGAGTGTATCGTGCTCGGTGCACCTCTGAAAGATTCTAGTGGACTCAGACACGGCTCCAAACAAATCGACGCTGTTTTTCTGCCTTCATAGAGCACATAAACACAGCTATTCTGTCAATAAAATCCATGTTAGCCATCTAGCAATGAAGCTAGAGTCACCAGGCCATAGACAGAAGCCCTGCCCATCACGCGATTCCACATCTGTTGTGAAGTGAATTTGACGCGCAAATTAAGCAGATTTGACGCGCGAATGAAGCGAGTAAACTCAATGTTCATGTGTCTATTTACGCGCAAATAGGTTCACGATTTCTCCGCGCTTGCCGCGTCTGGTGTGAACACGGCATAAGGGGGAGAATTGGGACTGGGCCTTACAGTCACAGGATTTACCAGACAAGGAGGAAACAGTGGTTTTGCAGTGCTTCCACAATGCTTGTTTCAGCTTCGACTTTTAAAAACAGTCAGACCTATTCTATCTAGAAAAAATGTGGAAAAAATAATTCATGCTTCTAGATTGGACTACTGTAACTCGCTATATTTCAGGATCAGCCAGACAACTCTACCCCGTTTACAGTTAGTTTAAAAAGCTGCTGCAAGGCTTTAAACCGGTACCAAGAAACATGACCACATCACACCAGTCTTACGCTCTTTGCACTGGTTGTCACTTTTAAAGTTCTTCTCTTGGTTATTAAATCACTAAATAGCTTAGCTCTTTCTTACCAGTCAGACCTGTTGAACAAACATCAGCCTGGTCGGTTGACTATTAGAGACTATTATGCATCCCTAAGTTGAGGCTGAAATGCAGGGGTGACTGCTTTCGCAGTAGCTGGTCCTACCGTGTGGAATGCTCTGCCCCTCTGTATTAGGTCTGTTTCACCTCTGTCTGTTTTTAAATCTAAGTGGAAAACTTACCTATTTGATTTGGCATTTAATCAGTGAGAATTGTTTGCTTTAGCTATAATAATTATCAATGACAGCACGTTCTTTCCCAGAGATGGGTTGTGGCTGGAAGGCCATCCGCTGCGTAAAACAAATGCTTGATAAGTTGGCGGTTCATTCCGCTGTGGCGACCCCGGATTAATAAAGGGACTAAGCCGAAAAGAAAATGAATGAATGAATGAGAGCACGTTCGCCTCACAGCAAGAAGGTCGCTGGTTTAAGCCCCGGCTGGGTCAGTTGGCATTTCTGTGTGGAGTTTGCATGTCTCCAAAGACGTGTGGTATAGGTGAATTGAGTAAACTAAATTGTCTGTAGTGTATGTGTGTGAATGAGTGTGTCTGTGTGTTTCCCAGAGATGGGTTGCAGCTGGAAGGACATCCACTGCGTAATACATGTGCTGGATAAGTTGGCGGTTCATTCCGCTGTGGCGACCCGAGATTAATAAAGGGACTGAGCCAAAAAGAAAATAAATGAATGAATGAATTATCAATGAGAATTGTTTGTTTTAGCTTTAATTTTATATCTTTATTTTGTTATTTGTATTGTGCAGCACATTGGTCAACCTTTGGTTGTGTTTAATAGTGCCATATAACTAAAATTGACCTTAACATTGACAGTGCAACCAACTAGGGTTGTTCCGATACTGACACCAGCATCAGAAATACTCGCCGATGCTGCAAACATTCTGGCATCGGTATCGGCAAGTATTTAAAACCATAAACCGATCTGATACTATCCTTTTATATGAGGCATATTCCCACACTGAAAACCCGGAGTCTTCTTCGCTGCTCAGGATGCAAACACAGGAATTTGTGCTATGTTGCCACAAAGTCATTACTTTTGTTGTAAGGCTTGAGGTTTACGCTACTATTCTGAACCAATAATCGAAAAGAGAAAGCAGTTGAAGGATAGCGTGTTTAAATGAATTATTTATCTCACTCCAGTAATTAATCTGACTTCATTAAAGCTGTTGTCATCATTGATAAAGAGAAGGAATCAATGCCTTAAAGCAGGCAAAGTTACATATGTACATATTAGATGTAGAATTGGCCACTCAAACAATGTGCGTGCGTGCGTGCGTGCGTGCGTGCGTGTGTGTGTTTGTGTGTGTTTGTGTGTGTTTGTGTTTCAGGCACAGTGCAGGTTCAGGAGAGGCAGAGGATTGTGGAGAAGAGTCGTGTGAATGAGCTGGACGTGCCGTGTAAAAGAGAGCTGGATGTTTTAAATAAGGTCTGTGTGTCATAATCCTAACACCCACTCAGAGAGATACAGATTCATTTCTGATGGGAAAGCTTCATTACTTGCATTCAAACACTCATTGTAGACCAGAGAGGGATAAAATCAACATTCAGGAGAAGTCTGAATCCACATAGCGTGCCACGTGTCGAGCACCGGCTCTTCGTGATAGCTTTTTCAAGTTAATAGATGTATGTTTATGGAGCTTTGGTGTTGCTCTATGAGTACATTTTTGCACTTTTTGTTTCTTGGCTGAGCACCCATTTAGATTGGTGTGCGTGCTTTTGTGTGTTTTTTACTTTAATTCAAGAGTTCACACTTAAGCCGCCTTTCCACTGCACACGACAAACGACAAGCGACAGACCGGAAGTCATTCATTTCCAATGGAGAGTAGTCCGGGAGCTGCAGGGAGTTCCGATCATCTCCGTATGCGGAAAATTCGGATCCGATTTGAGCCGCGGATCCGTTGAAATATTTGAACTCCTGCGGCTAGACCGTATGCGACCGGCCGACCGTAAGTGATGTATTTCAGTGTTGTCCAAGCAGGTCCGTGCGCGCGAGATGAAAAATAGGGTTTTTTCGTTATTTTTTGAATCAGAAAAAGTCTGTATTAAATAAAAAAACATTTCTATTCATAAATGAGTAATAAAAATATTATTATAGACATTTTAGTGGCCTATGAGTTTCAGTATTCATTTATTCATCCATTCATTCAACCATGGTGAACACACGGATAATAAAGGCTTTTGCTCCTGCACTACTATTTCGGACACTGCGAGAATCCTTTATTTCTGACACTGCTAGAATCAGCGTCTCCCCCATGGTGCCCGACAACACTGAAAATACTGTGCGACTGCCACAAGGGGGCGTATTCCGACAGTCGTGTCCAAATGTCGTGTGCAGTGGAAAGGCGGCTTTAAGCTGCCTTTCCACTGCACACGACAAACGACAAGCGACAGACCGGAAGTCATTCATTTCCAATGGAGAGTAGTCCGGGAGCTGCGTGGAGTTCCGATCATCTCCGTATGCGGGAAATTCGGATCCGATTTGAGCTGCGGATCCGTTGAAATATTTAAACTCCTGCGACTACACCGCATGCGACCGGCTGACCGGAAGTGATGTATTTCAGTGTTGTCCAAGCAGGTCCGTGCGCGCGAGATAAGAAATAGGGTTTTTTCATTATTTTTTTGAATCAGAAAAAGTCTGTATTAAAAAAAAAACATTTATATTCATAAATGAGTAATAAAAATATTATTATAGACATTTTTAGCGGCCTATGACTTGCAGTATTCATTCATTCATTCAACCTTGGTGAACACACGGAGAATAAAGGCTCTTCCACTCCTATTTCGGACACTGCGAGAATCAGCGTCTCCCCCACGGTGCCCGATAACACTGAAAATACTGTGCGACTGCCACAAGGGGGCGTATTCTGACAGTCGTGTCCAAATGTCGTGTGCAGTGGAAAGGCGGCTTTAGATATTGTGACGTCCCTGTCTAACGGCTGTGAGCGTGTGTTGTGTTTATGTGAGTGTGTGTTGTGTTTATGTGTGTGACGTCAGCCTATGGGCTGAGAGCGTGAGCCTATTTGCTGTGCGTGTGTGGTGTGTCAGCCTATCAGCGGTGCGTGCGTGTGTTCTCAGTTACAGGTTGGAGGTGACGTGATTGGCACACAGGAGCCGCTCGTGAGGATTTGGCTATAAAATCACACTTTGCGCTCATGGAGCTGCATTGACCGTCCCTTTTGGCCCTGACTATTCCGTTTCTTTAAATTAATTATGTTATTATTATGTTAAAATAAATGTTATTTGCCTGTGATGGTTGCGTCTGGTCCTCCTTTTTGTTGCAGCATTCGAGTCGGCTGTAACAATTTTGTTTGACAAACATTAGCAGGTTTGGCATGCTGTCCCGGGAGAGAACCCTGAGCTCTGAGATAGTTGAGCCCAGGGCTCCCGCCTGGTAGAATGAGCATGTAAAGTGGAGTACAAGATCAGGTAGTTCTCGAGAGCTCCCCGTAGTAAAGATAGAAGGGGTGGATGGGGGGTTGAAAATAAGGGAGTAGTATTTTCTGGGTTACTTATAGTGGGATTGAATTAATCAGATTGGCTGACTAATGATTGTAGATGAGAGAAAAGCTGAGGTCAATCATATCACCTGCTCCTCTCGAAATTAGTTTGTGAAACTTCACTAAGATGAAATTTAGGGTGGCGCAGTAGGTAGTGCTGTCGCCTCACAGCAAGAAGGTCGCTGGTTCGAGCCTCGGCGGGGTCAGTTGGCATTTCTGTGTGGAGTTTGCATGTTCTCCCCATGTTGGCGTGGGTTTCCTCTGGGTGCTGCGGTTTCCCCCACAAGTCCAAAGACATGCAGTTAGGCATGGGACAATAACCGTTTTCAAGGTATACCATGGTTTGGAAAAGTCAAGGTTTTAAAACCGTCAACATTGTCTGTAATACCGTTCCTAAGGTATATGTTAGATTTTTTATTTATTAATTTTTTTAAGGACAACAGTATCTTCACAAGAAAAAAATATTCAAATATGGCGTTTTAAATTGTCAAAAAAAATCTGTGTTTTTTTAAACAAATGAAGAATTCAATCATTCATTTAAATTAGTTACTGCTTTACTGTATTATGTTTACTGCTCCAAAATACTATAAATCTTTCAAAAAATAAAATAAATTGTTTTCAAAGGAAAAAAAAAGTTTTTTTTTTACCCAGACACTTAAAAATAATACATTTTACAGCAGTAATCACAATAATGTGAAACTGTGATATTTTTATCCAAGGTTATCATACCGTCAGAATCTTATACCGGCCCATGCCTACACGCAGTGTAGGTGAATTGGGTAAACTAAAATTGTCCGTAGTGTATGAATGTTTCCCAGTAATGGGTTGCTGCTGGAAGGGCATCTGCTGCGTAAAACATATGCTGGATAAGTTGGTGATTCATTCTACTGTGGTGACCCCAGATTAAGGGCATACTCGCACTATGCTATCTGCACCTGCCCAGGCCCGTTTCCCACATCGTTTGAGAAGTGTGAGTGCTCTGAATCGGGCTCAGGCACGGTTCATTTGGTGGCCCTGGCCCAGTTGGATGAGATGAGATTTCTGCAGAAACTACTAACTCTTCAAAGTCTTATCTCTGGGTTCTCTGCACACTTCCAATATCCAGCTAAGCACAGCGCTCTTCACTGTGTTGCCAGATGTTGCTGACTGATTTCAGCCCAAACCCTGTCCAAAAGATTTTACCTGCACAATCAAGTTGAAAACCGCCCGATCTGGCAACTTTTTTGCACCGCTGTTGTTTGTGGGTGAGGTTGGGGATTTCGAATCTGCGCACGCATAAATGGGCGGGGCTTTATGTTTCGTGTTCACGTCATGCCGAAACGGCTAAAGACTCGTTAGCACGGCGACTCGTTTGAGGAACTATGAGTCAACTCTTTTATAGATGAATCAATAGTTTTAAACACTGTGCACTTTCAGATTTAAGCCTTAGCTGGACATTTCACTTCACTTAGAGCTGTGTTACACACTGCATACAAGCTCATTTTCAAAAACCCATAATAGGGGCTCTTTAACTAACATACTGATACTAACATCTAAAAAAACATGATTTATTTTCACATCTAACAGTCTGATTCCTCTTTTCAAACACAGGCCCAGAGACGAGATTTATTTGAGGAGCTCACACAAACCAAGAGCCAGATGGAGAGCCGGCAGAAAGATCTGACCACCGAGAACCAGAAGCTTAAAATCTCTCTGGAGCGAGAAAAAGCGTCTCTGTCGGCCCTTCAGGACGAGCTGTGGGTCCTGCGGGGTCAGATCCGAGAGCTGGAAGACAGAGGAGCCGGAGTCCAATCCATCCAGAGCGAAAACCAGCGGCTGAAGGGACACTTGCAGGTAGGGATCAAATCAGGGGTGGATTTAGACCCTGTCCTGATATACTCGGGTATATTCAAAACTGCACATTTTTCTATGCGGTTTCTGTGTTTATACGAGTTACTGGAGAGTGAAAATACATAAACTTTCTGAAACTCTGGCCAGGGTGAAGATTTTCTAAACTCTTTGTGCAGTGTGGTCGTGTGGACACTACAACAGGAGTTTTCACCACTGAGAGGGCAACACGGCTGGGTTCACACCAAATGCAGAATATGCAAATGAGGCAAAAATCCGCACATTCGCATCAAATGCATGGCATATTTCGTGTTACCCACGAGACGGTAATCCACCTCTGTTTTCACATTTGCGTTGATTCATATGCAGTTTACTTGTGCAAATACTTAATTCTCCATTTGCTGTGAACCCAGCATAAAAGTGTCATTACTGCCCCCCTGTTGGTTCGGCGTGCCCTCAACATGCATAACAGTACGTTTTTGCATTTTCACATAGACGGGAGATTTAAAAAAAACGAAAGCGTAACTAACATTTTTTTGTCATTATTTTGCGTTTAATTAATTTAAAAAATTGCGACTTTTTAGTTGATTTTTTGTTGAATTTAGCGTTTGCGGAATTGTGAAAAACTAGGGGGTCTGATTAGTAATTAATTACTTTTTTGAAGTAAATTACTTTTTTACTTTTTTAAAGAGCCCCTATTATGGGTTTTTGAAAATGAGCTTGTATGCAGTGTGTAACACAGCTAAGAGTGAAGTGAAATGTCCAGCTAAGGCTTAAATCTGAAAGTGCAGTGTTTAAAACTATTGATTCATCTATAAAAGAGTCGACTCATAGTTCTTCAAACGAATCGCCGTGCTTACGAGTCTTTAGCCGTTTCGGCATGATGTGAACATGAAACATAAGCCCCGCCCATTTGTGCGCGCACAGACCGGGGAAGATTCGAAACCCCCAACCCCGCTCACAAACACAGCAGCAAGCAAAGGTTGCCAGATTGGCCGGTTTTGAATTTGATTGTGCAGGTAAAAACCTTTTGGAGAGGGTTTGGACTGAAATCAGTCAGCTACATCTGGCAACACAGAGAAGAGCACTGTGCTCAGCTGCATATTATTTGAAGTGTGCAGATGAACCAGAGATGAGACTGTGAAGAGTCAGTGGTTGAGGTTTATTTCTGCAGAAATGCCTCAGCATTATAGCTCAGCCTTGTGCTGTGTTCCCTCTGAGGAGCTTCTGAAATCTACACGCTTAAAACGGAGGATTCGTCGACCGTTTGTTAAGGAAGGATTAGTATTGATGTGTGCAGGGGCGGACTGGGCATAGGGAGCACCGGGACATTTCCCGGTGGCCTGACGGTGAATCTGGCCTGCTATCCAACAAGTGTTGAGTAAGTGTGATTAAAACGGTCGCCTCATTGTTTTCTCCAGCTTGTAAATGATGTATTTAATTGTGTTTTGTAACTTGTAACCGCTTGTAGTGTCTCTGGTTAACTTGTATTAAGGAGGGGTTTTGGAACAAATGAATCGCTGAACGATTTATATAGGAGTCGCTGGGATAATGAGGTAAAAATAAATGCAGATTATAATGACAATGAAAGTGTTTTTTGACCATGCATGCATATCAGCCTGCTGTTGGACCCCCAAAACCAACATATGACCCTTTTTAATGTATAATAGGGGCTCTTTAAGTTTCCCAACACTGGTTGCGGGGCCTTTTGATTTAATAACTATGATGGATTAAAGCACAGTTAATAGTGAAATGGATTAATTGCTGCATCTCTACTTGCAGGAGGAGAAGCAGAAACTGCGCAGCTTCATGAGCCAGAGAGAAGCGCTGATGGCCGAAGCTCAGCTTCTGCGGAAAGAGCTGGAAAATGAGCGGGAAACCACTGAAAATCTGAAGGAGGAGATCAGTCGGAAAGACGAGACCGAAGAACTACAGGCAAAACTGGAGGAGCTGGAAACCAAGCTGAAGTTTGAGCAGCAGCGCTCTGATCTCTGGGAAAGACTGTATTTGGAGATGAAGGAAGAGCGAGCGAAAGGAGACCGAGATGTGAAGAAGACCAAAATCCCCAAAGACGGGATGCTGGGAAAAGTGAAGGAAACGTTTGACGCTGTGAAAAACTCCACCAAGGAGTTTGTGCACCATCACAAAGAGCAGATTAAAAAAGCCAAAGAGGCGGTGAAGGAAAACCTGCGCAAGATTTCTGACTCCGTTAAATCCACACTCAGGAATTTCAGAAACTCGGCGACTAACGTTTTTAGTCAGGAAAAGCGATTTCATGAGCAGCAAACGTTCCAGCAGGAGCACGGAAACAAACGTGCTGATGATTGGCAGCCGCAGAAACCTTTATACTCGCGCAAATCCACCGGCGACTCTTCGTTCAACAGCGAACGCAATACGCGCAAACCCGGCGCACAAAAAACACCCCCCAAAGGCTGTTCAGGGGTCTACGATTGCGCTTACCAGGAATCGATGAGTTTGTTCAATAAAGCCATGGAGCCCATTCGCGCGGATGAGTTTAACGAACTCCTGCGCAGTTATTTGCAGAAAGAAGTGGGTCATTTCCACCACTGGAGGGAGCTGGAGAGCTTCATCAATAAATTCTTCCATGACGGCATCTTCATCCACGATCAGATGCTGTTTACCGACTTTGTCAGCGGCATTGAGGATTATCTCGAGGAAATCGGCGAATATCACAGTCTCAGCGACGATGTGTTCGAGGATCTGGATGATTATATATATCGGCACATATTTGGAGACACGTACATAAAATACTATGGGCCGAGGTAAGGCAGTTTGCGGTTTTTTTTTGTTTTTAAAATATCACAGATATGGCTTGAGTATCTTGTAACTTGTGCATCCAATATTCTCACAGCAAAAATGTTTTACGTGGTTTTTATGTCTTTCTTGTCACTAATATTTGCAGATACAGCTAGCGGAATTGACATTTATTGTTGTTGTTATTATTATTATTATTATTATTATTATTATTAAAGCCTTGTTCATAGCGACACCAGTGGCCGTTCAGCAAACTGCATACGAACAAAAGGCTGAATGTGATTCGATGCCCAATATACTCACAGCAAAAATGTTTTATGTGGTTTTATATCTTTCTTGTAACTAATATTTGCAGATACAGCTTGCGGAATTGACATTTATTATTTTTATTATTATTATTATTATTATTATTAATATTATTTGTAAAGCCTTGTTTATAGCGACACCAGTGGCCATTTAGTGAACTGCATACGAACAAAAGACTGAATGTGATTCGATGCCCAATATACTCATGGCTAAAATGTTTTATGTGGTTTTTATATCTTTCTTGTCACTAATATTTGCAGAAACAGCTAGCGGAATTGATATTTATTATTATTATTATTATTATTATTACTATATGTAAAGCCATGTTCATAGCGACACCAGTGGCCATTCAGTAAACTGCTCAATGAACAAAAGACTGAATGTGATTCGATGCCCAATATACTCACGGCAAAAAAGTTTTACATGGTTTTTTATCTTTCTCTTAACTAATATTTGCAAATACAGCTAGCGAAAATGACATTTATTATTATTTTTATTCTTATTATTATTATTTTTAATCCTTGTTTATAGCGACACCAGTGGCCATTCAGTGAACTGCATATTGGACAAAAGACTGAATGTGATTCGATGCCCAATATACTCACTGCAAAAAATGTTTTACGTGGTTTTTATATCTTTCTTGTAACTATTATTATTATTATTATTATTGTTGTTATTATTTTTAAGCCTTGTTTATAGCGACACCAGTGGCCATTCAGTGAACTACATAGTGGACAAAAGACTGAATGTGATTCGATGCCGAATATACTCACAGCAAAAATGTTTTATGTGGTTTTATATCTTTCTTGTAAGTAATATTTGTCATTATAGCTAGCGGAATTGACAATTATTATTATTATTTTTTTATTTTAAGCCTTGTTTATAGTGACACCAGTGACCATTCAGTGAACTGCATAACATACAAAAGGCTGAATGTGATTCGATGCCCAATATACTCACGGCAAAAATGTTTTACGTGGTTTTTATATCTTCCTTGTAACTAATATTTGCAGATACAGCTAGCTGAATAGACATTTATTATTATTATAATAATAATAATTATTATTATTATTAATATTATAATTTCTAAAGCCTTGTTTATAGTGACACCAGTGGCCATTCAGTGAACTGCATAACGAACAAAAGACTGAATGTGATCCGATGCCCAATATACTTACAGCAAAAATGTTTTACGTGGTTTTATATCTTTCTTATTACTAATATTTACAGATACAGCTAGCGGAATAGACATTTACTATTATTATTATTATTATTATTATTATTTATTATTTTTATTTATTTTTATTTTTTTTTAAGCCTTGTTCATAGTGACACCGGTGGCCATTTAGTGAACTGCTCAATGAACAAATAAGACTTTCTCCAGAAGAAATAAATATGATAGTAACACAGTGAAAATTTCCTTGCTCCCCAAACATCATTTGGGAAATATTTTAAATTCACAGGAGGGCAAATAATTTTGACGTCAGCTGTATATGAATTGGACCATAAAGAAGAAGTGCACACCAATGCTTCTGTTTCTCCAGTGCAGTTTGATAACGTGTGCTTCTGTTGCTTCTCTGTCTGTAGGTCTGAGAAAGAGTAGCGTCTGCATGTTGACACGCATGAGTGAACCACGCATCAGGCTTTGTGGCAAAAAAAAAACCCTAAAACCATTTCCTGTTTGTAAATTTGCAGTCGCCCCTTGGAAGGGCCGGGGTCAAAGGTCAAGGCGTGGCGCCCCTGCCAGCGCCCGCAGAGAAAGCAGCAGCATCAGCCTCGACCTCGACCTCACAGAGCCAAGAAATGGAGCCAACATTCGGGACGAGACCCGAACCGACAGTTCGCAGATGTCAAAATAGAGCTGGGCCCCATGCCTTTCGATCCCAAATACTAGAATCAACATTCTCTTCTTCTCAACCACCTTCCCTAGTTAAGTTGTGCATCGGAGGAAGCTTTGAGTTAGCTTTTATTTTTATTTGCACATGTAAATGTCCTAAAGCTGGTTGACTGATCTCTTTCTGCACTTTGTTTTAGCAGATCAGATTTTTATTTTATTACATTTTCTGTTTTCTAGATTCTCCAAACGTGTGGAAATCCTGTTTAAGGATTGATTTTATTTTAATTCATAACATTAACGACAAAATCTGTTCATTTTAGCTCAAAAACCAAATTAATCTAGAGTTTAGAGGAAGTTTTGGCTTCACTTTTCCTGCAAATTATTATTATTATTATTATTTTATTTGCACAAGTAAATGTTCTGATGCTGGTTGTGTGATTTTGTTTCTGCATCCAAACGGCTCCATTATAGCAGATCCAGTTTATAATGCAGATTTATGATTCCCAGATTCTCCAAACATGTGGAAATTCTGTTTAAGGATCGATTTTATTTAATTCATAACATTAATGTCAAAATCTGTTCATTTTGGCTTACAAACCAAATTAATATAGAATATTTTGCATTCGGGACGAGACCCAAAAGGACATTTTGCAGACATCAAAATAGAGCTGGGCCCCATGCCTTTCAATCCCAGATACTAGAATAAACATTTCTCTTCTTCTCAACCACCTTCCCTAGTTTAGTTTTACATTGGAGGAAGCTTTGAGTTCACTTTATAATTTTTTGTACATGTAAATGTCCTAATGCTGGTGACTGATTTCTTTTTTTTTTTCTTTTTTTCTGCATCCGAAATGGCACCTTATTTTAGCCGATCAAACTTTTATTTTATGCAGATTTATGCTTCCCAGATTCTCTAAACTTGTGGAAATCTTGTTTAAGGATTGATTTTATTTTAATTCATAACATTAACGACCAGATTTGTTCATTTTGGCTTACAAACCAAATTATTATAGAGCTGTGCCCCATGCCTCTTAATCCCAGATACTAGAATAAACATCCCTAGTTTAGTTTTGCATTGAAGGAAGCTTTGAGTTAGCTTTTTTGTAATTATTATTTTATTTGCACATGTAAATGTCCTAATGCTGGTTGACTGATTTCTTTCTGCATCTACACAGCACTGTTCTCAGCCGATTTATTTTTTAATTTATGCAGATTTATGTTTCTCTAAACATATATCTTTTTTTAATTCATAACATTAACAACCAAACTTTAAATTTTAGCTTATAAACCAATTTAATCTAGAGTTTAGAGGAAGTTTTGGCTTCACTTTTCCTGCAAATTATTATTATTATTATTTGCACATGTAAATGTTCTGATGCTGGTTGTGATTTTGTTTCTGCATCCAAACGGCTCCTTTATAGCAGATCCAGTTTATAATGCAGATTTCTGTTTCCCAGATTCTCCAAACGTGTGGAAATCCTGTTTAAGGATTGATTTTATTTTAATTCATAACATCAACGACCAGATTTGTTCATTTTGGCTTACAAACCAAATTAATACAGAATCTTTTGCATTCGGGACGAGACCCAAAAGGACATTTTGCAGACATCAAAATAGAGCTGGGCCCCATGCCTTTCAATCCCAAATACTAGAATAAACATTTCTCTTCTTCTCAACCACCTTCCCTAGTTTAGTTTTGCATCGGAGGAAGCTTTGAGTTCACTTTTTTATGTTATTTTTATTTGCACATGTAGATGTCCTAATGCTGGTTGACTGTTTTCAGCCGATTGAATTTTTATTTTATGCAGATTTATGTTTCCCAGATTCTCTATTTTTAAATTCATAACATTAACAACCAAATTTGTTCATTTTAGCTTACAAACCAAATTAATCTAGAGTTTAGAGGAAGATTTGGCTTCACTTTTCCTGCAAATTATTATTGTTATTATTTTTTGCACATGTAAATGTTCTGATGCTGGTTGTGTGATTTTGTTTCTGCATCCAAACGGCTCCTTTATAGCAGATCCAATTTTTAATGCAGATTTATGATTCCCAGATTCTCCAAACTTGTGGAAATCCTGTTTAAGGATTGATTTTATTTTAATTCATAACATTAACGACCAGATCTGTTCATTTTGGCTTAAAAACCAAATTAATTTGGAATTGTTTGTATTCAGGAAGCGACCCGAACCCACAGTTTACAGATGTCAATAGAGCTGGGCCGCATGCCTTTCAATCCCAGATACCTTATATTCTCAACCACCTTCCCTAGTTTAGTTTTGCATTGAAGGAAGCTTTGAGTTAGCTTTTTTGTAATTGTAATTTTTATTTGCACATGTAAATGTCCTAATGCTGGTTGACTGATTTCTTTCTGCATCTAAACAGCACTGTTTTTCAGCCGTTTGAATTTTTAATTTATGCAGATTAATGTTTTCCAGATTCTCTAAACTTTTTTTTTAAAATTCATAACATTAACTACCAGATTTGTTGATTTTAGCTTACAAACCAAATTAATATAGAGTTTAGAGGAAGCTTTGACTTCACTTTTTCCAGCACATTATTATTATTTTATTATTATTATTTTGCACATGTAAATGTCGTAATGCTGGTTGACTGATTTCTTTTTGAATCTAAATGGCAATTTTTTTAGCAGATCAAATTTTTACTTTATTTTATGTTTCCCAGATTCTCTAAACGTGTGGAAATCCTGTTTAAGGATTGATTTTATTTTAATTCATAACATTAACGACCAAATTTGTTCATTTTGGCTTACAAACCAAATTAATTTTGAATTATTTGCATTCAGGAAGCGACCCGAATCGACAGTTCACAGATGTCAATAGAGCTGTGCCCCATGCCTTTCAATCCCAGATACTAGGATAAACATTTCTCTTTTTCTCAACCACCATCCCTAGTTTAGTTTTACATTGGAGGAAGCTTTGAGTTCAATTTTTCCTGCTAATTATTATTTTTATTATTTTATTTTTATTATTTTATTTATATTATTTTTGTTTTATTATGAAATTATTTTTTTTGCTGGTTAAGTGATTTTTCCAAACGTCTCCTTTTTTAGCAGATCTGATTTTTAACGCAGATTTATGTTTCCCAGATTCTCTAAACTTGGGGAAATGTATTTAAGGATTGAAATTTTACATTAACAACCAAATATGTTCATCTAGGCTTAAAAACCAAATTAATATAGAGTTTGGAGGAAGCTTTGGCTTCACTTTTCTCCAAGAATTATTATTATTATTATTAGTATTATTATTATTATTTAATTAAAAATGTTTTGCACATATAAATGTTTCTCAGAATTGCAGGATGTATAAAAACTTTTGTATATTGTATATTATATCTGAATTTTAACTCAGAAAGAATTATTTCCTGCCATTCAATTATTACTTTTTCCCCTCACAATTGTGAGTTTGATTTAAAATATTTTTCTGAATTGTAAAGAAATCTGTCTAAAGTGTTAAATACGAGCGCAAAATTGAGAGAACGTTTGTTACTTTTTGTTATGTGTTAAAACTGATTAAATTCACTCTAAATTGTTACATTTTAATTCATATTTTCAAAAAAAAAAAAAAAAAGGATCAGTAACTCGTGCTCCAGTTTGCTTATAGGACCAAAAAACAATTAAAATATATATTACTAGTTTTCATCTCATTTTGAAGGTCACTTCTTTAGGAGGTCTGGTTTGGCTGCTGTGCGTCAGCATACATTGTTTAATTTAAATATGTAAATCAGTAGATGTTATCTAAGATGGTTTCAATCTGGAATTCTCTCTGCACTATTTTTCCTACCTTGTCTGTGTTTATCGGCTGAGTGTTACATTCCTGGTTTGGAAATGGCTGTAAGATGTGCTAATCATCTGCTCTAATGTAATTGCACTTAATTGCTTAATGTTGCACTTCAAAACGTAGAATAAAAGTCTTTGATTGCGTCACTGATTATTACTGTCATCAATTTTACACTGGTGTCAAAGTAAAGAGACGGTGTAACTAAAAACAAATGTCTTTATATAAGTTTGCACACTGCAGAAAATATTATCTTAAGAGTTTTACTCTGGTTTCTAGTCTAAATATCTAAAAAAAAATTAAAAAATGTGTTTTCTAGACAAATAAAATGTTTTGTTGTGTTTTCAGAAATAATAAGTAGAAATGAAGTGGGTTATTCAGTAAGGTGCCACTGGGGTAAGCGAAATCATTTTCTTTTTGGTTTGAAATGTGATTATTTTACTAAACTAATTTAATATGTATATAGAAATGTTATTTTTCTATAATTATCTGATTATTTTTAAAATATATATGTTGTTTAATTGTCAGAAATAAAAATGAAGTGGTTAATTTTATGAAATAAAATGCCAATGGGGTAAGTAATAAAGTAATGAATGTACATTTAATGTAAGGAAATGATCCTGATAATTTAGCTTGTTTTAAAGGTTCAAGACACCCTGGAGAACTTTATTTGATTTGTGTGTGTTGAGCATCAGTAAGACAGCGTTAGCTCCAGTCAGCTTTAATTATGGGGAAAACTGGATCCTTTGGAGCTTTTGTCCGCTGATTTCATCTTCTGGGTTTAAAATCACTTTTGGGGCGGATCAAAATCAGTGATGTAGCTCGAATCTGCTAGCGGAGTTCACATTATTATTCATAGTGCAGTTTTCTTATCCTATGAGAAGACCCCACTGCTTAATTATTCATGAGAGCATGTGCTTTCTGATAGCAAGGCAGACCTGCCAAGCTGCCAATGACTGGGTGAGATCGTGTCTGTGTACGGCAAGCAGTATTTAGCTGTTCATGAAGGATCATATGTGTTTGTTTCCATTATCCACTGGGTTTGTTGTTTGTTGTTTGTTTTCCCCCACGATGCTGTCAGGGCCGATACAGCAAAGCTGTTGGTTTGCAGCAAGCATTATTGTCAGGAGAGCTGTACAAGAACTGGAGAATGGCGGAGAATGTCTTTTATCAGTTGAGTTTGTTACCATTCAGACACATCGCCTATATCTGTGCTGCTGTGTTCGCACATGTTTAAAACTCTCCAGATTACCGGCAGGGCTAATGGTTGGAATAGACAGGAAAACAGACCTGCTGCACTGCTGTCCACTGTGTCTGCATTCAGACCCGGGGATTGAGGAGGAGAGAAGTCCTCCTCATTTATAGTTTTTATATAAACATACTTATCTTTATGATATAACATATTATGGTTATGTGTATGTGAAATTAGAAATAAAAAATGTAGCAGGACATTAAATTACTGTTTATTTCTTTGTCTCATTTTGTGAGCCGACTGACAGTTGTTCGCTCTCCTCTTTTTCCCCTGCTCTGCCGGCCACGCCTACTCCTCCCTCTGCTCGCAGCGCTCCACGCCTATCATGGAGCATTTTAAAAAAAAATATTCTGAGGTAGATTTGAACTGAAAGAGGAGTCTTAATGTCCCTTTAATGAAAAACCCACTTTATTTCCACTTATTTTGTCTGAAAACAAAACAACAGTTTGTACTTGTCTAGAAAATGCTTCTTAATGCGGAAATGTTTCGATATTTAGACTAGAAACGTTACACAAAGTGTTATTAACACAGTACATCTTCAAAGGATGAAACCTAAGTTACTCTTCATTTCAGATCTTCTGCTGTACAGTAATATATTCCTTCCCACTCGGCCTTCAGGAAAGTGAGTGTGGAAGATTTCAGCTTGTTTGGCAAAGCCGTTTTCCTCCAGGAATGAAGAAATCTCCTGAAAGAGAAACAGTCATCAGGCGAGACTCGCAGTAAGTACTGAAATGTAGTGTGTATGTCGCAGGCGTATGCTTCAGTGTTACTTTTGAAAGTACTGCATTGCAATAAAGGGCAGCATGGTGGCTCAGTGGTTAGCACTGTCGCCTCACAGCAAGAAGGTCGCTGGTTCGAGTCCCAGTTGGCTTTTCTGTGTGGAGTTTGCATGTTCTCCCCGTGTTGGTTTCCCCCACAGTCTAAACGCATGCACTATAGGTGAATTGAATAAACTAAATTGTTTGTAGTGTATGCGTGTGTGTGTGTGAATGAGAGTATATGGGTGTTTCCCAATACTGGGTTGTGGCTCGAAAGACATCTGCTGTGTAAAACTACTTATTACTTCCTGCATAGTTACTTTGTTGACAACGAATCATTATTCTAAAGTAGGGGTGCCCAAACTCGGTCCTGGAGGGCAGATGCCCTGCAGATTTTACACTGTAGAAAAGTTGATGCGTTTACAGAATGTTACGTTTACACATCCCTGCACAAACAACATGTGGTGTATTTAGGGATCTTCCTATATTCGTTCCTTCCAATCTTCCTTCAATTATTTGTTTGTTCTCTCCTTCCTTCATTCATTTGATTGTTCCCTCCTTCCTTCTTTCACTCGTTCGTTCGTTCATATTTTTGTTCCTTCCTACATTAGGTCCTTTTGTTCATTCATTCATTCATTACTTCCTTCCTTAGTTTGTTCAGTCCTTCCTTGAATTCTTCCTTCTTTCGTTTGGTCCTTTCATCTTTCCTTCATTTGTTCGCTCATTCTTTCTTTCATATTTTTGTTCTTTCCTTCATTAGGTCCTTTGTTCATTCATTTGTTTGTTCGTTCCTTGCTTCCTTCAAATGTTCGCTCATTCTTTCATATTTTTGTTCCTTCCTTCCTTGAATCCGTCATTTATTCGGTTCTTCGATCCTTCCTTCCATTCCTTGTTCAGTCCTTCCTCTTATTTGGCCCTTCCTTCCATTCTTCATTTGTTCCATTTAGTGATTGTTTAAGGCTGTTTGGTGATTTCAGTCATCATACAGCCGACATCCATCATTTTCAGTGTCATGCAGTCTATAAACAGTCTCTGGATCATTGCGTGTGCAGATTTTGAACATCTTCTTGGACATTTTTAATGTTTCCCAAAGGTTTTCTGCATTTATAAAGCGCCCATGTCTTGAGGTTGTTCAGTATGATGTGATTTACTTTCTATGTGTGATTTAATTGGACAGGAATCACAGGACTGATCTTTCTACTTTAGGCAATGACCATAGACCAAGCACCAATACTGCACTAAAGATATACTCAAGGGGAAGTAAAAGTACACGTTTATAAAACTACTCAGTAAATTACAATTCCTGAGAAAAACTACTCAATTACAGTAGTTTGAGTATTTGTAATTAGTTACTTTACACTACTGGTAGAAATCCTAGTAAGAGCTTGATAAGCTGGTTCAGGTGTGTCTGATTGGGGTTGGAAGTACACTTTGTAGGACACCGGCCCTCCAGGACCGAGTTTGAGCACCCCTGTTCTAAAGTGTAATAATAATAATTTAATGAATAATAATTTAAATTAAAAAGTAACTCAAATATTATTACTTATTATTACTAAAGTAATGCGTTAATTTACTTGTAAAAATAACATTAATTACATAACTGGATTTACTTGTAATGCACTTCCCCCATAACACTGTCAGTAAGTCATCGTGTCTTTGTTTTGGGATGTGTACCTTCTCCAGGGAGTCGAACAGCACTAAATGTGAAGGCAGTGTGGACTGTGTAGGGAAGGATGTGTTGAGCCAGTGAAGCGGATCTGAAAAGAAAACATCGGCTTCATCCATATAATCCTGCTGTCCAGTCAGATCCGGTGGACACTCCAGGAAGCGCAGCTTTAGAGGACAGTGCAGGTGGCTGGAGAATAAGCATAGGATGTTTTAACGTTTTATTACAGTATGATTTACGATGCTATCGTAACGTTGACGTAAGCTGCAATAAAGGAGATACTTTAACAGATATCATAACAAAAACAACTCTACATTTATGCAAAAGCAATGTGCTCAAGTTAGCAGAACAAAATCATGTTAGAAACATGCTAACAATGTGCTAAAATATAATAGCAGTACTAAATCGTTAGAAACATGCTAGCAATGTGCTAAAATATAATAGCAGTACTAAATCGTTAGAAACATGCTAGCAATGTGCTAAAACATGATCGCAGTGGCAAAAATCCAGTCTGAAATATTACTAATGTGCTAAAAATGTTAGCATAACAAAATCATGTAAGAAACATGCTAGCAATGTGCTAAAGCAGGGTAGCAGTACTAAATCATGTTAAGACATGCTAGCAATGTGCTAAAACATGATAACAGTACTAAATAGTTAGAAACATGCTAACAATGTGCTAAAACATGATCGCAGGGGTAAAAATTGAGTCTGAAATATTACTAATGTGCTAAAAATGTTTGCATTACTAAATCAGGTTAGAAACATGCTAGCAATGTGCTAAAGCAGGGTAGCAGTACTAAATTGTGTTAAAACATGCTAGCAATGTGCTAAACATGATAACAGTACTAAATAGTTAGAAACATGCTAACAATGTGCTAAAACATGATCGGAGTGGAAAAAAAATTAGTTTGAAATATTACTAATGTGCTAAAAATGTTCGCATTACTATATCAGATTAGAAACATGCTAGCAATGTGCTAAAGCAAGATAGTAGTACTAAATCATGTTAGAAACATGATAGCAATGTGCTAAAACATCATAGCAGTACTAAATTGTTAGAAACATGCTAACAATGTGCTAAAGTATGATCGCAGTGGAAAAAAAATTGAGTTTGAAATTTTACTAACGTGCTAAAAATGTTTGCATCATAAATCAGGTTAGAGACATCCTAGCAATGTGCTAAAGCAGGATAGCAGTACTAAATCATGCTAGAAACATGCTAACAATGTGATAAAATCAAGTTTGAAATGCTACCAATGCACTGAATTGTTAGCAGAACTAAATCATGTTAGAAACATGCTAGCAATGTGCTAAAACATGATAGCAGTACTAAATCATTAGAAACATGCTAACAATGTGCTAAAACATGATAGCAGTACTAAATCATTAGAAACATGCTAACAATGTGCTAAACCATGATAGCAGTACTAAATCGTTAGAAACATGCTAACAATATGCTAAAACATGACAGCAGTTGCAAAAATCTCATTTGAAATGTTACCAATGTGCTGAAAATGTTAGCAATACTAAATCAGGTTAAAAACAGGTTAGCACTGAGCTATTATATATTAGCAGTACTAAATCATGTTAGAAACATGCTGGCAATGTGCTAAAACATGATAGCAGTACCAAATGTTAAAAACATTACCAATGTGTTAAAATGTGTCAGCAGCATTAAACCATGTTAGAAATGTGAACAGGCTAATGATAGAGAAAGGCTAACATTTTGCTGAAACAATCAGAAACATGTTAGAAACATGCTATGACTGTGCTAGCCAAGCCAGCTGCAGAAAACCATGCATTGATCAGAAATAAACAACTATATTTAACCAGGAAAGTGTGTGAGGTAGATCTGTCTGTGTATGCAGGCCGTCACCTGTAGAGAGGTGTGGAGTGGCAGGGCATGAGGAACAGCAGCTCAGGCGGGTTTGGAGATTGACTAGCGTCACACAGCGGCTGCAGGTCACGCATGACGTCCAGAGCTCCACGCTGGTGAACTAAACCCGTATATAATGCAGGACACAGATTGAAGAGCAGCAGAGCACCAGCAGCAGCTTTCCTCCACGCCTGCAGCTTCGCCAATGACAGACCTTTCAAGTACAGCGTATGTGAGAACACCCATATGAAAAACCCCCACTATAGTCATTATTTACAGTAAATATACTACAGTGTTTGTGGTGATTCTATAGTTGCTATGGTAACATGACAGCTATGTGTTGTGGTAATTCTATACTTGCTGTGGTGACATGACAGCTATAGTAATGTGTTGTGGTGATTCTATACTTGGTGTG
>CAIGQQ010032394.1:2786898-2813388 GCA_903798035.1 Danio albolineatus
CATAATTACGTTTATGCAAAACAATCTGACGTTATAAACTCCACAGCTTTTCCTAATGCCACTTTTTAATAGCATTATTAAATATAAAACATATATTCCATGTCATTAAAGCCCATATTTCTCTAAAATGAGTGTAATTTCTCTCTCACTGAGCGTTTGCAGTTTTCCGTCATCTGTGCTGTACAGTATTGAGCTCCTCTTCCGCAGCCTCACTGATTCACTTGAAGACTTGCTCTGTTTAAAGCGCTCTCGAATCTTCTCCATGACTGAGCATCAACCTTTTAAAGTTCAACATTTTAACCCAAAGACTAAATATTAATTTTCCAGCGCGTTTGCGGACAGTTTTTGCGACTTAACAATCATTTCAAACAATCATTTCCGTGTTTGGGTCGTGACGTCGCGCTTGACCTCATGAATATGTAATTGACACAGAAAACATTTCGAGTTAATACTCAGTGTATAGTGTTTATACTGATTTCAGAAAAATTGAAATGTATTTTGTGATGCACGTAAGTAGATTCGGCTACATCTTACTACGAATACAAGTAGAAAAAATAAAAACTGAAATGTACAAGATGCATTTGTCCTGCGTGAGTTGCCGTAGTCCTGTGTTCGTCCTTGTCTGTGTGTGTTGTGGTTTCTCTCTTCTCAGTTATATCAACTGAAAAAGACTAAACACACGTTATATACGTCAAAAAATTGTGATATATGACTGTGGGATAAGCTTCAGGTGAGTTATTAACAATACACGCTGATATATTGTAGTGTGCATAAATGTAAACTACAGTTTTCATGCTAACAAATACCAAATATGGTAGTATGTTAATATTGGTTACCTGTTACTTCAAGCTCTAAACGAGCTCTGTTTAATATTCTGCATTAATTTTCATTTACTTGTCTTATTTACTTGTTTTTTCCATAACCTTGTTAGACTATTTTAAATGTAATAGACCCTTTTCACAAGGACGTCACTTCACTTCCCTCTATCGGCTCATTACATGTGATACCACCAGTCACACATGTCTGTAACGAAGGAATAAGTGTTCTGCAGTTTAAATATTTGTACAAATAATTATATGTTTTTATTGTAATATTTATAATAGGCACGGCAAGGCAGACTTTATGTATAGAGCACAATTTTACACAACCGTAGTTGATCCAAAGTGCTTCACAATATAATAAAATGATTAATAAAAATAAAATAGAACTTGTATTAAAAATATAAGAAAAATAAATAAATATGTATATATAAAATACTAAAATGCAGATAAGAAATGACATGCATGTGTCACTCAAAGGCAAGGGAGTAATAATAAGTCTTTAAAGCCCCATTTACACTTTCGTTTTAAAACGCATAAGTTTTGCTACGGTTACGCCATCCGTCCACACTACGCAGGAGTTTTCGAGTCGCGAAAACGGAGTGTTTTGGAAACGCTGGAGAGGCTGTTTTCATTCTAAAATGCTGCTGCTCCGTCTCAGTGTGGATGGGGGAAACGGAGACGTCTGAAAACAGAGGCGTGGCTGCAGAGATCCGCTACGTCAGTGGTTCTCAAACTGTGGTACATGTACCACTTGTGGTACACAAGCTTCCTTCTAGTGGTACACGGAGGAATCTCTGAATAATTAAAGTAAAAAATTAACACACTTTTAACCCTTTGAGGCGTACGATAACACCAATGTGATCAGTAAATTGATTTTAACAGGCTAAACCTATTATTTAAGTGGCTGACAATAATAAATATTGTTAATTTGAAGAATAATCTGCCTCATTTTTTAACTGTGCAGTGCTTAATTTATGCTTAATTAGGCCTACTATGCTACTGTACTTCAATTTCGGTTATTATGGTGGTACTTGGAGAGGTAATTTTTTTTTTGAGGTGGTACTTGGTGAAAAAAGCTGGAGAACCACTGCGCAGCGTGATTGGGGATTTTGGGTCATTGCTTATCCTTCCCTTATTCGTCAAGCCCCTATCACATGACTATAACGCCACCGGAAGACAGCAGACCAGCCTTCACTGTAAACAATATAGATAGCCAAGGATGTTATATATTAATTTGTTACTTTAAGTAACAACTCGACCGCGTCGTCTGTCCACAAAAAGACCTCTCTTGCTTTCTTTGCCATCGCATTCATCGTTCAACCAGCGTTTGTTGTCTAACAATAACCAAACGCTGAGCGAGACGCATGCTTCCTGTTTATACTTGAACGCGCATGCCCAGAGTGCGCGAATGGTCACGTGATATACGTTTTGGTGGAGTAGTAAAGACGGAGATCTGTTCAGAAATGCTGGGTGAAATGCTAGTGTGGACGCGGATCGTTTTCATGCTAAAACAAAGCTGATGCATGTCATCCTAACTGTGTTTTAATTGAGTCGTTGGTAGCAGCAGGACGTAATAAGAGGATTTCAGTTTTAATTTCATTTATTTGGAGAGAGTTATTGGTCATCCAGGTCTTAATGTCGGTAAGGCATAATAAAAGCTGTTCTAATGATAGGAAATGTAAAAAGTTTGGCAGGAAAATATAGTTAGAGATCATCAGCATAGCAGTGATAGTTTATATTATGTTTGCGGAGTATTAACCTTAATGGAAGCATATAAAGAGAAAATAATAGAGGGCCAAGAATAGATCCTTCTGGAACACTGCAGTGAATGAGTTTAGGTGGTGAAGTAAATTATCCAATATTTACAGAAAAAGATCTCCCCTAGGCATGTGCCGGTATAAGATTCTGACGGTATGATAACCTTTTTATCATACTTTTGAATATTTGATCATTGAATTTTTTTATGTACAGCACTTTGGTACCCATTGTGGTTGTTGAAAGTGCTATAAAAATAAACTGAGTTGAGTTGAGTTGAGTAAAACGCTGTTTTAAAACTAAAACGCACTAGTGTAAACAGGGCCTAAGTTCAATTTAAAAGCATCCAATGATAGAGAAACCGTGATGTTCAGAGGGAGACTGTTCCAGAGCCAGAACAACAGAAAGCTCGATCACCTTTTGATTTGCAGTGAGACCGAAGGACAGACAAAAGGAACTGATCATTAGATCTTAACGCTCTACAAGCTGTATATGGCCTAATAAGTTCACTGACATAGACCGGGGCAGAATTGTGCAATACTTAATAAAGTGAAAAGAAGGATTTTAAAATCAACTCAGGAAGCCAGTGCAATGAGGCAAAGACAGGGTAGATAATGATCTCTTTTCTTAACTCCTGTTGTTAATCTGGCAGCTGCATCTGAACCAGCTGTAACCAAGAGAGTATTGTCTGAGGTAGACCAATGTACAAAGAAGCGCAGTAGTCTAACCGAGAGGAAATTAAAGCATGGGTTACAATTTCTAGATCTTTTTAGAAAGAAACGGTTTCACTTTTGCCACCAATCTAAGCTGGAAGAAGCTGCTCTTCACAACTGCATTGACATGCTTGTCAAACTGCAAAAGTGCATCAAAAATAACTTCTTTAAATAAGATTCTTGGCGTGCTTGTGCAGATTGTCATCTAGGAATCCTAGCGGAGTTTTAATTGAGTTGTTGGTTGCAGCAGGACCTAATAGTTCATCTTTATTTGTATAGCGCTTTTACAACGTAGATTGTGTCAAAGCAGCTTCACATGCATTATAAAAAATGTAAACAGTGTCAGTCCAGTTTTCAGTGTTGAAGTTCAGTTTAGTTCAGTTCAGTGTGGTTTAATATTCACTAAACACTGAAGATTAATCAATCGATGCGCAGCTCTACAAGTCCCAAAACATGCAAGCCAGAGGCGACAGCGGCGAGGAAAAAACTTCACCAATTGGCGAAAGTGAAGAATTAAAAAACCTTGAGAGAAACCGGGCTCAGTTGGGCACGACCATTTCTCCTATGACGTCTTGTGCAGAGCAGCAGTCTAGGCACCGGAGGCTGGAGAACGCTGGACATCCATCGCGGAGAAGCGGCAGGTGGGGTCACTGGCTGGTGAACAGGCTCGCCCTTAAGAAACAATGCGAGGACTCGTCTGTCACTGAGGTGCTACAGGGATCGGTTTCATGCTCTCCACTCCTCCATGACTACCACAGCAGCTGCTCTGGATACAGCCTGGTCCAGGATTATGGAGACCTCGAAATAAAAAAAACCCGACTTACATAAGCGCAGATGCCATAATGTCTTTTGTGATGTGTTCCTGGCTCCGGTTGCTCTAAATAATGCAGACTAACAATCCTTTAGAGGATTTGGATGTCAACTGCATTTGTGTTTTATGTGTATGCTAATGCAAAGAGATGTGTCTTTACTCTAGTTTACACTGACAGAGTGTGTCTGCTTCCCGAACTGTGCTGGGAAGGCTGTTCCAGAGTTTAGGTGCCAGATATGAGAAAGATCTACCATCTACAGTTGACTTTGATATTCTGGGAATAATCAATTTTCCAGAATTAATTGAGTGTAGAGGACGTGATGGGCTATAATACACCAGGAGCTCCCTCAAATATTGGGGAGCTGAGCCGTTCAGGGCTTTGGTAGTCAGTAAAATTAAAAAATTTATGCGATATTTAATAGGGAGCCAATGCAATGCTGAAAGAACTGGAGTAATATGATCATATTTCTGTGTTCTAGAAAGCACTCAAGCTGCTGCAGTTTGAACTAGCTGAAGTTTGTTAATTAGGCCAACAGGGCAGCCGCCTAGTAATGCGTTACAATAATCTAATCAAGACGTCATGAAAGCATGAATGAGCTTTTCTGCATCAGACATTGATAGCATATGTCGAAGTTTGGAAACATTTTTAAGATTAAAAAATGCATTTTTACAGCATGTAGAAATCTGGCCTTAATAAGAGGATTTCAGTTTTAATTTTATTTATTTGCAGAGTTATTGGTTATCCAGGTCTTGATGTCGGCTGGGCATAAGAAAAGGTGTTCTAATGATAAATCTTTTCCTAGTTTGATAGGGAAATAAAGTGGTCTCATGCACCATCTGGCTTGAGAAACCAGTTCTTAAAGACTTACTTTTAGTCATTATTTGTGTATTTTAATCTAGATTAATTCCAAGATTACAGTGAGATTAATCTGGATAAAAAAAAATCTTTGCCCACCTATATATATAGCAAGAGAGAGATATAATAATATATTTTTTTATTTTTTTATTTATTTTTTTGTACATTTCTTTCTGATGGAGAATAGGATGTAAAATGTTTGCAGTGCTTGCATCATTGCTATCAACTGTATAATCTGTAGTAATATGCAAAATGAAAAAAAAAAAAAACCCTAAATATTTTGTTTTATAAAAACAACCCATAAACAGCAACAGATAAGTGATCTTTTGTTTCTTCTTCTCAGGAGGCTGGTGTTTTGTGTCTTTATGGATTGTGGTCCTTCATAAGCTCATGATGTTGGGCCGGGGGATTCCTTTTAATCAGATTGCGTTTGCGACGCTGGTTGGAGTGGTGGGAGGTGTGTATATTTACAAACCCATGTTTGAACCTCTCAGAAGACCTGCAACTGAAGAACTCAAGCCTGAGCCAGAAGAGCAGAGAGCAGAAGCTGCAGGACAACATCAGGACACCGGAGCTCAGGAAACACAGACACACAGAGCCTGACTGAGACTCAATGCTGAAGGAGTTTTCTTGCTGTGTTCGTTGCAATGATGTCTCTAGAAGGGTTCTGAATAAAAATCCATTATTGGTAATGCAAATAAAGAAAAATGCTAATGTAAAATATCTATTTATATTCTAGTAATTGATTTCATGGGCGCCACGGTGGCGCGTGAGTAGCACGTTCGCCTCACAGCAAGAAGGTCGCTGGTTCGATCCCCGGTTGGGGCAGGTCCCGGTTGGGCCAGTTGGCATTTCTGTGTGGAGTTTGCATGTTCTCCCCGTGGTTGCGTGGGTTTCCTCCGGGTGCTCCGGTTTCCCCCACAGTCCAAAGACATGCGGTACAGGTGAATTGGGTAGGCTAAATTGTCCATAGTGTATGTGTGTGAATGAGAATGTATGGATGTGTTTCCCAGAGATGGGTTGTGGCTGGAAGGGCATCCGCTGCGTAAAACAAATGCCGGATAAGTTGGCGGTTCATTCCGCTGTGGCGACCCCGGATTAATAAAGGGACTAAGCCGAAAAGAAAATGAATGAATGAATGAATTGATTTCATCTTCATTTTCAAGCTCTAACTGTGTGTGCAAAAGCTCCCTTGATCTTCTTTTCAGAAATTGCAAGACATCTTGATTTTAAAATAAATAAAAAAGTTACAATTAAATTTCATTCATTCATTCATTTTCTTTTCGGCTTAGTCCCTTTATTAATCCGGGGTCACCACAGCGGAATTAACCGCCAACTTATCCAGCATTTGTTTTACGCAGCGGATGCCCTTCCAGCCACAACCCATCTCTGGGAAACACATCCACACATTCACACACATACACTATGGACTATTTAGCTTACCCAATTCACCTGTACCGCATGTCTTTGGACTGTGGGGGAAATCGGAGCACCCGGAGGAAACCCACGCAACCACGGGGAGAACATGCAAACTCCACACAGAAATGCCAACTGGCCCAGCCGGGAATCGAACCAGCGACCTTCTTGCTGTGAGGCGAACGTGCTAACCACTCGGCCACCGTGGCGCCACAATTAAATTTATCATCTGAAAAAAAAAAGATATAAAAATGATAAAATTACAGGAATAATTTGACTTCCATAATTCCATAAATGAATGGTGTTACTAAAGAAATGGCTTGATGATTCTGCGAATAAATGAAGATTGTTAAATAATATAAAATTATAGAATAATTACAGAATAAGAAATCAGAACCAGTTTTATTGCCAAGTGTGCTTCACACACAAGGAATTTGCTGTGGCTACAGAAGCTTCCAGTGTAGATAAAGTGACAAGTGATAACACAGAATAAATATTAAAAAAAGATGATATACATTAAACAGATGCAGTCAGTCCAAAAGATCTGGATGTTAAAATGTATGTACAGATTTGTTATAAAAACACAGGTTATAAGGTGCTGTGTACAGATGCGTAAGGAGAAGTATTGCACATTTATTGCACAATAGGAGAATATTAACTGTTCATGAGGTAGATGGCCTGAGGAAAGAAACTTTTCCTGTGTCTGGTTGTTTTTGTGCTCGGTGCTCTGTTGCGCCGGCCAGACGGTAACAGTTCAAACAGGAAGTGTGCTGGGTGCGAGGTGTCCTGTTTATAATAAGTGATAAAAATGTCTTGTCAAAAAGTAAAATGATTAATTTTAAAATAAATGATGTATTTATAATTAAATTATATGATATTATAAAACAAAATATATGAATAATACTTTGTACACTCTCAGAAATAAAGGTACGCGAGCTGTCACTGGGGTGGTACCTTTTCAAAGGGTACACATTTGCACTTAAAAGGTCCATATCGATACCTCAAAATCATATATTAGTACCTAAAAATGTTAAGAGGAACAATTTTGTACTTTTTAGATACTAATATGTACCCTTGAGGTCTTAATATGGTCCTTTTAGGTACAAATTAGTACCTTTTGAAAAGGTACCACCCCAGTGACAGCCCGCGTACCTTTATTTCTGAGAGTGTAGAGTGGTAAATTAAGTCGAGGTACTAAAGTATTGAAAGATTTCAATTTTTTTTAAAGTACAATTAATTTACTAACATAATAAAAATTTTAATATGTTCAATTATAATGAAATTATATCTCAAATAAAAAATTTGAGGGCGACACGGTGGCACAGTAGGTAGTGCTGTCGCCTCACAGCAAGAAGGTCACTGGTTCGAGCCTCAGCTGGGTCAGTTGGCATTTCTGTGTGGAGTTTGTATGTTCTCCCTGTGGTCGCGTGGGTTTCCTCCGGGTGCTCCGGTTTCCCCCACAAGTCCAAAGACATGCGGTACAGGTGAATTGGGTAGGCTAAATTGTCCATAGTGTGTGAACGAGAATGTATGGATGTTTCCCAGAGTGGGTTGTGGCTGGAAGGGCATCTGCTGCGTAAAACAAAATGCTGGATAAGTTGGCGGTTCATTCCGCTGTGGCGACCCCGGATTAATAAAGGGACTAAGCCGAAAAGAAAATGAATGAATGAATAAAATATTTGAAAAACAAATGAATACAATAGATAAGTGGTTCTCAAGCTTTTGAAAAATGGTCTCTCTAAGTACCACCATAATGACCGGTATTGAAGTACAGTAGCATAGTAGGCCTAATTAAGCAGCTACAGCACTGCACAGTTCAAAAACAAGGCAGATTAATTCTTCTAGTTAAGAATATTTATTATTGTCAGCCACTTAAATAAAAGGTTTAGCCTATTCAAATCAATTTACTGATCACATCGGTGTTATCGTATGCGTCAAAGGGTTAAAATTGTGTTAATATTTTTAACTTTAATTATTCAGAGATTCCTCCATGTACCACTAGAAGGAAGCTTGTGTACCACTAGTGGTACACGTACCACAGTTTGAGAACCACTGCAATAGATGAATAGTGTAAGCTCAAAGGCGTTTTATAACACACCATGTTACACCAGCAGGTGTCAGTAGACGCGCTGAAAGAGTTCGAGAGCCTTTTGCACAATTTGTACACAGTTTAAACATAATTTCAGAAGCAATAAATAAATAGAAAGTAAGTTAAACCAAACTTAGGGTTTTTGTGTTGTGTTAAGAGATGAAGAGATGCAGAGAACTCACTTTACTAGGAAGATCTCGGCTGGCGAATAGTCCTTCCTGATTGGTTGAAAGGCTGGGTTTATATTAATATTAAATTCCCTGATCGGTGTTTATTATACACGTATAATTAAAATGTAGAAGTAAACAATCTGTAAAGAACAGGAATATATGCAAGTATAATTTGAAGTAGAACTGACAGAACAAAATCATAGGGATATCACAGATCCTTACAAAGGATCCTCAATAACATAAACATACACTATAATCACACATACGCATACAAATAACATCCTTAGATATAAAGGGAAATAATAATAATAATAATAGTAATAACAGACAGAATCAAACAATGAATCAAATTACAACGACAATTAAAAAAATATATACATGAAGAAAGCAACTAAAATCAAAGATTTCCTTTGAATACCTCCGTATAATATTTCAGGGGTCTTATTTTTTTAATCCTGTTGTTAAATTCTCTATAAGAGCAACAACCGTGGTCGCTTCAGGAAGATTTCCGAGCCGTCGTCAACAGCAACTAATTAATATTCATGAGCTGAGCCGTTACCACGTAGATTCAGCACGGGAAGTATTGCGTCACAGCTCGACCGCTCACACACGCAGTGGGGCTTGATGTGGGTGTGGGAGCAACTTTAGGAAACAAAGTGTCCACTGCTTCAAAACTAGCTCACATTTGTTTCTGTTCACGGTTTATTACTTTCGAAGAAGTTTTTAAAAACTCCGAGGAGATCAACAGGCGTTCACGTCACCCTACGGTAAGCGCACGTAACGTTATTAGTGCACTTTTGATGCCGAAGTGTGATGATAACAGCTTGGTTACGTTTTTTCAATTAGTTTATTTGATTCAATCTCACAATTTTGGACTATTTTATACCGTATTGCACTCAACAAACGCAAAATGTATGCTGATGGTTAACTTCACGCATCTTACGTGTACTTTATTTACGCTGCTTCTAGTTTTGCTAGTCATTATAATGTGTGTTTAGTGATAGACAGCTGTTGTTCGTCCATAACGTTACACACGTGGCTCTATCCTGGATCATATCTACTCGTATCTTATGTGATTATCACAACCAGTCACATTCAATACGATTATAATCAAAGAGGAAGACATTTGCTGGGAATTACCCTGCCTCACTTGGGGAAATAAACTGCTTCACTCCCATATCAGGTTACCTGTTAGGAATGTATGCTTTAGGGAGGTTTTCCCTTTAGAATGATTACATTTCCATGCTTTCTTGATTAACTGATGAAATACTGTAGTGTAGTGTGAAAAACAGGCTTTAATCCATTCTTTGGATTCGTTGTCCATTATCTGATCTCAATCGCTCCTATAAATTTGACACCTGATGTGAAAATAGGTTAAGTTTTGAGATTTTAAGATATATTTAACTACTAAAAATGAATGTTTTGTCAGTTTTCATGTTTAATTTTGTTTAGACTATTTTGATGGTCCCTTTTAGGGATGGGCGATACCAATAGTGTCGTTTCCGATACCAAGTATTTCAAGACAAGTATCGTCGATATCGATGCCAATACTTTAGTTAAATATTTTATAGTGATTTAAAAAAAATGGTTACCACCTTTATTATTATTAATGAATAAAACTTGAACTTAACTTGCTTTTTACATTTATTAAAATTACAGAACTATGATTGGCTAAATAGTAGGCCTGTCACGATATCTATTTTTTGTTGTACGATATATTGCACCAAAATATATCGCGATAAATGATATTATTGTCATTTTAAGACCATTTTAGGCCACTCTATAGAATGGCAATATAATAGCATCCTAACGCAAGTACACTCTTAAAAAAAAAACACATCATATTTTGTTCTTAAGAATATTTAATTTAATTTAGTGATTTTAATAATTTAATAATCAGGCATTGGAATCAGAATGTGAAAATTTATATCCAAAACAAATAATAATAAATGTAAAAAGAAAGGTAAAAAGTAACAGAGTCTGCGATATCTGCTCCCAGATCTATTTTCCGTTGTCAGGCGCCCTCATCAAAATATACTTTAGTCATTTATGGTAAATACTATAGTGTTTATTTAACCATACTGACACTGACACCTCCAATAGAGATATAGAGGTTGTGTAATCAGCAAGAATTGGTTTTTACGTATGGGCGATATATATTGCGTCACCAAAAATTATTGACGTCATGCCCATGTATAGTGCGATAAGTCGATATATTGATTATTGTGACAGGCCTACTAAATAGCACCATATATAACAATAAAACACTGCAGAAACCTTGTTTAATTAAAAAAAAAAACTACATATCTCCCAGTTATCACGTGTATCTAAACATTGTATTTTATTTGATTACAAGTTTATTTAAAACATTTAAATCTAAAAGTCTTTACTTGTGTACAGTGTATTATTCCAATCCCTGTGAAATGTAACAGAAATCTGATACATGCCAATTTACGCAAATTAGATAAACGACAGATTTTAGAGTAGGATTCCCCCTCAGCTGTGGCATATTAAACAATATTACAAATAATCATATATAATGATTCCCCCTTAGCATGTTATATTTACATTGTGTGCATCTGTGTGTTCATATGAATATATATCAGATTAAACTTGATATAAACAGGCTGTCTGTATTAAACTCGACTCGACTTTTTGTAAAATAATTCCCACTTGGTACCTGGATAATAGTACCATTGGTTAAATCTCTGATCACTCAGTAAGAAAACCCCCCAGAAAAGATTGATACTTTTACTTAAGGATGGATCCTTTTGATACATGTCCAGTATCGAAAATATCGATACTTCAGGATCGATCCGCCCATCCCTAGTCCCTATTGCACATTTTGTTGACTAAAAGTTAAATTCAATTCATCCTTATTTGTATGGCGCTTTTACAATGTAGATTGTGTCAAAGCAGCTTCACATGCATTATAAAAAGTTGAAACGGTGTCAGAAATTTTTTCCAAAATGTTTGTTTTCAAAAAATGAAGCAGACTAAAATTTCCCTTGCAACTACATGCTCATACTTCTCATTTGAGTATTAGTGGACTGTCTGCTTAATATCTGCTGATAGTGCTCCTTTAACAGACTATAAGAAACTTTGCAAGTACACGTCAACTTACACTAACCCTAACTCCAACCTAACAGTCTACTTATAATCTAATGAGAATTAGATGGCATGTAGATGCTATGTAACTTAAATTCAACAAAATGTGCTAAACGGACAATCAAAATAAAGTGATACCTTAATTTTTCTTACATTTCATTTCAAACATGTCAACAGTGGTGTTTGGTTAAAATTAATGTCACTAAAGGGTTCCAGAAGAGCTGTTTTCAGAAGAATCAGTGTTCAGTTCTTAGCAAAATCGCTAAAAAAAGCTAAATTCTAATAATTTTTTTTTTGATTATCAAGTTGATTATGGTTACAATTGAAATAAAATTAACAGTGCCTTTACTAAATATTGATTGAACATTTTAATTTCACTTTGTTCGTGCCTTTTAATACAGTTTTTATTCAGTTTATTTCATTTAAATATGAATGTTTTGTAAGTTTTCGTGTTTATTTTTTCTTGCATTTCATGTCAAAGATGTCAACAGTGGTGTTTGATTAAAGCTAAAGTTTCAAAATGGCTGTTTTTGGTTCAGAACCAACCAGTGTTCAGTTCTTAACAAAAGCGTAAAAAAGCTTAATTCTAATCATTTTGTTTGATTATCAAGTTGATTATGGTTACAATTGAAATAAAATTATTGATGAATTTATTAAATGTTGATTGAACAATTTAATTTCACTTTGTTTATGCCTTTTAGTACAGTTTTATTCAATTTATTCCATTTATGGAGAATGGGGAGGCATCATATATTTTGTCTGCCACATTGATAGATAAATTAAGGAAAGATCTAGATGTTTCCTTGCATGTTCTGTTTAGGTTTTAAAATTAAGTCAGTTAATCATTATTACCATCATCATTGCCTTTTGTTATCAGGGCTAGAAAATTATTTCAGTCAATGGCTACTTTTTCCAACATACTGTAGTGTGAAAAACAGGTTTTTATCCATTCTTTGGATTGATTGTCCATTATTAGATCTCAATTGGTGTTATAATTTTGACACCTGAGATGAAAATAGGTTAAGTTGAGACTTTAAGATATATTTAACTCCTAAATGTTAATTCTTTGTAAGTTTTCATGTTTTTTTTTTCTTGCATTTCTTGTGAAACATGTCAACAGTGGTGTTTAATTAAAACTAAAGTTACTAAAAGGTTTTTGGTTCCTAAAAGAACCATTCAGTGTTCAGTTCTTAACAAAAGCATAAATAAAGCTAATAATTCAACAAGTTGATTATGGTTACAATTGAAATAAAATTAACATTGCCTTTTCTAAATGTTGATTAAATTATTTTTTATTTCACTTCGATTATGCCTTTTTAATATAGTTTTATTCAATTTATTCCATTTATGAAGAATGGGGATGCATCATAATATTGTCTGCCACATCGACTGATAAATTAAGGAAAGATCTAGATGTTTCCTTGCATGTTCTGTTGTTTAGGTTTTAAAATCAAGTCAGTTAATCATTATTAACCATCATCATTGCCTTTTGTTATCAGGCCTAGAAAATTATTTCTTGATTTCTTCTGTTGAACACAAAGGAAGATATTCTGAAGAATGTTAGGACTTCCGTAGTGTTTTTTTCTTTCTACTTTGGAAGTCAATGGCTACTTTTTCCAACATTCTTCAGAATATTTGTTCTACAGAAGAAAGAAAATCACTTTAGTAAATAAGTAAATGGTGAGAAACTTCACTTTACACTTTTTTTGGGTGTACTGTCCCTTTAAATGAGCATTGGCTCGTGTCTTAAGCAGGGTCTTGGCAGGTCTGGGAATCGAGGGTCACATGACTGGATGCCAAGAGCACATGAGCACCAGCTGATGCTTATTAGATGAGCCTGATGTTAAATCTCACAGTCCACATCCTTCTGAAGCCCCTAAAAGAGCCTTTATATGAGCCCTCAATGGGGCCGAGTGTCTGTTTACATTCGCCATGGCTAAAATCCCTTTATAGCTAATTTGATATGCATGTTTTCAGACACATTTTTTAGACTGATACAATTTCAGACAGCTTTAGGTTGAAATTAAATCATATTATGATTGCTTATATTCATGCATACAGCTGTGCAAGGACAATATATATTGAGCGTGGGGCTGGACAATATTGGATAAATTTGACATTGTGATATTTTTTTTCTCTCTCTGTGATTTATATATTGCGATATTAATACAATTTCACCAGATTATTTAAATAGCACTGTTTGGAAAGTTGTTCATTTAGATTGATTGGATGGTTAGTAGGAAAAATATAAAAAAAAATTATGTAATTTATCATATATATACAGTATAATAAAAAAACTACAGTCATTAATAATCAAAGTGGAGCAAATATTAAAGCGAATAAACACTGCTTTATCATTTTCTGTGGAGAGTCTAATAGTATTCACATGAAGAAGTGGAATAATAAAATGTAAAATAACGTTGCATAGTCTTCATCACATAAAAAATTTGAATTAAATTAAGTTTATTAAACTTCTTTATGAGCAGCTAAAATGCTTTAAACTCTCTTCAAATACTTCACAGGCCTTTAAAACACATGCAGATAATTTGCTTTCACTTCATTATTATTTCAGCTTCATTATTCCAAACTTTAGAGTCACACGATCCTTCAGAAATAATATTAACTATTATTATTGTTATTATTATTTATATAATTATTAATGGTAGTAATAAAAGCAATAATGACCAGGGTAATATTTTCATTAGAAACTACAGATAATAAGCAGTTATTTAATTTTTTAATAAATATTTGAAAAAAATTCTACATTTAATAATGCCTCCTTGATGAACAGAATAATTTTCATTAAAAACTTTTGACCGGTCAATTCTTTAGTGTCTAAACAAATCTCCTGTGTTTTACCTGTGCTTTCTGGTCATTCGTAATCCCAATCCAACATTGCAAATCTTGCGATGTGACTAGGCATGGGATGATAACTTTTTTCAAGGTACACCGCGGTATGTAAAAGTCAAGGTTTTCATACCGTAAAACAATTCCTGTTAGACCGTTCCTAAGATATGTGTATGATTTTTTTTATTTACATTTTGTTTTAGGTTTTTTTATAGGTGTAAATTGTAAAGAAATATGTGTTTTTGAAACTAATTAAGTCAATGATTCATTATAACTATTTAGCCTGACATGTTTACTGCTCTAAAATATATTCTTTTTAAATGGCTGGCTAACAAACGAAACCTTTTTCCTCCATGAACACAAAGTATTTTATTTTGAGAAACATTTTAAATATTTTGGGGCAGTAAACACAATACCGTCATACCGTGAAACCGTGATATTTTTATCCAAGGTTATCATACCGTCAGAATCTTATACCAGCCCATGCTGTGACTATTGCGAATACACTCATTGCAATATCGATGCTGAAACAATGTATTGTGCAGCCTTAATTGTATGGATGAATAAAATTCTGTTTCATATTATTGTATATTTTGTTGTGTTAGAAAATCAGTTGTTTATGGTAATAATTTTGGTTGTCTGTCGTTTTATACGCCAGGATTGCAGACGAAAACATGAGAAAGTTGCTAGCTTGAAAGTACAATGATTACATTTAGCTTTACTATATGTTGGGCCAGTTTTTGAAAAGTGTTTTATTTATTATATTTCTACAATCTTAAACAAACATTTGCCCAAAAACTCATTTCACACGGCATGATTTGAGTCACCGACAGCTCCACATATTCAGCACGCCAAATATCTCCCGGGTATCGGCGACTCATCGGCGATTCTCTCAGATCGCGTCTTTGATAGTTCATATTGTGTGATTGTCACTCGTGTGAACGAGCACCGGTTTGCCTGTGATTTCAGGCATTTGTCGGCGATTTCTCAAAACCTGTCAGTGAGCCAAAATCGGGGCTAAAATCATGCAGTCTGAACTCGCCATTAATTGCGTTGGGACAACGTGAGTGAACTGTGCCAAACCATGCGTTTTTCAAATTTAATTTAATTTAATTTTTTTACAGTGCATTGATACTAACACCTAAAAAACATCGATTTGATTAATGTGCTTTTGTAAATATAAACTTTCTGACCTGACTTGGGTGCAGTCTAGACAGAACATCCTAGATTAGCACAAGTGTTTGTTTTTATGTGCCATGCACCACTGAAGCATTTTTAGATGAGTAACAGGCCAGAGGAAACATCTTAATGTTATGCGCCAGGTTAAAGTTTACAAGTTTCTGCCGATTTTGTCTGGTGAATTTTTTTTTTTTTTTCTTTCACACATTCATCTTAAGAGAGACGAGAGAAAAAAGACTTGTCAGAGCTTGACTGTCGGTGAAGAAACGGGTGTGAAGTGTTGCCGGCTTCTCTGTCTGTGTTTCACTCCTCATTATAGACTTGTACCGATGTATAATAATGCAGTATATCATGATAAATCTCATGTCATGATACAAGTCATATCAAATCCTGATAACAATATACTCTACCGGTCAAAAGTTTGCGATCAGTTTTCTTAATTTTTTTTCACGTTTTTTTTGTTATTTTTATTTTTTTAAGAAAATTAGTCCGTTCATCAAGGCTGTATTATTAAATGTAAAAAAAAATGTTAAATATTTATTAAAAGTTTAAATAACTGCTTATTGTATGTAATTTCAAATGAAATGATTACTTTGGTCGTTATTGCTTTTATTACTATTACCATTAATACTAATAATAATAATTAATAGAGTGATTTCTGAAGGATCATGTCACTCTGAAGGCTGGAATAATGAAGCTAAATATTCATCATTAAAATAACTGGAATAAATTATTAAAATAATGATAAACTACTTTTGAACAGTTATTTCATAGTGCAATAATATTTCACAAATTTATAATGTGTACTGTGTTTATGATGAAATAAATGCAGCCTTGGTGAGCAGGAGAAGCTTATTTAAAAACATTTAAAGACACTGACCCCAAACATTGGACAGGTAGTGTATATCATAATAGTTTATTGTCTATATATTGACCACCACCTGTAAAGGACTATTTATTTTCAATGTTTTAAAGTATATACTCAAATGTACTCATTCAAATGTGATCATGTTATAGGCCAAATGTTATTATGTACATTTTAAAAATGTAGAAATATGAAACAAATATTAATAAAATATACTCATGAATCTGTCTAAAGCAGGCATTGCTCTTTTAGTCATTCTGACATTTACCTGAAAATAACAGTTTTTTTAAGTGTAGGCCATGGCACGATAATAATACAAACGTTTTTCTTTGTCATTCAAATAGTTCAGTCTTGCCTTTTTATGGCCTTGTCTGAAAATGTGGCTCCTCATACCTTCAATAAAAAACTCAACATGGCGGTGTGATCAAGAATGTTCTGGAAGCCACATCCACATATTGCAAATTTTAAGTAAATTCTACTTAAACGTTTTACGGAAAGGCACTAATTTAAACATTCTTGTTAATACTATGCAAGATAATACGTAAAGCATTTAATTTAAAAAAATATGTATTCGCAACAAATTCATAGTAAGATACTGAAATGTTAAAGTAAAAATCATGTATTTATTTGTTAAAAATATTCATTATTGTTTGTTACAGTTATAAGTCCGCTGAGTTACTTCTCAGTGTAAAAACAAACACTTAAAAAAATAGCACTAAATGAAATACAAAATGTAAACATCGTACTTTTAAGATCTCAGCTCTCATGACGCGGTTATTTATGTTTCTGTCTGCGTCCACAATATGGCATGTAATGTTGCACTCATATAAAGTAAAAAAATGCATTGCTGTAAAAATTTATTTTATGACCCCACGATAAAAACAATAGAGCATCATTTCCAATGATATAAACTTTATTTTGTCTATACGATGAATATTGTCACATTGTACAGCCCTATGCATGATTATGGTTATCATGGATGCTTTAAAACACCTTAAATAATTACATTTTTCCTTTTAGAGTCTTAATATTCGAGATACTGTGTTGGCAGTGGTGTCTATTAGGGCTGCACGAGATTGGGAAAAACATATATTGCTATATTTTATTTTACTACAACATATTGCAATACGAATAAAGTTCCACCAGAGGACTTAAATAGCTAGGATGATATTGTAGTGGAAATATTGTAGAGTCTGCTTAAAATAAGCCAAGTTAAATACAACAGAGCAAAGATACAAGTAAAAACAATGATTTATGGTTTTCTCGGCTCAAATAGGTACAGTGATTTTAAATAATCAAATGTAAAACAACACTGTATCATTTTCATTGTGTAAATAATTACAGTCTTGTGACAGTTTGCCCACTTACTGATTTCTTGCATGTTTGTCACACTTTACTGTTTCAGAGCATCAAACGAATTGAAATATTAGTTCGGGAGAACACAAGTAAACACATCATGTAGTTTTGTAAACACAAAATGCAGGTTGTTATTATTATTATTATTATTATTATTATTATTATTATTATTAGGGGAAAACAAAATGTAAAACTGCATAGCCCTGTCTGAAAAATTGTTTCCCCCTAAACCTAATAACTGTTTTGGCCACTCTTAGCAGCAATACAACTGCTATCAAGTTTTTGATAACGATTAGTGTCTATAACAGTGCTGAGGAGGAATTTTAGCCCCCTTACCATTGCAGAATAATTGTAATTTAGCCACATTGGAGGGTTTGCAATCATGAACCACTTTTTTAAGATCATGCCACAGCATCTCAATTGGATTTAGGTCAGGACTTTGACTAGGCCACTTCAAAGTCTTCAGTAAGAAATCAGTAACAGGCAAACAGTTTGTCACACCACAGTATATTCCGTATTTGCCTTTAATGCTCACACAGTCACAAGCTTTAAAAACCAATGCAAATAATAAACTAAGTAGTAGGGGTGAAAATATCATATTGAGTTTTTTTTTTCCCTTGGAAATTCACGATTTTATCACGATTCTTTTTGTTTTATTAACATCAAATTGATACCAATAAATTAATAGAGGTTAGGGACATCATCAGAGTGACCTGATATTCACAGAATAAACATTTTGGGGTGAAGCCTGTTGAGTCCAAAAGTCAGCTGGCTCTTTAACACCTGCACACATCACACATCTGTTTTTCAATTAACTCTTTTGTTTCAGTTTAGACACGGTAACCAAATATTTTTATTTATAAATCTTGTTGTTTTTGACAGTTTTGGTGCAATCAGACTTTAAATATAGCCTAATTTTGTCATTTGGTACATTTGACAAGCTTTGTGGTCGTGTATATGCACTCGAAAAAAAAAAGCGGAGCTACATTTGCTGTTAATGTTTAACCAGCAAGGCTTTAAAACAAATGAAACCATTGTCAGTATGAATAAGTGCCATTACTGCTACTCAATGGCTCAATGAGTTTAATATTGGATGCGAGTTCATGTGGTGTTGTTAAACAGCTTCATTGAGATAGAGGTGCAAGCATTTCAATGGTTATAATGAGCACAATAATACGAAATACCTTCAAATGCAGAACTTGGAGGCATTTTAATCATTCACAATGAATAATCATCTTATCGCAGCACTAATTACACACACACAAAATATATATATTAATTTGATTTACATTTTTTTAAATAACTGGTTGCAAACAATTGATATGGGCTTCATGCAGTGTGTAACACAGCTCTAAGTGAAGTGAAATTTCCAGCTAAGGCTTAAATCTGAAAGTGCACAGTGTTTAAAACTATTGATTCATCCATAAAAGAGTCGACTCATAGTTCCTCAAACGAATCGCTGTTCTTTCGAGTCTTAAACCGTTTCGGCATGACGTGAACACGAAACATGAGCCCCGCCTATTTGTGCACGCGCAGCCCCGGGAGATACGAAACCCCCAACCCCGCCCACAAACAATAGCGGCGAGCAAAGGTTTGAAATTGATTGTGCAGGTAAAAACCTTTTGGATAAGGTTTGGTCGTTGCTATTGCTACATCAGCTCTCCTACACACGTGCGGCGGTCCTGTTTCATAATGGTTCAGCTTTTGCCGCTGTGTGCATTAATACTGCATGTGTGTCGCTGCTTTTTACTTCTGGTTAAGAAAAGTAAAATGCTGGGAGGCCGGGGGTTAGTTTCGGGGGTGAGGTGTCTGAAATACGGGTGACTCCCGGGAAAAACGAGTGTTGGCAGATATGCTCACGCACACACTCTGACTACTTCAATATTGATAAGCCGTGGTGGGCATTCTCTCGCGCTGAATAATATCGACCAATTGCAACAGACTCGGTCATCGGTCCAATCAGTGCAGTTTAGCATCGCGCTAAGGAGGGGTTTGGGAACAAATGAATCGTTCAACGATTCATATAGAAGTCGCTGGAATAATGAGGTAAAAACCAATGCAAATTATAAGACAACGAAAGTGTTTTTTGACCACGCATGCATATTAGCCTGCTGTTGGAGACCCCCAAAACCAAAATATGACCCTTTTTAATGTATAATAGGGACTCTTTAATCAAATTAAGCTAAACATTGCTAAATTTATTTTATTTCTTTAAATTCAGCCCATATAAATTGATTGCAACCACTTATACCTTAAAAAAATTTAGTAAATCCAGCGAATCTTCTTTTTTAGTGTACTTCAAGGGGTGATTTATGCTTTTGCATCGAGTGTATGGGCTAGCTCTGGTGTATAGCCTTTGCATACTTTACAATAACTTCTTTTCACCTTACATCAATATCAAGATAGTACCGTATATAGTAATAAATGCTTCAGAAATTAATCGCAACAAAACATTTGATAGCGTCATGAGCGCTCCATTAGTGCTGGCGAGCCGCCCAGGGTGGTGCTCTCTGGGAATGCTTGATAAAAGCCTCCGGTTCTCCTTTTCTCTTTATCCCTGCCTCCATCAAGGCTGTTTTGATTGGACGGGAAGCACGACTCAAAGCTCAGGCATTCGGTTGAGCCGTTGCACAAGGCCTGTAATTGTTGAAGCACATTCGTCTGGTGCATAAACGTGTCTCGAACTGAAACAGAGGCTTCAGTCGGTCTTAAGTTCAAGTAATGTCAAATGACCATCATGGATGTCAGATGATGCAGCCCAACACGCGCCGTTTGTCTTCACGGCTTTATAGCACATAAAGATAAGGTTGTTTTTGCAAAGCCGTGCATTTTCCAGAACGGTTTTAGCTGGATAATTTGTCATGTTTTTTTCCTTTAGCTATAATTAATTCAATTATGTGAAAAATGCAGAAACAATATGTAAGAGTTGCTGGTCTTAGTGTTAAATGGTATAGTTCACCCCAAAATGAGAATTTACTCATTAATTACTCGCCCTCAAATGATTTCAAACCTCTGTGAGTTTCATTCTTCTGTTTAACACTAAAATAAGATGTTTTGAAGAATGTTAGAAACCGGTAGCCACCGACTTCTGTTATTTGTTTTTCCTACTGTGAAAGTCATTATTTTTGCCTGAACTATCACTTTAATAAGAGTCTTAAGCAGATTTGTGCTCATGAGAGTGTGATTCTGTGTGTTTACAAGCACTAACTAAGAAGATCAGCTCTCGAATGCATACTTAAACTTTCTTAATCTGTTTCGTGCACTTTGTTTATTTAAATGCAGAATCGTATAGAAATTATGTGTTTTTAGAAGGTTTGTTTCTGTCAGACTCCAGTCAGTGTCGGTATTCGGCATGGGCCGATATGAGATTCTGAGGGTATGATAACCTTGGATAAAAATATCACGGTTTCACGGTATGACAGTATTTTGTTTACTGCTCTAAAATATATTCTTTTTAAATGTCTGGGTTAAAAAAACAACTTTTTTCCCCTTTGAACAAAATATATTTTATTTTGAGATGCGAGAGAGAGAGAGAGAGAGAGAGAGAGAGAGAGAGAGAGAGAGCGCACGAGAGAAAGAAAGAAAGGGAGATCAATAATAATAAACAGGAATGAAATAGACATTTAGGAGTGTATAAATTAAAGTCATTACAAAATGAAATAGTCCTGTTTGCTTGCTTATTTTCAGATAATGAAATTATTTTTTTTTAATAATGACTAAATTCTTGCAAAAAACAAACAAAAAAAAACAGGAAAATATGGTTTGGTATTAGTAAATTTGCATTTGTGGATATGAATATTAAGAAACATTTAAAGTATTTTGGAGCAGTAAACATGTCAGGCTAAATAATTTAAATAAATCAATGACTTCTACTGTCTTCATTAGTGTCAGTAACACAGATTTCTTTACATTTTAAAACGGCTACTTTGGATATATTTGGAAATACTGTTATACTGAAAAAAAAAAAAAACCATAATTAAAAAAATCTTACACATACCTTAGGAACGGTATAGCAGAACATTTTGGCGGTATGAAACCAATATAAACCAATTCACTTGTTGATATTTGCCCATTTTGATATTTCAGTGAATGTCATGAGATTCCCATTAGTGGTCATTTGTTTGACTGAAGCTGCATGGTGAATTAATTCAGAAAATCTGCAATAGAAGTGCATGTTTACTGTAAGTAATATTTAGACTGTTAAAAGCTGTTATGATGCATGCACATTTTTTTGCTCACTTTTTCAAGTAGAATGTCCTTTTTGCATAAAATAACAAAAAGGGTCATGTTTTTAGACATGTCTATATACAGTTTAGGCCAATGTTTTGAAGGTTTAAGACACTTAGAGAACTTTTTTGAGATTTTAACAGATTTGTGTGTGTGTTGAGCATCAGTTAAAACAACATTAGATTCTATCAGCTTAAATTATGTGGAAAACTGGATAGTTTTGAGCTTTTGTCATCTAATTTCATCTTCAATAATTTTTGGTGTAGGATCAAAATTGGTGAGGTAGCGCAAATCTGAGTGAAGACACGTCGTTTTCTTGTGATCATTCATAGCAGAGTTTTCTTATCGAGATGACCCTGCTTATTTATGAGAGCACGTGCTTTGTGTGACCCAATGACTGGATGAGACCGTGTCTGCACACGGCAAACATTATTTAGCCGTTCATGAAGGGTCGTATGTGTTTGTTTCCAAGATTCACAGTGTTTGTGTTTTTCCACGTGACTCTGTCAGGGCCGATACAGCAAAGCTTGGTTTTGCAGCAAGCATTTTTGTCGAGAGAGCAGAACGAGAATTGGAGAATGGCAGACTTTGTCTTTTATCAGTTGAGTTTGTTACCATTCAGACACATCACCTATATCTGTGCTGCTGTGTTCACACGTTTATAATCCTCCAGATTACCGGCAGGGCTAATGGTTGGAATAGACAGGGAACAGACCTGCTGCACTGCTGTCCACAGTGTCTGCATTCAGACCCGGGGATTGAGGAGGAGAAAAGTCCTCCTCATTTATAGTGTTTACATGATTATCTTTATAATAATGATAACAAATTGTGGTTATGTGTGTATGAAATGACGAATAACAAATGTAGCAGGACATTAAATCTTTGCATTTTAACTCTGTAAACAATAAACTAATGGCTCTCCTCACGGTTTGTGCCTCATTTTGTGAGCTGACTGACAACAGTTGTTCGCTCTTCTCATTTCCCCTGCTCCGCCGGCCACACCCACTCCTCCCTCTGCCTGCAGCGCTCCATGCCCATCATGGAGCATTTTTTTTTTTTTAAATTCTGAGGTAGACTTTAACCTAAAGGATCTTTTTACCTTCAGGATCCTTTAAGCTCAGAGGTAATAAATGAAAATTTGGAATAACTCAGATGTTCAATCACAACAAATAAAAACGTTGTTCTGATCCTTTTTCTTATTCTGAAGTTATGTAAATGACAACGTTTTTACCTAAAATTTTATAGAAATGTTGTCAGATTAAAACAAATATCAACATTATGCTCTTGACATTCCTAACAAACCCAGAAATTAGTAATTGATCTAAGAGATTTATTATGTATGAGAGAAACTGGAACGTTTTTAAGTGTCTTTGTTTTTTAACTTCTTAGTATGTATTTACTAATTATGTGCTGTATATTATATTTAATATACATGGCATGCAAAACTGCTAGCCCGACGTCCCAGGGCTGTTATGTTTTTCAGTCGTATCTTAATCCGATTGTTAGGTCGTCATGCATTGAATACTGTGTCCGTGTCAAAGCTGCTAGTCATTTGAGTTAAGAGAATATTTGTTTATGACCACTTTTTAGTCATATCATCACACATAAAAGTGAATTTTATATAAAGTAATGGTGTACACAACAGCCTCAGGACATGCTGCATCAATGCTGCATCAATATTTTAACAATTTAAAAAAATTAATCCCTTTGTGGCCATCAGATATAGTATCCTAATATATATTGCGATCGAGATTTTCAAAAGTATTACATCGCTTTGTAAACATTTATTATTACCACTTATTGAGCCTCCCCATGCAGTTTGATACAGTGCTTGGACCCGAACGTCACACTTAACGAGCGAATAGGAGGAAAAATTTGATCTATTTCAGTGCTTTTGCATTCTCTCACAAATTAAGTAATCATGTTGCATGTCATTGTCATGCAGAGGAACCACTATAAGTATGTGTTTGAAATAGCATTTGCTCTGACTGGTGTTGTCAACAGAACCAATACTTTGGGACCAAGTTGATACAATTTTTTTCAGGGACTATTTAAAAAAATTATTAATTAAAAAAGTTAATAAATAAGTTAAATGTGGTGATTTTTGGAAATATATACAGCAGTGGTTCTCAACTGGTTTGGCCACGGGACCCACATTTTTACATGGTCATCCAATTTTAGGAATTATAATTAATTTGTATTTATTTGTTAACATACACAAGTAGTGACAGAAAAATCATCAGCAAGACTTGCAAATTAACAATATTTTATTGCTGACATTTTAACAAAAAGTATCAAAATATAGAAATATTACAAAGTAAAAACGACAAACATTAAAAAAGGAAAGATTGTTACCATAAACAAAACTGAACTGTTAATAAAACATTAACACTGATCCTGTTGAACAGAACAAACCAGCAAATTGTAAAATGATTAAAACATCCGTAACCATTTTTACATCTAATATGACAGCAGTTATAAACATCTGTTTCACTTAACAGTAATTTGGGAAGATAATGAGATAACTGAGGATGTGCTTTACTGATGTGATAAGAGTTTCAAAGTCAGGAGTGATGGTAGACAGTGCTGCCCGAAGATCGTGCTCTATGTCCAACCTGTTCCCTTGCTTTGACTCAAGCTGCACCAAGGAAGAGAAGCCACTTTCATACAAATACGTAGTTCTGAATGGGATGGGTTTGATCGCACTCTCAGATCGTGAAAACTGGGAGAGGCTTACTTTACTGAATTTCTTTTTCAGCGTCTTATCACATGACACGTTGTCGTGTGCGCATTTCAAAATAAAAGTCCGATATACGCAAAGCAAGTTAAAAATTAAACTTTTGTTATTTTTTTGACCACACACACTCCGCGACCCACTGAAAATGTTCCTGCGACCCACTTTTGGGTCGCGACCCACCAGTTGAGAAACACTGATCTACAGTATATGTAACCTATAGCTAATGACATTATTTTGTTGTTTAGTACACTGCAAAACCCAACAGTCAACTTTATTAAATGAAATGAGTGTAGTTAACTCATAATTTACTGAAAGTTAATTCTACTAATTTGAGAAGAGTTTTGAACTCCTTGTTGAATGTAATGAGTTAATTAAATACTTCATTACTTCAACCTAAATGGAGTAAGTTCACAGTACTCGTATAGATTAGTTTAACTCAAATGGTTTGCAGCAATCGGTGTCCTCAAACGGTTTGAGTTGCCTTAACTTATTAGGTTTTACAGTACTCAGTTGGTTTGAGTTCTCTTCATTTATTGGGTTTTGCTGTGCTCAAATTGCTTCGTTTACTGAAATGGATTAAGTTCACAGTACTCATTGGAATTAGTTTTTGTACTTAAATGGTTTGTTGCAATTGATTTCCTCAAATGGTTTGAGTTACCTTAATTTTTTAGGTTTTACAGTGTATTATTATTATTATTTAGTAAATAATGTCTCTTCTATTAGGGCTACTTGAATTTATATTCAGGCTACCAAAAAGTTAGAAATGGGTTATTAAAACTAAAATATGTTGAAAAAAATATTCTATCAACGAAACACCACTTGGGAAATATTTGAAAAATAATTAATTATTCACAGTATGGCTAATAACTTTGTATTTATATTATATGACCACTATAGGCATCATTATAGAAAAATAGATGTTTTATTTCCTGCAAATTAGCTAGCAATCAAGCACAAGTCTAAAACATACACTGTCTGAATAAACAGTTTCCCAGATCATTTCCTTTAAGATGAAACTGATTTCATCTTTGATAAACAGTGGCATGCATTCTGGGTAATCTCGTTCCTGAGCAAAACCACCAATGTCAGTGGTACAATTTACAGCTATATTTGCAACTGCTGACTTCAGCTTAGGTGTGAAGGCAGCTATAAAAAGAGTTCTCATGTCTTTCTTGACGTATGTGTCCTGGTCTATATATGCATGTGTGTGGATATATAATGAATAGGGCTGTAACGATACACCAAACCCACGATTCGGTTCGTATCACGATTTTTGACCCACGATTCGATTCGTATCACGATTTTTTTTCGTGAGGGGTGGGAATTTTTTTTTTTTTTAAAGAATATTTTTTATCAAATAACATTTGAAAAATCTTTATAAACTGAACACCAAAGAACAAGATTAACCATGCAAATTATTAACTATATAAACAGCCAAATATAAAATAAATAAATAGCCAAAGCTATAACACTTCTGTTTTTTTGTAACAAAATACTGTTGAAAAACAAACAGAACTAAACTCCATTGTGGAGATGATTC
>CAIGQQ010032394.1:2818388-2832510 GCA_903798035.1 Danio albolineatus
TATATATATATATATATATATATATATATATACTTTATAAAAAGCAAAATGTAAAGATATTATGAAAAGCAAAAATAATTATGTAAAAATAAATGCATAAAATTGTTGTAGACAATATAAAATAACAATTAACAAATTAAAAAGCTAAAATATTGAGACAAATATGGAAAAAGTTATATAATTAATATAATCAAAATCAAAACAATAAAGAAAATATTAAATGGTGAAAAAATACTTTATTAAATCTTTAAAACATAACATTTTTTTTTAAATACTTTAAAATAAAGTAATAGAAAATATATTCTTATTAATTGACATCTTATTTACATCATGGGATGTTTTGTTGTTTATATTTTAAGACTTTTTATTTAAAAAACAAATGCTACACACGTACTGTTTGCTATGGGAAGCAAAACTTTTGAAGCTCATCATCTGCATCATCTCTGTCTGTAATCTTCACCGGCACATGTAGCCTCTCGTTAGAGAGTAATTCCGTCATTACGAGTTCATAATAGTCCAAAAGGTGATGATAATACTTAAACGTAGCAGTTTCTTCATGTTTGCTGAAAAAATAATTTGCTCCTGGATGGTTTTTGCACACGTCAGTCTCGCGCTTGTCTGTTTCTGACAGGATCGGGATGTTAATAATCAAGTGCACATTATTATCATCAGCTCAAGAAGTTTGTTATTTCAAATATAGACGTGCACGTGAGTGCAAGTGACAAAGCAAACGCACTCGCGCTTTAGACGGCCTTGTGAAAAAACTACGGGGCACAGAGGAGAATCTGCTCCTCTTCTTGGCTTTGTGGCTGTTCATCAAGACGACGACATGGTTTGTTGGAGCTGGGGTCGACCATGGCTCGTTATTATATGTATTATTACAGTGTAATGTCTCGGATGTGTATTTAAAACATGACGGTTACTTTGTTTTCATTCTGGCTTGTTGTGCAAGTGAATGACGTATCTCTGTAAACCAATAGCGTTCAGCTGCATGTCTGGCTCCACCTTTTGGTACCCTTGGTGCAAAAGAGTACCCAAAAAGTGGTACAGTACAGTTTGGTACGCTTTAGGACAGTGGAAATGGCCATAAAAGCATACTGTATCACACCACTCAGTGGAAACGGGCCACAAGTGAACTGCGCTACAGAGCACTCGCACTTCTCAAACGATCCGGGAAAGGGGCTTGGGCACGGTTCGGATAGCATAAAGTGAGTACGCTCTAAGTCTTAAAACTAAGCAAAAAATCATAAAAAGGAACTAACTAGTGCATTACTTTCTAAAGTAACTTTCCCCAACACTGCTGTCATCATGGCAAAGAAAAAATAAATTGGTTATTATAAATGACTTTTTAAAACTATGTTATTTTTAAAAATGTGTTGAAAAATTCTCTCTGTTAAACAGCACTTGGGAAATATTTAAAAATCAATAAAAATTTTAAAGCAGGGCTAATAATGTTGTCTTCCACTATATCTGGTGTTTACATGCTGACTTATTACATTATTTATTAATGAGCGTTTACCTTTGGTATAGTATGAAACTCTTTCTCACAGTCTTGCTCTGTGTTTCCTACTTGTTTTGTAAAGTACGTTAGCTGGGGTTTACCAGACTGTGAAATCCCATCGCCCTGTTCAGCTCTGTTTGTAACCACACATGGAAACTTGCCCAGAGGTCAAGAACAGCCATTCATGTGTAAATCGCAGAATTAGATGCAGCGAGATACACACGTTTGTCTGAACGCGGTCATGAATACTAGATGTAGAGAAAACACATGCAGAACGGTGCGCTCCTGTCAAAGCAAACAGACCCGCTCGGGGGAATTATGCTTTTACTCAAAACAGTAGAAGACCTGAGGGGGGCTAAACTGTTGGGAATGTGATATATGGCAAGAGGCAGTCTGTTTAATATGATGGATACTCAGATGGATGGATGGATAGATTCAGGTAGTCAAAAGTATCAAGTTTAGGTACTCTGTACTATGATAGGTACTTGGATGAAGGGATAGATGGCTTGGTAGATACTCGAATAAATGCATGGTTGGATAGGTAAATGGATAAATACTTGGATTGATGAGTAGATAATCAGATGGATAGATAATCGGATAGATGGATAGCTACTCTGATAGATAGATGGATGGATGGCTTGATGGATTCTCAAATCGATGGATGGATTGATAGGTAAATGGATAGATACTTGGATGGATGGATGGATGGAAAGATGGATAGATAATCAGAGGGATGGATGGATAGGTACTTGGATGAATAGATCGATAGGTACACAGACGGATGGATGGGTAGATACTCGAATAAATTGATGGATGGATAGGTAAGTGGATAAATACTTGGATGGATGGATGGATGGATAGATAATTGGATTGGATGGATGTATGGATGCGTACTTGGATGGATGGATGAATGGATGGATATGTACTCGGATGGATGGATTGCTTGATAGATACTCAAATCGATGGATGGATTGATAAGTAAATAGATTGATACTTTGGATGGAAAAATGGATAGATAATCAGAGCGATGGATGGATAGGTACTTCGATGGATAGATACTTGGATGAATAGATCGATAGGTACTCGGATGGTTGGATGGATTGATGCATACTCGGATGGATAGATGGATGAATGGGTACTCAGATTGATGGATACTCGGATGGATGGATAGATACTTGGATGGATGGATGGATACTTTGTATGGATTGCTCGGTAGATATTCGAATAAATTGATAGATGCATAGGTAAGTGGATAGATGGATGGATGGATAGATAATCAGATGGATAGATAATCGGATGGATGGACAGGTACTTGGATTGATGGATGGATGAATAGATACGTACTCGGATGGATGGATGGATACGTACTTGGATGGATGGCTAGATAGATACTCAAATCGGTGGATGGATTGATAGGTAAATGAAGAGGTACTTGGATGGATGGATAATCAGGGATGGATGGATGGATTGGTACTTAGATGAATAGATCGATAGGTACTCGGATGGATGGATTGATGGATACTCGGATGGATGGATGGATGGATAGGTACTCGGATAGATGGATACGTAATCTGGACGGATAGCTTGGTAGATACTCACATAATTTGATAGGTAAGTGGATATTTGGATGGATAGATGGGTGTAAAATCAGATGGATAGATAATCGGATGGATGGATAGATAATCTGATGGATGTATTGGTACTCTGATTGATAGATGGATGGATGGATGAATAAATACTCGATAGGATGGCTGGCTTGATGGATACTTGGATGGATGGATGGATGGATGGATAGATAATCGGATGGATGGATAGGTACTTGGATAGATAATTGAATGATTAGATTGATAGGTACTCAGGTGGATGGATGGGTACTCAGATGGATGGATGGATTAATAGATACTCTGATAGATGGATACTCTGATAGAAGGACAGATAGATATTAGGATGGATGGATGGATGGATAGATACTGGGTTGGATGGCTGGATAAATACTTAGATGGATAGATAAACAGCAGATTGATGGATATATGCCCGGATGGATGGATATCTGGATGGAGGGATTGATAGATATATACTTGGATAGATAGGTGGATTGAAGGATGGGTGGGTGGATAGGTACTCGTATGGATAGATGGATATTTCCCACAGTATCAAGAACCAGCTGCAGAGTGTGTGTGTGTTTCTGGGAAAGAAGAGCGCAGGATCCTCCCAGCTTCATATGCAGATCCTCCTCTAGAACAAACACTTGAGCAGCTCAAACATCAAACAAACACTGATGGTTCAGAGTCACACACTTCCACATCTCAACCAACTATTGTGTTTGACTGGGAAAAGCAGATTCACCATTCCTGGAACTGCTTACTCAAAACAACAAACACTGGCAGCAAACACCCTAGCAACTCCCTGGCAACCAGCACAACATAGTAACATTGCAATGTCACATTGGTCTTCTTTTTCTGAACAGACAGAAAATATACAATACAGTTAGTTTTGTAGCTTTTCCCTCTTTTATTACCTTCCCAACCCACAGTAATTCCCCTGTTGCACACACATACATTATAAGTTTTATCAGAAAATAATTAAATCTATTTTTAAACAGCTCTTATTTTGCATTATAAAAGGTCATATTTTGGTTTTGGGGTCTCCAACAACAGGCTGATATGCGTCAAGGTCAAAAAACCCTTTTATTGTCTTATAATATGCATTTATTTGTACCTAATTATCCCAGCGACTCCCATATGATTCCTTCAGCGATTCATTTGTTCCCTAACCCCTCCTTAACACGAAGCTAAGCTGCGTTGATTGGATCAATGACCCAGTCAATGACCAGTGCAGAGCGATTACAACTTATAACACACAATTAAACATATCTTACAAACTACACAAAGCGAGGCGACAATTTTAATCACACTTACATCTTATGATCCGGAGGAAGAAGAAACTGGTCCATTTGAACTGTAAAAATTACTGACAAAGTCCCCGTCAAAGGCTGACAAAGTCCCATAGTCTCTGCTGCTCCTTCAATAGCAAACAGCCGGTGAATCGTGCGCTGCAGCGTAGGTTATCGTATCAATCATCAGTAAAATGACAGTAGCAAACAGCACATGGTTGGCTATACTGTGGTATTGTTGTGAAAATTAATTTTAATCCTTTATTCCTGCAGCCGAATCTCCATCTGTTAGTGATCGTGATCTTCGTGTCATGACAAGTCTCGTGATCCCTCACGCCTCTGCTAGTGTCTGAAGGCAAAGTGCGTTCACATTTTACTGGAACTGGAACTACATATTTGGTGACGTACCGTGTCAATGTGATCAAGCAAAAGATCCGAACCCAACTTGATTCATTTACTCGACTTTGAGTCGTCTATTTCGTTAAAGAATCAATAGTTTTAAACACAGTGCACTTTCACCTCAGTTGAGTGTTGTTACAGCATGAAGATCATTTTCAAAAGCCCATAATAGGGGCTCTGAAAAATGAGCAGACCTACTCTTCTGAAACTACTGAGGAGTGCATATTTCTTAACTGATCTATAACGGGTTGCCAAGTATAATCCATAGAGTGCAACCTCTTATAGTACAGGTCCCTCTCAAAAAATTTGCATATTGTGATAAAGTTCATTATTTTCTGTAATATTCTGATAAACAGACTTTCATATATTTTAGATTCATTACACACAACTGAAGCAGTTCATGCCTTTTAATTGTTTTAATATTGATGATCTCAAAAAATTAGCATATCATGAAAAGTTTCTCTAAACGAGCTATTAACCTAATCATCAGAATTAACTAATTAACTCTAAACACCTGCACAAGATTGCTGAGGCTTTTAAAAACTCCCAGCCTGGTTCATTATCATTGGTAAGACTGCTGACCGGACTGCTGTCCAGAAGGCCATCATTGAAACGCTCAAGCAAGAGGGTAAGACAGAGAAAGAAATTTCTGAACGAATAGGCTGTTCCCAGAGTGCTGTATCAAGGCACCTCAGTGGGAAGTCTGTGGGAAGGAAAAAGTGTGGCTGCACAACGAGAAGAGGTGACCGGACCCTGAGGAAGATTGTGGAGAAGGACCGATTCCAGACCTTGGGGGACTTGCGGAAGCAGTGGACTGAGTCTGGAGTAGAAACATCCAGAGCCACCGCGGCTACAGGTGCCGCATTCCCTTAGGTCAAGCCACTTTTGAACCAGAAACAGCGGCAGAAGCGCCTGACCTGGGCTTCAGAGAAGCAGCACTGGACTGTTGCTCAGTGCTCCAAAGTACTTTTTTCGGATGAAAGCAAATTTTGCATGTCATTCGGAAATCAAGGTGCCAGAGTCTGGAGGAAGACTGGGGAGAGGGGAATGCCTGAAGTCCAGTGTCAAGTACCCACAGTCAGTGATGGTCTGGGGTGCCATGTCAGTTGCTGGTCTTGGTCCACTGTGTATTATCAAGGGCAGGGTCAATGCAGCTAGCTATCAGGAGATTTTGAAGCACTTCATGCTTCTATCTGCTGAAAAGCTTTATGGAGATAAAGATTTCATTTTTCAACACGACCTGGCACCAGCTCACAGTGCTAAAACCACTGGTAAACGGTTTACTGACCATGGTATTACTGTGCTCAATTGGCCTGCCAACTCTCCTGACCTGAACCCCATAGAGAATCTGTGGGATATTGTGAAGAGAAAGTTGAGAGATGCAAGACCCAACACTGGATGAGCTTAATGCTGCTATTGAAACATCCTGGGCCTCCATAACACCTCAGCAGTGCCACAGGCTGATTGCCTCCATGCCACGCCGCAATGAAGCAGTCATTTCTGCAAAAGAATTCCCGACCAATTATTGAGCGCGTAACTGAACATAAATATTTAAAGGTTGACCTTTTTTGTATTAAAAACACTTTCCTTTTATTGGTTGGATAAAATATGCAAATTTTTTGAGATAGGAATTTTGGGTTTTTTATGAGCTGTATGCCAAAATCATCAATATTAAAACAATAAAAGGCTTGAACTGCTTCAGTTGTGTGTAATGAATCTAAAATATATGAAAGTCTAATGTTTATCAGTACATTACAGAAAATAATGAACTTTATCACAATATGCTAATTTTTTGAGAAGGACCTGTATATCATATTTTAGTATATCTTGTTTTTCTAAGCTCATGTGGTATAAAAGATCCATTAACCAATGCTTAAAATTATTGGAGATGATCTTTCCACTTGAGCAATCTCAACCTTCCAGCTATAAGTAAAACATTTGTGATGAGTCCCATAGAATGATGACGACCACAACTCCTATGATTCCACACTCAGTCACAGCACCATCAAAATGCTACTTTGTTTGTTGTGAATATGTGCCCTCTAGTGGTGAAAATGATTTACTGTGCCTTTAAATGAGATTAAATGTCTGCTGTTTTTCTCTAAGGTTTATAAATCCAGTGGTCCTGATGGCACAGCGGGCAGAGGCCAGAGGATCCACATCCAGCTGTGGGATACGGCCGGACAGGAGAGGTGAAAAACTCTCTTTGTTCACATGAAATCTCAAATAAGAGTTCATGAGGTTATATTTGTGGCTTTGTAATTATATTAATGATGAAATAACTTCATTATCAGACTTAAATCTGAATCTTTTCTTGCATAACAGTAGGTTACACACTTTGTTTACGATCAGACGAGACATAATTAACTTGCCTGCACAGCTCTATTTAGCTCTAGCACAGCCTTTTAATTTCAATCAGGTAAAATCTTGGGACTTTAAATCAAGACTTCATGATTCTCCACGTGATTAGGGTTGCAAACAATACTTTTAGCCTGCTTCGGGAGCTTCTTGGGATAAGAAACAACATGTAATTTTTGAAGAGGCTGTCCTACTGTCTCTGAACAGATTTGTATCAGAATCATCAGCTTTATCTTTAGTTTAACAGACAGACTCGTAATGTACATCCGACAGAAGCGCAGTACTGCAAAACACTGGCATGAAGTTACAGGCATAAAGAATAGTGCTGGAATATGTTCTGATGCTCCGAAATATCTGAGAGAACTGCTTAATCCTTTTACTCTTATGTCTATTATTATGCATAAATATTGATGTTTATATAGTGTCTCATGTTTCATTATGCATGAGGATTTGTACATGCAGTTGAAGACACAACAATAATAATAATAATAATAATAATAATGATAATGATAATAAAAAAATAATGATGATATTAATAATAATGATATTAATAATTATTAATATAATAATAAGAATAATAAGAATAATACAAATTATTATTATTATAATTATTATTATATTATTATTATTAATATTATAATATTATAAAAATTAAAATAATAGTAATAAGGATAATAATGATATTAATAATAATAATAATTATTATTATCATTATTATTATCATTATTATTATTATTATTATTATTATTATTATTATTATTGTTATTATTATTATTATTATTATTATTTGCCCTCCTGTTAAATGTTTATTCGTTCCCAGATGCTTTTTAACAGAGCAAGGACATTTTTCACAGTATTTCCTATATATTTTTTTCTAATTAAGAAAAATCTTTTAGTTTAGTTTTCCTGTTAGTTTAGCTGGAAATTAAAGTTTTATTTATTTGTTTGTTTGTTTATTTATTTTTTAAGGTCAGTATTATTTGCCCTGATTGTCTGCAGAACAAACCACTGTTATGCAATTAGTTGCCTAATGAACCTAGTTAAGCCTTTAAATGTCACTTAAAGCTGAATACTAGTGTCTTGAAAAATATACTGTAAAATATTATGTGCAGTCATCATGACAAAGATTAAATAAATCAGTTATTAGAAATTAATTATGAGAACTATTATGTTAAAAACATGTTTAAAATCTTCTGTGTTAAAGAAATAGCACTCGGGAAATTAACAGGTTATTAACAAAGTTAACAGGAGGGATAATAATTTTGTCTTCAAGTGTACATCAGTTGTTGTGGACCTAATTACAATGTCCTACTTTTTAAAATGTAATTTAATTACAAGACAGATTTGTTGTTTGATCAGTGTGTTCTCCTGTAAACGCTCCCACAGGTTTCGGAGTTTGACCACTGCTTTCTTCAGAGATGCGATGGGCTTTCTGCTGCTCTTTGACCTCACCAATGAGCAGAGCTTCCTGAATGTGCGCAACTGGATGAGTAAGAATTTATTTTATTTAACTTTAAAATAAATTTAATATCCCTTGTTTTTAAAAATCGTTATGGAAATATTTAATTGTGTTAAAATATTATTTTAAATAAACATATTTGAATTAACTGTATTTTAACTAGTCGCTCAGAGTGATCATCTAATTGCAGTAATAATAATAATAATAATAATAATAATAATAATAATAATAATAGAAATGTTTAATACTAAAAAATAGCAATTTATTTTAAATATAACAACAACAACAACAACAACAATAATAATTATAATAATAATAATAATAATAATTATTATTATTATTATAATTATTTAAAAAACAGTGTAGTGATTCCTAATCTTTAATAATAGATTAGATAATAATAATACTTACAAATAATTATAAAAATAATTACAATATTATTACATTTTAAAAATAATAATTATACTTTTAATGTAATTAATTTTAAATATAACAACAACAACAATAATAATAATAATAATAATAATAATAATAATAATAATAATAATAATTATTATTATTATTATTATTATTATTATTTTATTATATAAAATAAATTATTTATAATTATTTAAAAAGCAGTGTAGTGATTGCTAATGTTTTAAAATAATTATGATAATAATAATATTGTAATAGTATGTTTTAAAAGAGTTTCTAATAATATAAATATTTTTTATAATATAAAAATCATAATAATTACAATAATATTACATTTTTTAAAATGATACTTTTACTGTAATTTTATTAATGCTTGTGTTTTTTATTTTAAACAATTTTAACGTGTATATTTGTTTACCATATTATTAATAATAACAATATTATTAATTCATTCATTTTCTTGTCGGCTTAGTCCCTTTATTAATCCGGGGTCGCCACAGCGGAATCAACCGCCAACAATATTATTTGTATTGTTATTATTATAGAATTATTATTAAGGATTACATTTATTATTGTAATTTTTCATTTTACCATAATAACAGTAATTATAATAATAATAATAAAAAAATAATAATAATTGTAATATTTAAAAATAGATATTAAAATTATACTTTTAATATAATAATAAAAAATAACAACATTATTTTAATTTTTATTTACTTAAATAATTATCATATATCTGATAGTTGACCACCAATGAGTTGCTGTAATGTGTTGTTCAGGTCAGCTGCAGACACATGCGTACTGTGAGAATCCTGATATCGTCTTGTGTGGAAATAAATCAGACCTAGAGGAGCAGCGCGCCGTCAAAGCGGAGAACGCAAGAGAACTGGCAGAGAAATACGGGTGAGAAACTCCACACGCTTGTTTCGGTCACATTCAGTCAATGCTGCATTAATATTGACTCAACACCTCATCAAACAGTTGGTCATGATATTATTGGGTTGTTATTCTGCACAATTATGTCAGAAAATTCAATAAATCGACCTGCAGAGCAAAGGCGGTCGACGTTGTTCATCCACAAGATGGCGACAGAGGCTGCATAATAAGCCCAAAGAGGAGAAAAGCTTGTAATTTCTCTTAATTTTAATACAGCTGATGAAATCATTATTAAACTTGATAAGTGATATTCTAAGTCGATCGCTCTCTTTTGTATGCTGTAGTGCTGTATTTATACTATATAACTGTAGTGTATTGAGTGTGAGATTGGACTCGCATAACAGGAATGTATGTGTTTTGTGTTGGCCACTCTTTGTATAACCCTGAGCTGCTTTTTATGTGAACGTCTGCTTGTTTGAGTCTCCTGTTTTCGTTACTGCAGACTAGTTCAGTTAAAAGAAAGAAATAAGTGGTGGGCCTCCTTCTGGTGCCGATATACAGCCATACCGCACTGCTACTCGTGTGATATTGTTAATTTATTCCATGGTCTGTTGAAACTCTTGATTCTGATTGGCTGGAGGGTGTGCATTATTAGTTCCAGTCAGTTTTGATCACAGTTGGAAATAAATGCGCTTCTCCCAAACGTTTACAGTTACTATAGCAACTCGCATGTGCTGCGCATGAAACTGATGAGGGCAGTTAAAGGGGATGGAAATCCACAAAATTAGAAAAATACTCATCAACTATGCCACAAAATCTAGTTTTAAGAGTTTTTCAAGTGAGAATGTAGTTATTTTAAAGTCAAATCGGCAGTTTATGTGTAAGGATAGTGCGTCTTTAAAAATGTTGGAAGCTCCAGGCGGTCAGCGGCAGCTCTGCAAACGGCTCCCCCCGAGGGAAGCTTTATGTCAGCCAGAGCAGACCCGCCGCCAGACCTGCTGCTGGATCTAATCTCGTGCATCTCTGTTGTTAAAACGGGATATATAATTAATCTTTGGTGTATCTAACGGTCAGTCTTTGGACATTTTTACCTATTATTTTTTTTCTCAGGTGTATTTTATTGGCAGATCACAAAGATAAGTTTCATAATGAATCTCTGAGCGTAAATAATGTAATATTACACTGATCCTGCGTGTTTGGCTGATTGCTTTTGTTTTAAAGAAGATAAATAAAGCAGAATGTTCTCCTGCTTGTCCTGATGTTTTTTCATTATGCAAAATGTACCTATTTTTAACAGCAGAGATTTCTGAAATAGACTTTGGTTGCTTCAAAGACTCTAGAATACACTTGAAAATGTGTATTTAATTAATATGGTACCTTTTATAAGATTTGTATGTTTCCTATGAAATATAAATCGCAGAAATTCTTCTATACTGTAGGTAGACCAGCTTTCGCAGTTTTAAAGGTAATGTTAAGGGAAAAACAGCTATTATACAGATCCTCCCTCGTCAGAGAAGTGGTAGAAAGTAGACAAAAGAAACGTGTGACTGGAAACACACTCCAGGTGTTACTGGGAATGTCTTATTTGTTCATCTGTGATCGGACTGATGAAATCGCATCTTAATAATATTAGCAGGTATAAACAGCACGCACATGCTCTCTGTCTCTCTGTCTGCCTGTCACAGCTGATGCAGTGGAGGGACTAAAAAATCTAAAATGTTAAACTGACAAAGAATTCGGACAACTAAAATTCGGACAGCAAAACTATTTTAAACTCAGGCCTACCTTGGCAAATGACCATGGAATAAGCGGGATAATCAACGGCTTGCCGTGCGTTAAAGGATTTTAATGCACTTCGCGGGGGCGACCACACTCCGCTGCGCATCATGTGGTCCATTGCCTCCACATCGTGCATTAAAATCCTTTAACGCACGAGAAGACGTTGATTAACCCTTACATATAACAGGTTTAAACAAAACCTTTACTTATGTCCATGCACAAAAATAAACAAATATGAAGCATCATGTTGAGCAAGTCTATGTATGAAGAAAGGACAATTTATAGAACTTATTTTATTTATTTTCGGCATCACCATTCATGGATGTTGAAACATCCTTTTATTCTTATTCTTATTCATTTTGCTGTAAAAAAAAATACAATAAAAAAGGTACAGTGCATCCGGAAAGTATTCATAGCGCTTCACTTTTTCCACATTTCCACACCTGTCTTTGGGAGTTTTTGCCCATTCCTCTTTGCAGGACCTCTCAAGCTCTATCAGGTTGGATGGGAAGCGACGGTGTACAGCCATTTTCAGTTCTCTCCAGAGATGTTCAATAGGATTTAGAGCTGGGCTCTGGCTGGGCCACTCAAGGACATTCACCGAGTTGTCATGAAGCCACTCTATTGATATTTTGGCGGTGTGCTTTGGGTCATTGTCCTGCTGGAAGATGAACCGTTGCCCTAGTCTGAGGTCAAGAGCACTCTGAAGCAGGTCTTCATTCAGGATGTCTCTGTACATCGCTGCGTTCATCTTTCCCCCTATCCTGACTAGTCTTCCAGTTCCTGCTGCTGAAGAACATCCCCACAGCATGATGCTGCCACCACCATGCTTCACTGTAGGGATGGTATCAGCCTGATGATGAGCGCTGCCTGTTTTCTCCAAACGTAACGCCTGGCGTTCACTCCAAAGAGTTCAACTTTAGTCTCATCAGACAAGAGAGTTTAGTTTCTGATGGTCTGAGAGTCCTTCAGACGCCTTTTGGCAAACTCCAGGCTGAGGAGAGGCTTCCGTCTGGCCACTCTTCCACACAGGCCTGATTGGTGGATTGCTGCACAGATGGTTGTCCTTCTGTAAGGTTCTCCTCTCTCCACAGAATAACGCTGGAGATCAGACAGAGTGGCCATCAGGTTATTGATCACCTCCCTGACTAAGGCTTTTCTCCCAGATCACTCAGCTTCGATGAGCTCCAGCTCTAGGAAGAGTCCTGGTGGTTCATCATCTTCCACTTACGGATGATGGAGGCCGCTGTGCTCATTGGAAATGTTTCTGTAATCTTCCTCAGCCTTGTGCCTGGAGACAATCCTGTCTCTGAGGTCTACAGACAATTCCTTTGTTTTCAAGCTTGGTTTGTGCTTTGACATGCACTGTCAACCCTGGGCCCTTATATAGACAGGTGTACGCCTTTTTAAAATCATGTCCAGTCAGCTGAATTGGCCACAGGTGAACTCTAGTGAAGCTGCTGAAACATCTCAAGAATGATCAGTGGAGACAGAATGCTCCTGAACTCAATGAAGAGCTTCACGGTAAATGCTGTGAATACTGATGTACATGTGATTCTTCAGGTGTTTTGATTTTAATAAATTTGCAACATTTTCAAAAACTCTTTCTCCACATTGTCATTATGGGGGATTGTGTGTAGAATGTTGAGGAAATAAATGAGTTTAATCCATTTTGTAATAAGGCTGTAACATAAACAAATGTGAAAAAGTGAAGCGCTGTGAATACTCTCCGGATGCACTGTAATTGTAAGTGTATTTTTAATCGGAAACAGTTATAATTTTTTATTCAATTCTAAATATTATAGAAGGGAGGAAATCCACATATTTTTGGTCAAAGAACCACATGTGGCTCCCGAGCCGTAGGTTCCCTACTCCTGCTCTAGGGACATCAGAGACTTGTCTTGTTAAAAGGGGAATAATAGCTCCTCTTTAATCCTAATTAGATTACCGTAGTATATTTCCTGAAGTGCCTGTGAAGTTTGACTCATAGAGGTGTAGAAATATTGTCCTGTCTGAGCTGATATTGTGCTATGTTCAGAAGGTGCAGCGTCTCGAAGCGTGTTTGTTTTAAGGGCCGAGTCTGCAGTGTTTGCCTAAGATGAGGACGGCTCTCGTTAAATGTCACACGCTACACATGCGGGATACCGAAAAACTAATATTGACTGTGTTAATGTGCGTCTTCAGTTTAGACAGGCTGAATGCAGGATTGTGCTCCGTATAAGAGCAGCAATCAATCACTCACTCACTCACTCGCACACCCTGATACGATTGATCATGCAGCGGAGTGTGTGCTGCTCTCATGAACACGTCAGGAAAATTATGTATATTTGCTGTTGATTTATGTTTCGAAAAATTATGCATGAAGTTAAATTTACTTGTCAAAAGCTTGAATATTATATTATATTATATTATATTATATTATATTATATTATATTAT
>CAIGQQ010032394.1:2836252-2853460 GCA_903798035.1 Danio albolineatus
ATATATGGGTCAAAGGAGTGATCTTTATATACATTGAAAATTATATATTATATTAAAGGGGTCATGAGTCCATACAGATACTGAGCTCACTGTAGTATAAAAATATTCAAATTCAGAGCCCAAAATGTTTAAAAGGTTTATTCAAAATCAGCTTATATTAAAGCTATTATATTAAATTATGTTATCTATTAAATTACCCAGTAAATTGTATTTTTTTTATTGCCTACCCCCACCCCAACCCTAAACCCAACCGTCCCAGTACTGTGAAAATATTAATTATTGTTATACAGTGTCATAAAAAAATGCCGCTATATTAATGTGCATATCGCACTTCCGGCCGGCCGCATATCCGATCTAGCCTTTACCGTGTTAGTCTACAATTGGCCACGCCCATTAAAAATGGGGTGTTCTGATGAGAGTCAAACAGCACCGAAAATAGTTTATTACTTCTACTTATGATGTGTTTTTTTCATATAAGTGGACAATACAAACTAAATAAAGTACAAATATAAAATAAAAAACTGTATTTTATGACCCCTTTAAATGCAAGCAAAATAATGTTTCAAATAACATTTGTGAAAATTTAAATGCCAAAATATGAGTGAAACAATGTTTTATCTTCATTCAGGATGACGGATTTATGTATGAACGAAATAAGATACGTAATCTGACTTAGTTCAAAATATGATAAGAGTAAGTGATCATACTTCATTGTGTGTTTGTGTGTGTGTTTTAGATTATTAAAACTTCTTGTTGGGTAAAATCTAGTGGTTTGAAGTTTAGTGGCGAAATATAAAGATTAAAAATGAAAATTAATTAGGATTTTGGTGCTTAAATAGTCTATTAATATGTTATTTGATTCATTATTGAAATATGTCTCAGTTGTTTTTCTTTTGACATTTAAACTATTGCTACACTAATGACGTTTCAGTTGTTTTCTTAGATAAATCAACGGAAAAATTTCAGCTGATAATTTTTTGCTCAGAAAAAAAAAGTTTAATTAAGCAGAAAAATGTGTTGAACTTTTATTTTAATGCTTGAAACCCAGCTTCTTTGACCCATATATATATATATATATATATATATATATATATATATATATATATATAACATTCTATTTAATACGTTTTTAAAAATAATTAACTCGCGTTTCACACTATGCAAACCCCATGTGTCCTTTAAAAAAATAATTAAAAAAAAAAAATATATATATATATATATAAATATATAAATATGATGTACTTAAAATAGCATGACAATGAGAAAATGGTATATTTTCTCCTAACTTCCTCCTATAATTCCTGCTTTTTGTCTCCCTCTAGTGGACTGATAGTGAAGCGCACTTCCTTTAATGCCACATTTCAACAAGTTTGTCAAATTTAACACTTTTTAAAACTGTTTTACTATGTTATCTGTAGTCCAATAGACGTCTCAGACAAATACAAATAAGTATTTAGATATCATATTTAGATTAGTGTTTGATTTTTATTGCACATTTGTCTGGACATTCACCAGGTGTTGGTTGTGGTTTTACTGTTTTTTTTTTTTCTGGTTCACAAATCTTTACTGCTGTTTTAATCACGAATGAGTTTCCATATTTATACTGTAAAAAATACTTCAATTCAGTTTCCGTATTTTGTGATGTTTTCGGTTTGTTTACGGTTGTGAATCGCACTATGGGATGTTGATCTCTGCTCTGTAAAACTGTTAATATTAAAAATTCAGCTCAACAGTTTAACAAAGTGACTTTTATTGACATTTTAGTAGATTGAAATAATATAATGTATCAGAAATAATAGTATATAGAGAAATAAAGTGACAGGAAATGTGCTGGCAGTTTGTTAGAAGGTCTTTGTAGTCTAATATACAACACCAGCAAAGACAATATAGCACTTTAAACTATTAAAAATGTTCATAAAAGTCACTTTTTCCAACTTTTCAAGGTTAAAAGTTGTAAAAAAGATCAAGCTCCTATAATTCAATTCAAAAGCAGAAATAAATGGGGAAAAATACGAACATGAATCACAAAATACAGAAAACTGCTATTAGGGGTGTAACGGATCACAGTTGATCCGTGATTCGTACAGATCACAACCCACGGTTCGGTCAACACGTGACTCGCGGAATTAATATGTTTTTCACTCGTAGATTAATCCTAAATTTGTAACTATTGCAGAGAGATCATCTCTCGCTCATTCAAATCACATGTATGAAAGCATTTAGGCTTTTTTGTGAAATATAATGATGACGGAAGAAGTTGTGGGTTATTTGACATGTGGTGGGTTTCTTAGGTTATTAAAGGTGTTTTCTGTCACTACTTGTTTAGCCTGCATTAATGCATTCAGTGTAAGCTGCACGATTAATCACAAAAAGATTAGGATCTCAATACCCATGCAACATATATTATACATGATAGTGATTCGCATATGTTTATTAATCCTTCGAATCGCTGCATTCAAATCTGAAAATGCAAAAATCAAGAAAGAGATTGAGTGTTTTGAGGTGGTTATGAAGTTAAATAACACAGAGGTACTGGGATAACAGCTTATAGTTTAGACCCAACCACTGATGTTTATGGTAAAGGTTAAAATCGCCATCATATGCATTTAACTTGACGCTCAAAGACGGAAATTGTAGACAGCAATTACATTATTTAACCAATAGGTGGCGACAACCAGCCATCAAAAATGCACCACTGAATAATTCTTCAAAGACGGCACATCTAGCAATGAAACATGAAGTTTATGAGTGAATGACTCAATCATTTATTGATAATGAGACTAAGAGTTCTACATTCAGCGTTATCAGCAACAGTAGTAGTAACTTTTAGTAGTAATTTTAGTAGTAGTAATTTTTTACATGAATGAATATTTTAATTATTTTTATTCCGCTATTTATATTCATATTATTTGTAATAAAGTTACAGGCTCTAAGTTCTGTTTGTTAAAACCAAAAGTGTCCCCCAGTGCTGTTTCTATAAAAAATGGAAAGCAAATACATTTGTCTGCCCACTTTTTGGCTGATCAGAAAAATGTTTTTTACTTGTAGATTAATCCTAAATTTGTAACGATTGCAGAGAGATCACCTCTCGCATCATTCAAATCTCATGTATGAAAGCATTCAGGCTTTCCTGTGAAATATAATGATGACGGAAGAAGTTGTGGTGGGTTATTTGACATGTGGAGGGTTTCTTAGGTTATTAAAGGTGTTTTATATCACTACAGTACGTTTTTAGCCTGCATTAATGCATTCAGTGCAAGCTGCACGATTAATCATTAAAAGATCAGGATCTCAACACCCACTCAACATATATTATACATGATAGTGATTAGCATATGTTTATTAATCCTTCCAATCGCTGCTTTCAAATCTTAAAATGCAGAAATCAAGAAAGAGTTTGAGTGTTTTGAGTTGGTAAATAACACAGAAGTACAGGGAGAACAGTTTATAGTAGATATATAACCACTGATGTTTATAGTAAAGATTAAAATCGCCATCATACGCATTTTAACTTGACGCTCAAAGACGAAAGTTGTAGGCAGCAATTATATTATTTAACCAATAGGTGGCGACAACCAGCCATCAAAAATACACCACTGAATAATTCTTCAAAGATGGCACATCTAGCAATGAATGAAGTTTTATGAGTGAATGACTCAATCATTTATTGATAATGAGACTAAAAATAAGATTTCTACATTCAGCGTTATCAGCAACAGTAGTAGTAACTGTTAGTAGTAATTTTAGTGGTAGTAATTTTTCACAGTACTGAATATTTTACTATATATTTTTATTCTGCTAATTATATTCATTTTATTTGTAATAAAGTTACAGGCTCTAAGTTCTGTTTGTTAAAACCAAAAGTGTCCCACAGTGCTGTTTCTGTAATCCGATGGTTCTGTGGTCCGATCCGTGACTAAAAACCACAATGTGATCCGAATTGTGAGATTTGTGATCTGTTACACCACTTTAATTCTTCACAAAATATTCTTCCCCCCCCCACAAAAAAGTAGAATCAGTCTCTTTACAGAGCACAAAAGTTTCACAAAAACCCACAAGTGAATTGTGAGTGAATGTTTAATTTTCTCTCCCATCGTGCTTTTATTCTGCTGTAGTGCCTGTAACACTGTCTCATTACCAAACACTGTTCTGTGCCAAATACTGAAACTCTATTGGAGAAAATAAATATATTTTATTATTTATTACCTCGCTGTCAGACGCACTCTTTTGACTTTCCTTTTTTTACTTGAGCTGATTTGTGTTGAAATAATCCCTGTTGTGATGAAATCTGAGGTTGCAGCACTGATGCACACATTACAGCGGTTGTGTTTTGTAGTTTTGCACAACACACGGATTACCTCACAGAGAGGGTTTAGTTTAGCAATGATTTCTCACCGAAGAGTGATGATGGTGAACGTTCAGCTTTGAAGGGCACAAATTAATTAAAGGGCACAAATTAAGTAAATAGTCACACAGACAAGCACAGTTATTTTAAGGGAACACTTTAGAATAATGGTCCAGGAGTTAATGCATTAATAATAATAAACTAAATATTGAAGTAAAAAAAAATCTTGTGCAGCATTTATTAATAATAGTTCAACATTAATTAATGCACTATTAAAATCCAATGTTGTGCTTGTTAATTAATTAATGCATTCCAAGTTAGAATGAACTAACGTAACTAACTAATGGGCCACCATTTATTATATACATTAACCTTTATTAGGTACACCTGTCCAACTGCTTGTTAATGCAAATTTCTTATCAGTCAATCACATGGCAGCAACTCAATTTTCATTTAGGCATGTAGACATGGTCAAGACGATCTGCTGCAGTTCACAGCGAGCATCAAAATGGGGAAGAAAGGGGATTTAAGTGAGTTTGAACGGGGCATGGTTGTTTGTGCCAGACGGGCTGGTCTGAGTATTTCAGAAACTGCTGATCTACTGGGAATTTCACGCACAACCATTACTAGGGTTCACAGAGAATGGTCTGAAAAAGAGAAAGGTCAGAGGAGAATGGCCAGACTGGTTCCAGCTGATAGAAAGGCAACAGTAACTCAAATAACCACTCGTTACAACCGAGGTCTGCAGAAGAGCATCCCTGAACGCACAACACGGCCAACCTTGAGGCAGATGGGCTACAGCAGCAGAAGACCACACCGGGTGCCGCTACTGTCAGCTAAGAACAGGAAACCGAGGCTACAATTCACACAGGCTCACCAACACTGGACAGTAGAAGATTGGAGAAACGTTGCCTGGTCTGATGAGGCTCCATTTCTGCTGCCACATTCAGATGGTCGGGGCAGAATTTGGACTCAACAACATGAAAGCTTGGATCCATCCTGCCTTGTATCAGCGGTTCAGGCTGCTGGTGGTGGGGGTGTAATGGTGTGGGGGATATTTTCTTGCCACACTTTGAACCCATTAGTACCAATTGAGCATCATCAACACCACAGCCTACCCGAGTATTGCTGCTGACCATGTCCATCCTCTTATGACCACAGTGTCCCCATCTTCTGACCTCTACTTCCAGCAGGATAACGCACCATGTCATAAAGCATGATTCATCTCAGACTGGTTTCTTGAACATGACAATGAGTTCACTGTACTCAAATGGCCTCCACAGTCACCAGAACTCAATCCAATAGAGCACCTTTGGGATGTGGTGGAACGGGAGATTCACATCATGGATGTGCAGCCGGCAAATCTGCAGCAACTGTGTGATGGTATCATGTCAATATGGAGCAAAATCTCTGAGGAATATTTCCAGTACCTTGTTAAATCTATGCCACGGAGGATTAAGGCAGTTCTGAAGGCAAAAGGGGTCCAACCCAGTACTATATAAGTGTACATAATAAAGTGGCCGGTGAGTGTAAGTGTTACCATTTTAAGTGTAAATAATCTTTCACAATATTATTGTTTATACTGTAATTCTGACCTAATGAATGTTGCTTTGGCGAAAAGAGACTTTGCCCAATTTAATTTGTTATTTTTTGCTTTTGCCCACAGGAAAAGTCACCATATGATCTGGAAAACACCTTGTGTTTTCAGTCATGGATTGTGTTTCTCATTTATGTGCTCAGCAATATTTTTAAACATTTAGGAAAAGCCATAAAGAATTAATGTTACCCCCTCTCCAATAATCTGCAGCTGTTTGAAAAAACCAGCAGGTGTCGCTGTTGTTTTGCTGAGAATTTATAAGCCGCTTCATGAGGCGTTTATCATCATATTCATAGTTTATTCTACTGACAAAATGACCAGCTTGTTAAATATTATGTGCTGTCATCATGTTCAATCACTTATTAGAAATTAGTTATTCAAACTATTATGTTTTGAAAGGATCTTCTCTCTGTTAAATAGTAATTGGGATATACATCTATCTATCTGTCTGTCTGTCTGTCTGTCTGTCTGTCTGTCTGTCCGTCCGTCCGTCCGTCTGTCTGTCTATCTATCATTCTGTCTGTCTGTCTGTCTGTCTGTCTGTCTATCTATCATTCTATCTATCTGTCTGTCTGTCTGTCTGTCTGTCTGTCTGTCTGTCTGTCTGTCTGTCTGTCTATCTATCTATCTATCTATCTATCTATCTATCTATCTATCTATCTATCTGTCTATCTATCTGTCTATCGTTCTGTCTGTCTGTCTGTCTGTCTGTCTGTTTGTCTGTCTGTCTGTCTGTCTGTCTATCTATCTATCCATCTATCTATCCATCTATCTATCGTTCTGTCTATCGTTCTGTCTGTCTGTCTGTCTGTCTGTCTGTCTGTCTATCTATCTGTCTATCTATCTGTCTATCTATCTGTCTATCGTTCTGTCTGTCTGTCTGTCTGTCTGTCTGTCTGTCTGTCTGTCTGTCTATCTATCTATCTATCTGTCAGTCCGTCCGTCCGTCCGTCCGTCCATCCGTCCGTCCGTCCGTCCATCCGTCCGTCCATCCATCCATCCATCCATCCATCCATTAATGAATTATCCACAGGACGAATCATTCGCTCAGGTTATGAAGTTTTAAAGCAGCAGAAAAAGTTAAATGCTGGGAATTCTGTCCAGTCCTGGTGAACTCGGGCATCTGTTAGACCTTAAAGTGTGTGTGTGCGAGCGTGCGTGCGTGCACACTGTGTGTGTGTGTAGAGTGGTGTGTGATGGTGTTTGCAGGTTGTTTGGAGTGTTTGGGATTAGATGACCCTGAGAGACGGAAAGAGGAACATTGAGAACCGTCTGCTCAAAATCTGCAGCACCTGCCAGACTGATAACACACACCGACAGATACAAACACACACACATGCACACACACTGACATATATATTGACACATACACAAACACTGAAACATACATAGACACGCATACACACACTGGCACACACATTCTCATGCACTGACACATACACAAAATGTTCTTTTTGAAGTGTTTCCCAAATGATGTTTGACTGATGTTTTTGTAATAATTCGGACTTCAACTGTGTATGCATCGCAGAAAAATAAAATATGGCAGTGTCCATTTGTTTTCCCATTACGGTGCAGCCCTAATATACAGTATGTGTCCATTAGCTGTGTGTCCTGACGGTGAGATTGTGTTCTGCTTTCCTACATCAAGAGTTCAGGTTCAATTCCTTCGTCCAATCAGAGTCTCTAAACTCAGAGTATCAAAGTACAACCTTTGCTGTCTGTGAAATGTCAGTTCCAGTATCCTCAGAAGTGCACATTTACTGTGTTTCACCTTCAGGGACGCCACTGTTTTTCTTTTTTAATGTTTTTAAAGATCTCTGCTGACATTTTCCCGCAGTATCTCATCCCTTCTGGCTACTGATGTGCTTTACTGTCTGTAGGAAACGTGGAAAGTCGAATATATTGTTCGGTAAGGTGCTCCTATTGTGATGTTTTGGACATTAACGTTTGTGAAGTGTGCGATGCTGCTGTTTGCGGATGTAAAAAGTGATTTTTCAAAGATTGAAATGCAGGATTAATGGAGTAATTGTCTTTTAAATGAGTTCATTTCAGCTTTACGTTCTGCACAAACATACATAGGTTTGTATTAAAAAAAAAAAAGAGATAGATAGAAAGATGAATACAAACAAGTTTAAATAAACATTCGCAAGCATTAATTAAAAATGAATAAAAAAATGTAAAAATATATATATAAAAATAAAATTATTATTCTGTAGTAATAATAATAATAATAATAAATGTCATTTTAATTAATGTATTTTTTTACATTTAATTTATAAATTTAATGTATAATTTTTTCATTTTAATTTATTAATTAATTTCTTTTATTAATTTTACTTTATTTATTTATTTGTTTATTTTTATTATTATTGTAGTCCTTTAGAATATTGACCTATTTTAAATTTTAATTTATAATTGTTTTCATTTTTATTTATTTTAATTATTTAATGATTTTACATAATTTTATTTATTTATTCATTTTATTATTGCTATCCTGTATTCTTGACCTTGACCTGTGTATTGACCTATGTATTGTTTTTTATTTATAATTGATTTTATTTATTTATTTTACATATTTACATTTTAATTTTTAATTTTTATTTTACATATTTAATTTACAGTTTATTTTATATTTTTACATTTTACATTTTTATTATTTATTTTACATTTTATTTATTTTTTATTTGACATTTTATTTATTTTACAGTTTATTTATTTATTTATTTGACATTTTATTTCTATATTTTGTTTTACATTTTATTTATTAATTTGACATTTTATTTCTTTATTTGTTTTACATTTTGTTTATTTATTTTATTATATCATTATTACTATTTTCTATTCTTTAGAACACTGACCTTGAAACTTTGAAATGTTTTATTTATAAATGTTTTTATTTATTCATTCATTTTACATTTTATTTATTTATCTACTTCTTTTACATTTTATTTATTTATTAATTTATTTTATTACTATTTTGTATTCTTTAGGACATAGTTCTAAAAAAGATTTGATTTTAAAGCAGACAAATTTAAACTTGCTGCCACACACAAAATCTCGCTTTACTTAATATAATATTTCAAAATAAAACAGATGAGGTTTGCATATTAAATAGCACCCCCAAACAATTTTTTTAAGAGTAAATATACAAGATATACTTATTTTTCAAATATTTCCCAAATGACGTTGAACAGATTCAGGAATTCTTCACAGTATTTCCTATAATATTTTTTCTTATAAAGAAAGTCTTATTTGTTTTATTTCAGCTAGAATAAAAACAGTTTTTAAGTTTTAAAAGTATTTTAAGCTTGATAATATTAGCCCGCTTAAGCAATATTGGTTTTGGATTGTCTACAGAACAAACTAGTATGATTAGAAATGTGTCTTAAACAAAAACTGGGGAAAAATATACAGGAGTGCTAAAAATTCTGACTTCAACTGTATACCACTATGGCAAAGATCACCTCAGGTACAGATTATATGCTTTATTCTGTGTTAAATGCTCCCTGTGAGCTTAAACAACATCATACTACTGAAAGCAGCAGCAGATAGATCACCTCAGATCTTCAAAATAAAAATAACTAGCAGACGGTTTGCGAATGAAAGTCAGAACTGTCGAAACCAACAACATCAGTCTCTCTGTAGCCTATTGATCATGTTAAAGAGGTATAATATGCGTTATTAGATTCAAAACCTTTACCATTTCATTGGGAGTGCAGTGGCTGGGGTTTAAATGTTTCTGTCATGTCACGATATGCTTGGTGTAGACAGACAAAGTGCTAGTCACTGGAATATTGTTGTGTCACGTGAAGTTTCATAACTAATTTCGAGAGGAGCATGTGATATGAATAAGCACGCCTGGCTGCTCATCTGTAATCAGCAATGATCCAATCAGAGCGATCCAAGCTTACTATAAATGGATAATTTTTCCCTACTGCTCTATCTTCATTTTGGAAGAATCCCCCCTTCCACCCCATCTCCTCCTTTTTTCCTCCCTTTTCTAAGGGGGAGCTTTCGAGACCTTCCCGATCTCGGATCCCCTTATATGCTTATTGGCTGGGCTGGAGCCTTGGACTCAAGTATCTCAGGGTTCTCTCCTGGGACAGCATGCCAAACCTGCTGTAAACACTAAGCATATCTAAGTGTGAACATTTGAAATGTTGTTAGGACACCAACCAACCATTTCATTCATTCATTCATTTTCTTTTCGGCTTAGTCCCTTTATTAACTATAGAGCCGTATGTATCATATTTGATACACGAGTTTCTAAGACCTATCAAATATCGACCTGATCAATACTTTGTTTAAAAAAACAGTTGTATATGATTTGATAACAGGTAACGGGTAAAAACAAAGTGAAAAACTGACTGACATGTTCTCTGCTGTCAAAATGTCAAGGGCAAAATGATTTTTTGTCATTAAAATCAACTTGTTGTGAGCAAAAAGGTTGTACAGACGCCTGATGTATCAAATGTGATACAAAATAAATACCATGAATATATATATATATTTCAAAAAATTGTTTGTTTGCTAAATGGTTTGAAAAAACTCTCAGTTCCAGAAAATGTGAATTTTCTGCCTGTTTTTTTATTTATAATTTTTTTTTTTATACCTCAGGTCTTACAGGATAATCTGTGATCACCACAGTGGAATGAACCGCCAACTTATCCAACATATGTTTTACACAGAGGTGCCCTTCCAGCTGCAACCCATCACTTAGAAACATCCATACACACTCATTCACACACACACACACACACACACACACACACTTTAGAAAATTTAGCTTATTCAATTCACCTACTGTATACCACATGTCTTTGGACTTGTGGTGGAATCCGGAGCACCCGGAGGAAACTCATGGGGAGAACATGCAAACTCTACACAGAAATGCCCACTGACCCAACTGAGGCTCAAACCAACAACCTTCTTGCAGTGAGGCAATCGTGCTACCCACTGCGCCACCATGGCACCCATAAAAAAAGATTATTAATAATAATATTAATTATACTACTAATAATAATAACTATAGGTATATAATTAATAATAACATCCGAATTACATTTTATTTATAAATTTATTTATATATTTTAAATATTTATTTATTAATTAATTGTTTTATTATTTAATTTATTTGTTAATTTTATATGTATATATGCATGTATTTATTTATTTATTTTTATTATTGTTAATGTAGTCGTTAGAGTATTGACCTATTTTAATTTTTTATTTATAAATGTATACATCTACATTTTAAATTATTTATTCATTTATTTATTTTTATTATTACTGTCTTGTATTCTTTAGAACATTGACCTATGTAATGTTTTTTTATTTTTAATTGATTATATTTATTTATTTGACATTTTATTAATTTATTTTACATTTCATTTGTTAATTTTATTATTACTATTTTATAATTTTCTATTCTTTAAAACATTGAGAGGAGTGCTAAAAATTCGGACTTCAACTGTATACCGCTATGGCAAAGATCACCTCAGGTACAGATTATATGCTTTAATCTGTGTTAAATGCTCCCTGTGAACACCATTATACTACTGAAAGCAGCAGTAGATAGATCACCTCAGATCTTGAAAATACAAATAACTAGCAGATGGTAGCTATTAATCATGTTAAAGAGGTATAATATGTGTTATTTAGATTCAAAACCTTTACCATTACGTTGGGAGTGCAGTGGCTGGGGTTTAAACGTTTTTGAGATGTCACGATATATTTAGTGCAGACAGACAAAATGCTTGTCGCTGGAATATCGTTGCGTCACGTGTTGTTAGGACACCAACCAACCATTTAATTCATTCATTCATTTTTTTTTTTTCGGCTTAGTCCCTTTATTAATCTGGAGTCGCCACAGTGGAATGAACCACCAACTTATCCAGCATATACACAGCGGATGCCCTTCCAGCTGCAACCCTTCTTTGGGAAACATCCAAACACACTCATTCACACACATACACTACGGACAATTTAGCTTACCCAATTCACCAACTGTATACCACATGTCTTTGGACTTGTGGGGGGATCTGGAGCACCCGGAGGAAACCCACACGAACACGGGGAGAACATGCAAACTCCACACAGAAATGCCAACTGACCCAGCTGAGACTCGATCCAGCGACGTTCTTGTTTTGAGGCGATCGTGCTACTCACTTTGCCACTGTGATTCCTCAACCATTTCAGATTGTGAGAACAGAGCAGTGGACACTATGGCAAAATTAACGTCTTCTCGACCTTTTAAAATGGCAAAATCAGGGCATTTAATGTACAACCTATATGACTTTGTATGCCAAACCTGATAACAGCAGGAATAAAACCGAAGGCGAAACTTATCTGAGCCCGACCAGTGTTTCGTAATGCTTTGCAAGCACTTTTGTTTCCTTCCCGAAATGCAGATCTAGCTGGAGCCGGAGATCTTGTTGGGTCTCTGGACAGTTTCTTGGCTCGGTGACTCTCTCCTCCACTCACTGTAGTGGGCTTTATTGAATTTGGCCTGGAAAGGAGAAAATAAGAGCATTATTAGCTTCTCGCAGCTGTTGCTCCACAGCCTCTTATTCCAGCCCATTCATCATCACGGAAACTCAAATCTGAGATCTGGCATAAAGGAAAGGCCCGTCCGAAGGGGTTACTTATTAGCTCTTATTTAGCAGAGGATTTTCATCTAAAACCGGGGCGCCGCTAGCAATTTTGGGCCCCATGAAAAATATGAGGATGGGCCCCCTACTACCAAGCTAGCTATCCAAACTCTTTGTCTGCAATGTAGTTTTACTGACCTATGCATTTTATTATTGATTTTGTCCACTGCTTATCAGTATTTAGTAAGAGAACGGCCATGACTGTAGCTAGCAGATGATTTATTGTTCAAATGTAAATGTAGTACAAAAATAGGATCAGTAATCAGATATTCACTGAAAATTTAACATTTCTAAACACACAAAACACCAGTGTGTAACTATTTAAATAACTGTACTGCAATAGTGTCTCATACAATGTGTAATACACTAGAACAGTCACAAAAATCAATAAGACACAAAGTTATATTACAATGAGACCCATAAATAAGCCGAGACCCATAAATGATGCTGAGTGCATCATCCAGGTAATTAAAGTGCACTTATTATTGTTATAGTCTTCAGTGTGAACGCACTACCGACACTATTTATACTACAAAATGGCGTAGAATAGTGCATAAGTATGCGATTTGGGACGCAGCTGATGTTCACCTCGAGGACATCGCTGCTTTGACAGTTTACCTGACGATCGCACTCGAAGCATCAACTCTCTTCTCGCTACTGACGGACTGAACCATACAGTGAGAGGAGGGGGGTGCAATTTGACAGCGACAGACACGAGGGGCAGATATAAGCCGTATTTTTATTTTTTATTTCTAATAAATAGTTTTACTTGTAATTTAGAGATACATTCATAATTTATATTACATTATAGCACTGGTATTAATTATAAAGCAGATCTCTGTGGGCCCCTAGAGTGCATGGGCCCTTAGAGTCATCCTAACTTTCCCCCCCTTAGCGGCGCCCCTGATCTGAAATGCATTGCTTTAGAGGACAGCTGATGAGACGGCTTGGGAGATGTTTCTGCATCTTTTTAATTGAAATGAAAACCTGATTATATATTATTTTAGTTTGTGCAGATTTTGACTTTAAATGTAAAAGTGCTGGCGGCGTGGTGGCTCAGTGGTTAGCACTGTGGCCTCACAGCAAGAAGTTTCTCTGGTTCGAGTCCCAGGTGGGTCAGTTGGCATTTCTGTGTGGAATTTGCATGTTCTCCCCGTGTTGGTTTGGGATTCCTCCGGGTGCTCCGGTTTCCTCCAAAGTCCAAACACATGCGCTATAGGTGAATTGATTAACTAAATTGGCCGTGTGTGTGTGTGTGTGTGTGCGTGTGTGTGTGTGTGTGCGTGCGTGTGTGTGTGTGTGTGCGCACATGCTCTGAAATAAAGACTAAGCTGAAGGAAAATGAATGAATGAATGTAAAAGTGCTTAAAAATATTCAAATAAATGTAAAATAGTCTCGTTGTGCGAGGACAGCAGAATAGAAAATACTGGATTAAGGAAGATTTTTCTTAATATCATATAAAAATACACGTTTTTGACGAACCAATATTAGTATGTTTCTACAAATACAAGGGAAAAAGTCCAATCTGTATACATAAACATTTTTATATGTACAGTAAATAACTAAAGAACTGCTTATGATCATGCCTTGATTTTGAATTATTTCATTAGGACAGTGTGGTCTGACTCTGCTTAGACTAAATCTCGTCACTGAACAGAAAAAATGTCCAGTATAGAATATAAAGTCATGCTGCCGTGGACACAGAATGAATATTGTGTGTGACTCCCATGATCTTGGAGGACTGCATCCACACATCTCTGCAATGACTCCAATAACGCATTAATAAAGTCATCTGGAACGGCAGAGAAAGCGTTCCTGCAGGACTCCCAGAGGTTATCAAGATTCTCTGGATTTATCTTCAATGCCTCCTCCTTCATCTTACCCAACTCAATAATGTTCATGTCTGGTGACTGGGCTGGCCAATCCTGGAGCAGCTTGACCTTCTCTTCTTTCAGGAGCTTTGATGTGGAGGCTGAAGTATGAGAAGGAGCGCTATCCTGCTGGAGAATCTGCCCTCTCCTGTGGTTTGTAATGTAATGGGCAGCACAAATGTCTTGATACCTCAGACTGTTGATGTTGCAGACACTCTGCATATCTCACATACGCCCAATACTGGATGCAACCCCAAACCATGACTTTTCTTTCACCAAAAGGCACTGTATTCTGATAACACATAGTTTGCAACAAGTATTTTAATCCCAGTTTCTTTGCAAATCCTGTTCTGTGGACATGTTTACATGCGCTACTATAGATGCATGTTAATACACACCTGTCAATAAATTTGGTGGGCGGAGAAAACGGCCCTCCTACATCACATAGCGGATTTGGATCCAATTATAAGGTCAGGAAATTTAAAAAAAAAAAGAGACTTCTTGTGTTTATATCACTCCAGTATGACTTTGTACACACTACACCTACAGTTCAGTCCAACAACTTCCAAAAGTTGCTTTCGCATGATAGTAGCCCATTAAGTTGCAGTGCATTAATCTCTCCGTCACCGTAGGCGTCGTGTCCTAACGATCCCCCTACTGAAGAGAACTGAACACATAAGCCACGGGATGAACAGCAGGATCTAAAGCTCGGGGACTCTGAGGCTCGCAGCTCGTGTATGGAGTTTTAAGGGGACTCATGGGTAAAGATGTCATGCGACAGGTATTAGACACAGTGACACCGGGGGTCATTAAAGCCGGCTGATGGACAGAAAGGAAATGGAGTGGAGGAAGTGCAGGTGGAGATTGTGCTGCTGTCAGTTCAGCCTTAAAACTGAGAAGACGGCAAATCTCCAGAGGAAACGCTGGCAGAAACACTGGCCTGCAGCGACGCGCACACACTCACAACATGACCTGAAACACTACAGGAGAGCTTTTACTGTCTGAACTGAGACGTGCAAGAGAAAGGAGGCATTATGCTGGAAGATTACGTTCATTTGACTTTGTCAGTCACTTGTTTGCGTAATAATTAATGCCGCACGATACTGAGAAATAAAATAATCACAATAACAATATCCACAATATTCAAGAGTATCGCGATAATGGTATATCTTGTGAAAGCCTAAAACATTTTCCTAGAGAAATGCTGCTTTTAAAAAGGTCATGTCCACTTGCCACCAGTGTTGGGTGTAATGCGTTACTAAGTAACGCGTTACTGTAATTAAATGACTTTTCCACTGAAAAAGTAAAGTAACTAATTACTGTTCATTTTTAGGTATTTTAATTACAGTTACTTATAATGTACCTGCGTTACATTGTAAAATAATTAAACTCACTGATTAATCTTACACAATTTTATTAATTTATGTTCTAAAGGTAAAAGTAAACTCTGGCGCTTTAAAATCATCGTAGTGCAGATGCATGTGATAGCGCCGCGCGCCAGTTTGCTGCTTGTCATAAAGCAGAAGATGTCGGACTCAGCTGAAGCGAGTGGCTGTTTTACCAAATGAAAATATTCCCAGACAAGAACATTACAGTATTAATCAATTTATTTTCCCTCATTGCGCGGCTGCGTGCTGTAGCGCGCGGCTTTTTCAAGGCTATCGCGCACCTTACATGGGCTGGTTCATGAAGATTACTATGAGAAAGGCTAGGATGACTACGCAGATGTGACAGAGGGAGTCGGCGAATTTAACATGACTGATGCTGCTCTGTTTACAGAGTAATAAGACACCTTTTGCTCGATCGGATCACAGGTAAACAAGAGAGACACAATCCAGCTCATAAACATGCCGTATAAATCTGAAGCCTTTTGTCCACTTCCGATCATACTGCACGGGCTTTCATTCTAATTTTGTAAAGATTGCCTGATCCTGCCTGATCGATAGATATGCAGAATAATATTTAAGAAGGTTACATTGCATACTAAAAATTATTATGCATGTAATTATTATAGATTTTTTAAAAATAGAATATAATAAAGATGATTCAGAAAACTAAAAGGCTAAACTATTTCATGTTTGACTCATATGTTTTATCTAAGTATTTATTATTTACAGAGTTAAATTTTTATTATTTGTCCACTCAAGGTTTATAGGGATTTCAAGAAGTATTTAGTTAAGTTACTTATTGAGTAATTAAGTTACTTTTCAGACACAGTAATTAGATAAGAATTTTAAATACAATATTGATTAAGTAATTAGTAATTAGTAATTAATTACTTTTTTAAAGTAACTTACCCAACACTGCCTGTAACCCACTCAAGTTTCGGAGTATTACATTTTGTTTTATTTTTATTCATATTTGAGAGTTTCATATTTTATTTTTATGTCAAAAATATATATGTATTTATATATTTGATGCACAACATTTTGCTGTATTGCTCCTGGATGTAAAGATGATTTCTACAGTGTCAAAGCTAAGGGTAAATTAATTCATTTTTTATAAACTGCCACTAAAACGCAGAACAACACTACTTCACTGGCTAGCGGCGATAAAAAGGAAAAACCCTCCTATGGGCCCTGAGGCACGAGCATCCACTGCGTAAAACAAATGCTGGATAAGTTGGCGGTTCATTCAGCTGTGGCAACCCCGGATTAATAAGGGGACTAAGCTTAAAAGAAAATGAATGAATGAATAGATAAGTTGGTGGTTCATTCCACTGTGGCGACCTCAGACTAATATAG
>CAIGQQ010032394.1:2861785-2873609 GCA_903798035.1 Danio albolineatus
TATATATATATATATATATATATATATATATATATATATATATATACTTTATTAGGTACCCTTAAATAGTAACGGGTTGGACCCGCTTTTGCCTTTAGGCTGCCTTAATCCTTCGTGGCAGAGATTCAACAAGGTACTGGAAATATTCCTCAGAGATTTTGCTCCATATTGACATGATAGCATCACACAGTTGCTGCAGATTGTGGGCTGCATATCCATGATGTGAATCTCCTGTTCCACCACATCCCAAAGGTGCTCTATTGGATTGAGAACTGGTGTCTGTGGAGGCCATTTGAGTACAGTGAACTCATTGTCATGTTAAAGAAACCAGTCTGAGATGACTCACGCTTTATAGCATGGTGCGTTATCATGCTGGAAGTAGCCATCAGAAGATGGGGACACTGTGGTCATAAAGGGATGGACATGGTCAGCAGCAATACTCAGGTAGGCCGTGGCGTTGGGCATAGTGCTCAGTTGGTACGAATGGGCCTAAAGTGTGCCAAGAAAATATCCCCCACACTATTACACCACCACCACCAGCCTAAACCGCTGATACAAGGCAGGATGGATCCATGCTTTCATGTTGTTGAGGCCAAATTCTGACCCGACCATCCGAATGTGGAGCAGAAATGGAGCCTCATCAGACCAGGCGACGTTTCTCCAATCTTCTACTGTCCAGTGTTGGTGAGCCTGTGTGAATTGTAGCCTCAGTTTCCTGTTCTTAGCTGACAGGAGTGGCACCCGGTGTGGTCTTCTGCTGCTGTAGCCCATCTGCCTCATTGGCCGTGTTGTGTGTTCAGAGATGCTCTTCTGCAGACCTCGGTTGTATCGAGTGGTTATTTGAGTTACTGTTGCCTTTCTATCAGCTGGAACCAGTCTGGCCATTCTCCTCTGACCTCTGGCATCAACAAGGCATCTGCGCCCACAGAACTGCCGCTCACAGGATATTTCCTCTTGTTCGGACCATTCTCTGTAAACCCTAGAGATGGCTGTGCATGAAAATCCCAGTAGATCAGCAGTTTCTGAAATACTCAGACCAGCCTGTCTGGCACCAACAACTATGCCACTTTAATCACCTTTCTTCCCCATTCTGAAGCTCGGTTTGAACTGCTGCATATCTTGACCATGTCTATGTAACGGTTCCTACTGTTTTCTCTGCGTTGTTTACAGTATCGGTCAGATCTGACACCCAGTCACGCCTTGGACAGATTATTTTATTCTGATAGACAGAGTACAAACACAGTGATCAGTTTCGGCAGTCTAACATGTCCTTCACGACCACTCTCTTGGCTGGCGCGAATAATAATCAAGTAAACATGCAACATGAGCTTAGAAACACAGTTATAAATATTAAATCATGTACCTGATAGACAGAGTAAAAACACAGTGATCAGTTTCGGCAGTCTAACATGTGCTGAAAAGATTCTTGGAACGTCTTCAGGACGTTATTTGTACCTGATGAACGTTCTCATATAGTTGATGAAAAACGTTCTTATAACAAAGTTCTTAGAAACTTCTTCAGGACGTTATTTATACTTGAACGTTCTAACAAGGTTCATAAAAAAACGTTCTTGTAACAAAGTTCTTGGTTTTGAAAACATTGTAAGGACGTTATGCTGACCATAAAAAAAAGTTCTAGCAACATTAAGCAAACTGGACATTTCAACACTCTCGGAATGTTACAGATAATGTTATGAGAACGTTCTCACAACCTAAATTTGTTAGCTGGGCAGACACTATTGCAGTACAGTTATTTAAATAGTTACACACTGGCGTTTTGTGTGTTTAGAAATTTACAATTTTCAGTGAATATCTGATTACTGTTCCTATTTTTGTACTACATTTACATCTGAACAATAACTCATCTGCTAGCTACAGTCATGGCCGTTCTCTTACTAAATACTGATAAGCAGTGGACAAAATCAATAATAAAATGCATACGTCAGTATAACTACATTGCAGACAAAGAAGATAGCTAGCTTGGTAGTAGGGGGCCCATCCTCATATTTTTTCAAGCTGGCCCAAAATTGCTAGCGCCGCCCCTGGCTGTACCTAATAAAGTGGCCCTCCTTTCGCCCTCCTGTGAGTTATTTTCAATTATTTCACAAATGATGTTGAACAGATTCAGGAGTTTTTGCACAGTATTTCCTATAATATTTTTTCTTCTAGAGAAAGTCTGATTTGTTCACCTAGTATAAAAGCAGCTCTTAATGTTTTTAAATCCATTTTAAGCTCAATATTATTAGCCCCCTTAAGCAATATATTTTTTCGATTGTCTACAGAACAAACCACTGTTATACGGCTAATAATGCTGACTTCAACTGTACTTTAAAATGTAAAAAAGAAACAGTCCTTCAGAAATGGTGAGTTTGGGAAAACCCTTCACTTTTGATAGTGTCGAAATGTTTTCCTATTGGACGAAAGTTGTTTCTGCTGAGCGTTCTGTGACAGTGAAAGTGCGTCTGATTGATTCTCTTGACAGCTGAGTCTGTGAAGCTGTCAAATCAATTATTTGCTGTTTGCTTAACGATGCTGGTGGGACGATTAGTTCAGCTTCTGGAGGGGCTTGAATTCAATGTCAGACCGGTGATCTATTGATCTTCAAATTGTTTTTAGGGATACAAAATTATTAGCCCTCCTGTCGAATTTGAATTCAGTAACACTTTAGAACAATTGTCCATTCGTTAATGTATTACCTACATTAACTAAGTGTGAATAATATTGTGCAGCATTTATTAATCCTAGTTCAACAATGATTAATGCATTATTAAAATTCAGTGTTATGCTTGTTAACATTAGTTAATGCACTCTGAGTTAACATGATCTAACGTTACATACATTAGCAAAGATAATTTACTATAGTAATAAGTGCATTACTAATAATTCATTAGTTTTCCTTCGGCCTTGTCCCTAATTATCAGGGGTCGCCACAACAGAAGGAACCACCAACTATTCCAGTATATGTTTTACACAGCGTATACCCTTACAGCCACAACCCAGTACTGGGAAACATTAAAAAGCATCACCTCCTTTTCTCAGTGCTCTATCAACATCTTTGCACATTTAAAGAACAATTTTAGTTCCCAAACTTCATCAAAAACTGCATATATATATGCTATTAGCTATTAGCTTAAATAGCTATAAGCTATTTTCCCCCAGATTAATAAAGGGACTAAGCCGACAAGAAAATGAATGAATGAATGAATGAAGTAAATAATCCTAATTTTGGTGTGCAATCACTTTTCAAATTTAAAATGCATGTCTCATTTTAAATATATATTTAGTGTTTGTTTTGGGCGATAGTGAAAAATACATTGTGTATGATAGATTTTTTGTTTATGCCAAAAGTTGACTCAATATTAAAGGTGCAGTATGTAAGTTTGACACCCAGTGGTTGAACTAGGTATTGCACTTCTGGATCAAAACAAACACAAGCGCAGGTTGCCAGATTGAGGACAGGAGCGAGCACCCGATAGAAGGAATATTCTCCATATTAAAGGGAGTTTCTGTCCTAACCAACACCTGGAATTGATATATTAGAAACGGCTTCTATTTCTCACAGCTGAACAACAGAAAACTGACAATGATCAGCTCAGGTACACCTCAGGTGCTTTATTCAGTGTTAAACGCTAATAATGTGAGTTTGAACGCTATTTTACATGCTGTTTATTGCCATATACTGAAAGCAGCAGATGATTCACCTCAGATCTGGAAAATAAAATAAACTCTTTGAAATTGAACAGACTTGATTCAACAAGCACATTTAATATCGTTAAAGAGAGTTAACATGTTTTAAATAGATTATAAACCTTACCATTTCATGGGTGAGTGCACATTTTGAATGGCTGTATTTACATTTATGTCATGTTTCATCTGGTGCAAACAGCCAAATTGCTTATCACTGCGTATCACGAAGCGTGTTGTTAAGGCACACAGTTACAATGTAACCTGCTCACCTAATATTTATGTTTATAATATTTACATCATTTGCTAATTGATAACCTCTTGTGGAACTGAATCTGTCTCATTTCGTAGTCTGTTATAGTCCACCAGAGGTCGCCTTTCGGTCACGGATGCATGCTTTCAGAGCCTTTGTAAATGAATGAATTGCATAGGCAATTTTCAAACAAGGCAACCCGGGGTGCTGGAATATAATTAGCTAAACTGGCATTGGACGGGTTAAAATGACCAAAACAAAGACAGCACTCCGTCACGGAAAACACATTTTCAAAGCAAAATATCTGACTTGTTATCACTCAGTGTGTTCACTTAGCATGTTTCTGAATTATCTGCAAACATTATGGTGTTTTTATGCTTTAGATGAGTCAAAAACTGACATACAGCACCTTTAAGTACCGTTCATGTTTCATGAAGATATTTAGAAAATTTCCTGCTATGGATATATTAAAATGTAATTTTTGATTATTAATGTACACAGCTGAGAACTTAATTTAAACAATTTTAAAGGTGATTTTTGTCATTATTTAGACTCTTTTTAACACTTAGATATTCACATAGTGTGTGTCAGCCAAATATTGTCCTATGCTAGATAGCCAAACTTCAGTGGAAGGCTTATTTATCCAGCTTTCAAGTGACAATTTAAACTTATAACTGGTTTTGTGGTCGAGGGTCACATTACTGTAGAGAATCAATCAAATACTAGAAAGTTGTTCTTTTTTTATCATTATTATTTTTTTTATAGAAAAAATGGCACTGAAACTGAATGTTGAGTGTGCACACACACACTCCCACATAGTATCTCTGTCTGAATCCTCTTGGGTTTGTCAGAATCACAGACTCTGTTCTCTTCGGTCTGTCAGACTGAACTGAAAACCGCTGAAGTCACTGGTCATTAAAACACAGATCCACTCACTGACTGTCCGTTCCAGAACACAAATCAGCTGCTTTTCTGCTTTCTCTGAGCCAATGTTTTCCCATCCGGCCGACTGCACTGCACAGATCCTGTTGTTTCTTTTGGATGCTTCAACCCAGGAAGTGCATGCTCAGCCAACATTTTTTTTGAAGTGTAAAATACGTTGCTCCAGATACATTTTGCTGTACATTTCAGATGACTAATCCACTAGAGGGCACTGTTTACATTTTTGTAAATCTCAAATAAGATATTTAGGGTACGTTTTGCTGTACGTTTCAGATGACTTATCCACTAGAGGGTGCTGTCTACATTTTTGTAAATCTCAAATACGATATTTAGGGTACATTTTGTTGCATGTTTCAGATGACTAATCCACTAGAGAGCGCTGTCTACATTTTTACAAATCTCAAATTGGATAATTAGGGTATGTTTTGTTGTATATTTCAGATGACTAATCCATTAGAGGCTGCTGTCTATGTTTGTGATCTGAAATATGTTACTTGTGTACGTTTTGTTGCATGTTTGAGATGACAAATCCACTAGAGGGCGATGTATATATTTTTGCAAATCTAAGATACATTACTTAGGGTACGTTTTGTTGTACATTTCAGATGATTAATCCACTAGAGGGAGCTGTCGAGATTTTTGCGAATCTGAAATAAGTAACTTGGGGCATGTCTTATTACGTTTCAGATGACTAATCCACTAGAGGGCGCTGTATACATTTTAAAATATCTTAAATAAGTTACTTAGTTTACGTTTTGTTGAACGTTTCAGTTGACTAATCCACTGGAGAGCGCTGTCTACGTTTTAGTAAATCTCAAATTCAATAAATAGGGTACATTTCATTGTACATTTCAGATGACTAATCCATTAGAGGCTGCTGTCTATGTTTGTAATCTGAAATATGTTAATTGGGGTACGTTTTATAACATGTTTCAGATAACAAATCCACTAGAGGGCGATGTATACATTTAAGAAAATCTGAAACAAGTTGCTTAGGATACGTTTTGTTACATGTTTCAGATGACAAATCTACTAGAGGGCGATGTATACATTTTTGCAAATCTAAGATAAATTACTTAGGATACGTTTTGTTGTACATTTCAGATGATTAATCCACTAGGGAGCTGTCGAGATTTTTGCAAATCTGAAATAAGTAACTTGGGGCATGTCTTATTACATTTCAGAAGACTAATCCACTAGAGAGCGCTGTCTACATTTTAGGAAATCTTAAATTCAATAAATAGGGTACATTTCGTTGTACATTTCAGATGACTAATCCATTAGAGGCTGCTGTCTATGTTTGTAATCTGAAATATGTTAATTGGGATACGTTTTATAACATGTTTCAGATGACAAATCCACTAGAGGGCACTGTATACATTTTTGCAAATCTAAGATACATTACTTAGGGTACGTTTTGTTGTTCATTTCAGATGACTAATCCACTACAGGGAGCTGTTGAGATTTTTGCGAATCTGAATTAAGTAACTTAGGGCATGTCTTATCACGTTTCAGATTACTAATCCACTAGAGGGCGCTGTCTACATTTCAAAATATCCTAAATAAGTTTCTTAGTTTACGTTTTGTTGTACGTTTCAGTTAATCCACAGGAGGGCGCTATTTACATTTTTGTAAATATCAAATTGGATAATTAGGGTACATTTCGTTGTACATTTTAGATAACTAATCCATTAGAGGCTGCTGTCTATGTTTGTAATCTGAAATATGTTAATTGGGATACGTTTTATAACATGTTTCAGATGACAAATCCACTAGAGGGTGATGTATACATTTAAGAAAATCTGAAACAAGTTGCTTAGGGTACGTTTTGTTGTACATTTCAGATGACTAATCCACTGGAGGGCGCAGCTGAGATTTTTGCGAATCTGAAATAAGTAACTTGGGGTGCGTCTTACTACGCTTCAGATGTCAAATCCACTAGAGGGCACTGTCTACATTTTTGCAAATATAATATACATTACAAAGTGTACATTATGTTGTACATTTCAGATGACTAATCCACTAGAGGGCACTGTCAACACTTTTGGGAATCTGAAATAAGTTACTTAGGGTACGTTTCATTACGTTTCAGATGACTAAACCACTAGAGGGAGCTGTCTACATTAAAAAAAATCTGAAATAAGTTACATAAAATATGTTTTAGGGCGCCACGGTTGCGTAGTGAATAGCACGTTCGCCTCACAGCAAGAAGGTCGCTGGTTCGATCCCCGGCTGGGCCAGTTGGCATTTTCTGTGTGGAGTTTGCATGTTCTCCCCTCGGTTGTGTGGGTTTCCTCCGGGTGCTCCGGTTTCCCCCACAGTCCAAAGACATGCGGTATAGGGGAATTGGGTAAGCTAAATTGTCCATATTGTATGTGTGTGAATGAGAATGTATGGATGTTTCCCAGAGATGGGTTGTGGCTGGAAGGGCATCCGCTGTGTAAAAACAAATGCTGGATAAGTTGGCGGTTCATTCCGCTGTGGCAACCCCAGATTAATAAAGGGATTAATAAAGCCGAAAAGAAAATGAATGAATGAAAATATGTTTTATTGCACGTCTTAGAAGACAAATCCACAAGAGGGCACTGTATACATTTTTGCAAATCTAATACATGTTACTTAGGGTACTTTTTTTTTTGTACATTTCAATTGACACATCTTTCTTATACACTTCAAATTACAGATCACCTAGCAAACCACTGATTTAATCCCAACCAATAGTGTTTTCAAAAGCAAGCGTAAGAGAAAAGTGCACTGCGACCACAGTTTTACCTTGATTTTACATTGCTTTTATCTCTTTGTGGAAGAGTGCTTCACTGGACTCTGGAATCGTAACACTGTACAACACTCTACAAAGTGAACCACAAACTGACCTCACCAGAAAAGTTGTCCATAAGACAGATAGATGACACAAATGCCTTCAATTACAAATCATAGACACTGTTAAGCTGTTTTATGGTGTTTATCTGGTGTTGTGCAAAGTACTGTGAGAAAATAATCCTTTAAACTTTAATAACGTCACTGTAAATATCATTAGTGTGAAAAGGAACAAGTTTTTGTCGCCCCCTACTGTTCATTTTACTTACAAACAGCAGTTAAACTTATTTTTGGCTGTATATTTTTGCAGTTTCACAAAAATGTAGACTGAAGCACGTATTTTCCAATCAGCCTGTGTTAGGATGCTTGCTTCTGCGTGCTAATGACTGGCCATCAGGGGCCGGAGCCCGTTCAAAATGCTCACGTCAGCGTTTCTGAAGCCGCTTAACAAGCCCCTGATAAATGAAACCAAATCCGACCCTGTCAAAGTCGTTCAGATGTAAATGTCCCCCGCCTGAGGCTCAAACGGGTCATGGAGTTTCGACTTAAAAAGCAGCTTTGAATAATTGGCGTCTTCTGTAAGTGATCGGAGCGCTTGAAGCTGTTTTTTCTTTGAACGGGAGATTTCAGTATCAGTATCGACAGCTCAGATCACTCATCCTCTGAGACTGAATCAAGAAGAAGAAGCTCCAGTAGACAAATGAAGAGAGCTGCATCTTTAGCAAACCACATTATGGATTTAAAAGCACAGTATGTACGATGTTTTTCATGAAAACACCCTTAAATAACTTATAGTGGCAATTTATCCTGCGGTTTAAAAACTGTTAGCCAGCACTCACTTTTGGGGATTTACACCTACCTAACTTTAAATGGTAACAGTTCCTGACTCCAGTAAGCTACAAACACAAACTAGGTATCATTGGAAAGAAAACACTTTGGGCTTTACAGTTCTAAAAGGGGAAGTGTCATGCTGAAAATTATAAAAAAAGTACATACATTATGTAAAAATTACAAATAAAATTAATGTAAAAAATTGTATTGTGTTCAATATTTGTTTTTCCATACACAAACACAGGAAAAAAATATGAGTTGAAAGCCAAGTGTCTTCTGAGTTTATATTTCAGATTTGGTGAAGATAGCATGCAAAATGAGATTTCTGTAAAAAGTTTTCCGAGACTATATCGGTGTCCTCCTTTTTCCTCACCGTCAGAGGCACTTTCTCAAAACTGACATTCCCAAACTAAAACATTAACAGTTACCAAATAATCTGGTCTCCATTCACAGTTATTGTATCTTTGGAAAGAAGACACTCTGGGCTTTATTATCCACCATCTAGAGTTTATATTGCTCAAAATGAAAAAAGTTATAGACGATTCATCACAAGAGAAAGTGATTAATTTAGAATTTTTTTTTAATCGATGGACAGCGCTACAATAAATTAGATGAAGCCACACCCTCACCACCTTCAAAACCTAAATCCACATATGGAATGGAATATATGACTGCCCAACTTCAATTGAAATTGGCTATTATTAAACTAAGATGTGCACCCATTACTATGTATCAGGACATAGTATTTCCAGCTCCTTTGAAATTGAAAGTGATGTATGTGTGGTTTTGTTTGTAATTTGTTTTTATTTTCGTCTAGTGTTACTTGTTTTTTTGTTGTTGTTTTTTTAATAATCCCTGCTGTCACTTGATGTTTTGTTCTGTAAAATGTTTTAATGCATAAAAATGAAGTAAAAAGAAAGAAAGAAAGAAAATACTGTGGTAAAACAACATGGTTTGAAGACAGGGTGCAGAAAAATGTAGTTTAATGCAGTGCTTCTTGAACAGTTGGAGACCCACTTTATATCATATATCAATCAGGCAGTGAAGATTGTAGATTTAAAAAAAAACAGATCCGTAACTTAAACATAGCTATTTTGTATAGACATTTCAAGCTGCATGTACATTCTTCTAAACCACTCCTAAAAGAAAGACAGTTCCTGAGTCCAAGAAGCTACAAACACAAACTAGGTATCATTGGAAAGAAGACACTTTGGGCTTTACTGTGCTAAAAGGGGAAATGTCATGCTCAAAAATATAAAAAGTTATACATTATGAACTCATGAAAAAAACAATTGTATTGTGTTCAATATTTATTTCCATATACAAACACAGGAAAACGTTAATGTAATGTCTTAGAAAAAATATGACATGAAAGCCAAGTGTTTCATGAGTTTGTATTACAAATGTGACGAAGATAGCATGTAAAATGAGATTTCTGTAAAAAGTTTTCCGAGACTATATCGGTGTCCTCCTTTTTCCTCACCGTCAGAGGCACTTTCTCAAAACTGACATTCCCAAACTAAAACATTAACAGTTACCAAATAATCTGGTCTCCATTCACAGTTATTGTATCTTTGGAAAGAAGACACTCTGGGCTTTATTATCCACCATCTAGTGTTTAGAATGCTCAAAATGAAAAAAGTTATAGACGATTCATCACAAAAGAAAGTGATTAATTAGTAATTTCTTTTAATCGATGGACAGCGCTACAATAAATTAGATGAAGCCACACCCTCACCACCTTCAAATCTTGAATCCACACATAGAATGGAATATATGACTGCCCAACCAATTGAAATTGGATATTTTTAAATTAGGCATTCATATAAGTGTGTGTGCATTTGTGTGCGATGCACGTGTGTGTGCTTGTATGCTTAATCTTGTTCGAGGATGGGTGTTTGTGAGCATGCAATTGTGTGTGTGTGCATATGTTTGTATGAGTGTGTTTGCATGCATTTGTGTTTGTGTGTGCATGTGCCTGTGTGTGTGTGAGAGAGTTTAAATGGGTGACTGTGCATGTGATTGTTTACATTTGTGTGTGTGTATATATGTTTGTATGCATGTGTGTTTCTGTATATTTGTGTGCGCATTGATGTTTGTTTGTGCATTCATGTAAGTGCGTGCATTTGTGTGTGAGTGTATGCGTGTATTTGTGTGTGCATGCATGTGTGTGTGCTCGTATGCTTGTGTGCTTGAGCATGCATGTGATTGTGTGCATCTGTGTGTTTATGGATAGGTTTGTGTAAGTGTGTGTGTGCATGCATGTGTACTTGTGTATGTGTGCCTGCATGTGATTTTGTATGTGTGTTTGTGTGTATGTGTTTAAATATGTACATGCATGTGTTTGTGTGTGTATGTAAGCATGTATGTTTGAGCATGCATGTGATTGTGTGCATCTGTGTGTGTATGGATACCTGTGTGTGTGTGTATGTGTGTTTAAATGGGCGAGTATGTGCAGGCATGTTTGAGTGTGTGTGTGTGTGTGTGTGTATGTGTGTGAATTGGTGTGTATGTGTGTTTTCCAGCACTGGCTTCAGACTGGAAGGGCATCCACTTTGTAAAACATATGCTGGATAAGTTGGTGGTTCATTCCTCTGTGGCGACCCCTTATTAATAAAGGGACTAAGCTGAAACGAAAATGAATAAATGAATGAATGAAATTGGCTGTAGTGTATGAGTGTGTGTGTGTGTGTGAATGGGAGTGTATGGTTGTTTCCCAGTACTGGCTTGCGACTGGAAGGGCATCCGCTGTGTAAAACATATGCCAGATAAGTTGGTGGTTCATTCCTCAATGACGACCCCTGATTCATAAAGGGATTAAGCTGAAAGGAAAATGAATGAATGAATGAAATTGGGCGTAGTGTATGAGTGTTTCTCAGTACTGGGTTGCAGCTGGAAGGGCATCCACTGTGTAAAACATACTGTATGCTGGATAAGTTGGTGGTTCATTCCTTTGTGGCGACCCCTTATTAATAAAGGGACTAAGCTGAAAAGAAAATGAATGAATGAATGAAATTGGCCGTAGTGTATGAGTGTGTGTGTGAATGGGAGTGTATGGGTGTTTCTCAGTACTGGGTTGCGGCTGGAAGGGCATCCGCTGCATAAAACATATGCTCGAATAGTTAGCGGTTCATTCCACTGTAGCGACTCCTGATTAATAAAGGTACTAAGCCGAAAAGAAAAAGAATGAATGAATGAATGAATGAAATTGGCCATAGTGTCTGAGTGTGTGTGTGAATTGGTGTGTATTGGTGTTTCCCAGTACTGGCTTGCGACTGGAAGGGCATCCGCTGTGTA
>CAIGQQ010032394.1:2873619-2886484 GCA_903798035.1 Danio albolineatus
CGACTGGAAGGGCATCCGCTGTGTAAAACATATGCCAGATAAGTTGGCGGTTCATTCTGCTGTGGCGACCACTGATTGATAAAGGGACTAAGCCGACAAGTAAATGAATGAATAAAATTGGCCGTAGTGTATGAGTGTGTGTGTGAATGGAGGTGTATGGGTGTTTCTCACTACTGGGTTGCGGCTGGGAGGGCATCTGCTGCATAAAACACATGCTGGAATAGTTGGCGGTTCATTCCGCTGTGGCGTCCCCTAATAAATGATGCACTAAGCCCAAGGAAAATTAATGAATGAATGAACATTTCCCTATGCAGTGAGAGTTTTGAATTTAGTTTTATTTTAATGATGCTTTAGTTTTCCTTGGTAAGCATCTAAAATAAATGTTTAATATTTGAAGATTCGATTTTTATATTACATTTATTTAATGTCATCTAGGCGTCACGGTGGCATAGTGAGTAGCACGATCGCCTCACAGCAAGAAGCTCGCTGGTTCGAGCCTCAGCTGGGTCAGTTGGCATTTCTGTGTGGAGTTTGCATGTTCTCCCCGTGTTCGCGTGGGTTTCCTCCGGGTGCTCCGGTTTCCCCACAAGTCCAAAGACATGTGGTACAGGTGAATTAGGTAAGGTAAATTGTCCGTATTGTTAGAGTGTATGAATGTTTCCCAGAGATGGGTTGCAGCTGGAAGGGCATCCGCTGCGTAAAACATATGCTGGCGTAAAACATATAAGTTGCCGGTTCATTCCACTGTGGCGACCCCAGATTAATAAAGAGACTAAGCCGAAAAGAAAATGAATGAATAACTTCCACTAATGCCTTTTAATGATTTGTGCTTTTCATTTTACTAAGTAGAAACAGTATTAATAAACGTGTCCCAAATTTTGGTAAAAGGGAGACGAGCGAGAGAGAAGGAGAGAAAGTGGGTCATCAGGCCTACAGAGACTCAAACACTCACTGATGTGGAACAAAAAGAAGAGGAAGAGGAAGTGTGTGTGCACATAAACACACACACACATACATAAACGCACACACTCACTGGCACACATGCACAAAGAACATCAAACTCGTTCACTGACATATACACAAACATACACATGGATACCCCTCACTTAAACATACCCTCATACTTAAAGGTACAGACACACACACAAACTCACACATACATTTAAGCAGGATTCACACAAACATACTGTACACACTCAGACACTCACAAAAAAAGTGCACACACAAACAAGTGCACACACTGACAAACATTAATAAACACACGACACACACTCATTCACTGACATATACAGTACACACACAAATACCCCTCATTCACTGGCATACTTAATGGTAGAGACACACAAACTCACACATATACTTTACACAAACATACTTTACACATTCAGACACACACAAAAAAGCGCTCACACAAACACGTGCACACACACTGACAAACATGAATAAACACACAGACACACACACACTCATTCATTGACATATACACACACAAATACCCTCCCTCACTGGGGAGCCTCTTTACTTTCTCTTTACTCCTTCACTTTCCTGGATAGGGAAACGGTGTTGTACTCACTCCACTGAAGACATCCAGTAGCCCACATATTTAATTTCGCTTGTTAAGCGTTACTTGGTTACTGTACACCAACCCTAACCTAACAGTCTACTTATAATCTAATGACAATTAGTTGGCATGTAACAAATTCAGGCGACACGGTGGCGTAGTAGGTAGTGCTGTCACCTCACAGCAAGAAGGTCGCTGGTTCGAGCCTTGGATGGGTCAGTTGGCATTTCTGTGTGGAGTTTGCTGGGTATGCTGGATAAGTTGGCGGTTCATTCCGCTGTGGCGACCCCAGTTTAATAAAAGGACTAAGCCGAAAAGAAAATGAAATGTAACAAATTCAACAAAATGTGCTAAAGGGAGCATCAAAATAAAGTGATACCCTTCATTTTCATATAGAGAAAAAGTGATTTTACTTTGGAAAGAGAGTTTACGCTTCAGAAATCGACTGGTTTTCTCTATTATTCATTCATTTCTTTTTTCGGCTTAGTCCCTTTATTAATCCGGGGTCGCCACAGCGGAATGAACCGCCAACTTATCCGGCATTTGTTTTACGCAGCGGATGCCCTTCCAGCCACAGGTTTTCTCTATTAAAGTGGTATAAATTCCATCAGTTGAATATTCCGTCAAATATGCCTTTCTTAAAGTTCACAAACCCCCAAAAACACATCTCACACAACCTAAAGTAATGTACAAAAACTAAGAATAAAGACTCGCAAGAAGCTTTCAGCAGAAACTGTCTGCAGGGAATGCTGTTTTATTAAAATATAAGACTGTCCTTGAACTCTCCGCATCTATTGCTCGGCAGAGGATGATATAGGCATTATTATTTATTAAGTAAAAAACAGGCGTTCACAAATAAACACGGCCTCTACAGCTTTCCACAGTTCAGAATAAGCGCTTGAGTATAAAAAAAAAATCTAGGCGAAGAACACAAGGACAGAGAGGAATCACCAGAACCTCCCTGAGGCCCCGGGGAGCCTGCTGCGCTTCACATTGGCATCAAGGTTAACAGTATCCCTGGATCAGTCCGGCAGGAGCAGGACAAATAACCCTATTACCGTGAAGAGGGAGATTACAGCAAGGAAAAACCTCCGGCTGTCAAATAACACAAAGAAGGGCAGGGCTGGAAATACAGTTGAAGTCTGGATTATCAGCACTCCTGAATATTTTTGTCCCAAATTTCTGTATTTCTAATAGTTTTAATCACTTATATCTAATAACTGATTTCGTTTCTCTTCGTCATGATGTCAGCACATAATATTAGACTAGATATTCTCTCTAGATAATAGTACTAATGTAACATTTAAAGCCTTGTTAAAGTTAGGCGAAGGCAAGTCATTGTATAACAGTGGTCTGTTCTGTAGACAATCCAAAATAATTATTGGGCTAGGTAGGGGGTAATAATAGGCAGCTAATATTATTGACCTAAATTTTTTTTAACTGCTTATATTCTAGCTGAAATAAAACAAATAAGACTTTCTTCAGAAGAAAAAATATTATAGGAAATACTGTGAGAAATTCCTCAATCTGTTAAACATAATTTAGGAAATAATTGAAAAAGAAAACAAATCAGCGCAGCATATATTTAATTAATTTCAGATTATTGACCGAGAATTGACAAAACTAGACTGCTCTCCTGATGAAAGCGCAAATGATGCTTTATGCAAAAAATACAGCAAGGGTGGAGGATGGTCGCCAGAGCATAATGTGGTTGCTAGGGTGTTGATCAGGATTTTGCTATGTGGCTTCTAGGATTTTTATTCCAGTCATCACCCAAAAAATTATCTACAGTACATTTTTCTAAATAATCAAATAAGAAGCATTTGTTGTTTTTTTTAATTTCCCACTTTAGTTTACAATTTTTTAATTGTCATTTTTAACCTTTTGTAATATTCATACATATTTTAAATTTATTTATTTTATTGAGTTTTAGTTTTTAATTGGTCATTTTTGTGCTTTATTTAGGCAATCTGGGTAACAGACTACATAAGTACATACATCTATGGCAGTGTTTCTCAACTGGTGGGTCGCGACCCAAAAGTGGGTCACAGGAACATTTTCAGTGGGTCGCGGAGTGTGTGGTCAAAAAAATAACAAACGTTTAATTTTTAAAGATTTTCAGTGAAGTAAGCCTCTCCCAGTTTTCGCGATCTGAGAGTGCGATCAAACCCATCCCAATCAGAACTTCGTATTTGTATGAAAGTGGCTTCTCTTCCTTGGTGCAGCTTGACTCCAAGCAAAGGAACAGGTTGGACATAGAGCACGATCTTCAGGTAGCACTGTCTACCATCACTCCTGACTCTGAAACTCTTATCACATCAGTAAAGCACATCCTCAGTTATCTCATTATCTTCCCAGATTACTGTTAAGTGAAACAGATGTTTATAATTGCTGTCATATTAGATGTAAAAATGGTTATGGATGTTTTAATCATTTTACAATTTGCTGGTTTGTTCTGTTGAACAGGATCAGTGTTCATGTTTTATTAACAGTTCAGTTTTGTTCATGGTAACACCCTTTCCTTACCCTAACCGCTGTTTACAGTGTTTGTCGTTTTTACTTTGTAATATTTCTATAATTTGATACATTTTGTTAAATGTCAGCATTATATAGATGTCAGCAAAATATAGTTTATTTGTAAGTCTTGCTGATGATTTTTCTGTCACTGCTTGTGTATGTTAACAAATAAATACTAATTAATTATAAATCCTAAAATTATATTACAGTTCCTAAAAAATTGGGTCACGGCTTGATGGCCATGTAAAAATGTGGGTCCCGTGGCCAAACCAGTCGAGAACCACTGATCTATGGGATAAGTAGCTGGACATTTTTATATCATACTAATTAATATGAGCACATTAAGTGCACTATAAATAAAAATAAATAAATTCAATTACTTAGTTTCAGTGCAATTATAGTTTTTTCAAAACTATGTGTGTATGGGTGTTTCCCAGTACTGGGTTGTGGCTGAAAGGGCATCCACTGTATTTATATATATTAAATAATACACATTTTTATGTTTGATGCATATAATCAGAGCTGATCTCTTGAGAGTACAAACTATTTCTCTGCCTTTTTATATAATTTATATAAAATAAGCCAAGCTTTATTTCAGTCGGGTTCAAAGTCAAAATATCTTGTTGTAATTTACATTTAATCATCTAACATTGATGGGGTTTTTGCACTTGTACTGTAATCGTCTCCTCTGTCTGGAGAAATAAAAAGCCTCATTTTCTCACCTCTCCTCAAAGATTTATTTTAGTTTAAAAACAGATGCTATGAGAGGTCAATGTGAGAGAATATCAGGCAGCTTTTAGTCTCAAAAACACAATCTCTAGCTGTATATATATGCAGATGCAATATGCATATAAGTGTGCATTCAGTAAAATATTCACGAGAATAAAACATCCCAGTGGGACACGTGCATTAAGACTCACAGGTGTGAAGGTTTCATTTGCTCGCATTTGGTCCCTCGTGCACGTAAATGTAAAGAAAACACCTTTATATTTTAGCATAAACAGAACACTGAGTTCAGCATTCATCATCAAACTCTGCTGTGAACTTTCACAAGAGAAATAAGCCTCTAAAACAACGAGCACACTTTAAAAAGGCTGTGTATTAATAAGGATAATAATGTTGTATATAATGTTTAGTTTTTTGCACAGACTGATCATTTCTCTTCATAAGAGCTACATTTTTCAGCAGGAGGCACAGATGTTAATTTAGGCTGCTTTCACACCTGTGGATCGATTCTTTTTTTTCTGAAACAGGGATTCAAATTGTTACATTGTTGCACTTTGTGCGGTGCGGTTCGCTTTCACACAACAAAGAGTCTAAACCAAGCAGCAACCTCCCGCTCTCCCTCGTGAAGCCAATACTGAAGTGACTGAAACTGCAATTCATCCAAATTCCGCTAGTCCTGGCTCCATATGGAGCAAATCTCTAATGAGCCCAATGTTAAAATGGCCGACTTTACAGCAGAAAAAGAGGTGTTTACAGCTTGGTACAGAGAACGATTTTGGTGCATATAGCTGATATTACTCTTCATGACAACTGTGAGGGGGTGAATTTTTTATAACTCATCCGTTTAAGTTATATTAAGTCTGCATGATTAAGGGCGTGGTCACTTGAGTGACAGCTAGGTCTTGCTGGTTCGCCGCCACGTCACCTCACAGCTGATTAACTGCTTGATCTCGGCATATTCATTGTATTTTTGTGTTGTTTTATGTGGCTTTACACAGTTAGTCATCTTTTGGAATTATTTCCTACAATTATCAGATAATATGGCATGCTGTATGCACTTAATTGTGCTCATAAACCATTCACGTAGCCTCCATTTCCCAGGTGAGTGAAATTATATACTTGTATACTATATCTATAAATGTATTGGATTTATTTAAGATCATTTATCATTTATAATGTTCTTTAGAGCTGTAATGCACTCCAGAATCTGACAGATTGATTAGCTGTAGGCTCTAGAAGCGTTGTCATACAGTGTTTTGCCTGGATTTCATCAATAGCCTTGGATTTACTAATACAAACTATATCTGAAGTATCTGGAAGTAATTCACATTTCCCTCCTGTAGAGAAACGTCATAAGAGCGATGTTTAGTGGCTCTGTGTATTACAACAGTGTTTTTAAAAGACTAAACACTTTATTGATATAGTGTACAACCTATAAGAAAGCCCGTCTAATCGAAATGCCAGCATGCATCCTGTAGCTCTGCTCACGCTCCTCCTTTTTGATGTTGTTCGGTGTGCCCTGGTTGGTGCGGTGACACGCGAACAAAATGGCGATGGTTGTCCATGCCTACTAGTAGCTTCTTTTGGGTTCATCATAAACCTATGGGTGACGTCACGGATACTACGTCCATATCTTTTAGTCTATGGTCTAAACGGACCAAAAGAGCTAAAACAGGGGTGTCCAAACTACAGCCCGTGGGCCATTTGCGGCCCGCAATCAGTTTAGTGGCGGCCCGCGAGGCTTTTTATAAATATTATTAGAATCTGGCCCGCTGTACAAAAATAGATGTAATTCAATAAATAACCACCGGGTGTCGCTATCACGCGCCTTCAATTAGACCACACTGAAGTAAACATAATTGATAACCACGTTTTGGCGAGCCATGGCGCAACCAAGAAGAAGGAAAATCAACAGTGAGTGCGGGAAATGTCCGAGTTTTACAAGAGTTTTACAAGAATTTCCCTTGATGAAACAACGTCACTGTTCACATTAACAGAGTTTATGGTGAGTAAAATATATATTATGATTTTAAAATGTAGAAAATAATTCCATAATAATACACACACACACACGCACGCACGCGCACGCACACACACACACACGCACACGCACACACACACACACACACACACACACACACACACACAATTCACCTGTACCGCATGTCTTTGGACTTGTGGGGGAAACCGGAGCACCCGGTGGAAACGCAACCACGGGGAGAACATGCAAACTCCAAACAGAAATGCCAACTGACCCAGCTGAGGCTCGAACCAGCAACCTTCTTGCTGTATATATATATATATATATATGTACTCTAAAACAAAAGGTGCTAAATGGCACCAAAACTGGTTCTCTGGTCGTAACGAGGGGGGAACCTTTTTTGGTGCTATTCAGCACCTTAAAAAATCGGTGTCAATATTTTAAGGTGCTCCTAATGTTACTTTACCCTTCCGCAAATAAAACTGGCATAATAGTTATGAGAATTAGCTATAAGAACAAGTGCTTACCACAAGTAATGGTGCTATATAGCACTTTAACCCCCCCAAAGAACCACTGAAAAACCTTTATGGTGCTTTAAAGGTTCTTTACACAGTAAAAGTGCTAAATAGCACCTCAAATACCGTAAAGAACTACTAAAGAACCACTGAAGAACCTTTTTTTTTAAGAGTGTATATATATATATATATATATATGCGTGTCTGTGAAATTGTAAAATTTGGCCCAGGACAACATTTTGTTTTTTGCATCTGGCCCTCGGCCCAAAAACTTTGGACACCCCTGAGCTAAAACAAGTCACATGCAAGTAAACTCTCCTCACATTGGTCAGAGTTTCACGGTTTATTTTGCAGAGTACCGCTCAGTTGTCGTACGTCCTTATTTTAATTTATGATGACGAGCAATAAGACATTATAAGCGAAAAGCTGCGCTTTAATTTTGAATGGTGACACCTACAGAGATTATGAGTTGTGCAGACTCTTTCTGTTTGCCTTTTCTATTATAAAAAGTCCCTTTAAAGCAGCAGGAGGAGTGTCAGTGAGCTCATGTTTTATTCACAGCAGGAGATCTCCTTCAGGAGCCCAAAAACAGGCTGTCTGAGAGCAAGAACGACAGCGAGAGATCAAAACACGACCTGCGCCATGCTAACCTTCCTCTCCTGTGCGGAGTTTCTCAAAGTTTACTTCAGTAATCAGAGGAGACGCTCTCTTTTAATTGTCAAGAAGACTCATTCCCTTCAACTCAAACTCTCTGGAGCCTCCGCAGGAAATAATAAAGCAGATGTGAGTCACATGCAATGCATTAACAAAGCACAAAATAAGCAGAAACCAGAGCAATCAGAATCACTGCTCTTCAGTCTGTCTCTCGGAGGAGGATCTGCTGATGTACTCCTCAAACACCAGACTTTATACACAGCAGAAGAAAAGCCCTGGGGAACCTCCATTACAGAGCTTAAAGGGAGAGCTTTGATGAAGATGTTTTTATTCAAATGTTTTATTGTTTGCTTTTCATTTTCTCTGTTACTTTGTTAATTCCCAAAAAGTTCAGTTACACACAACCAACCCCTCAAAACACCTTAGCAACAACAATTTCACCCTAGCAACCATTTAAAACACCTCAGAAAACACATAGTTACACCATGGCAACCACTCGGAACACCTAAGCAACTACAGTTTCACCCTAGTAACAATCCAAAACACCCTAGAAACCACATAGTTACACTCTGGCAACCAGAAAAGTACATTTAATTACATTTTCTTCAGAAACTCTCGAGAAACTGCAACTTTTCTTTCAAAGTTTTAATGTTGAAAATGTTATACATGAAGTGACATTCCCAGAAACTCCACAATAACACCCTAGAAACACCTTAGCAACCACAATTTCACCCTAGCAACCATTCAAAACAGCTCAGAAACCACATAGTTACATACTAGCAAACACTCGGAACAACTTAGCAACCACAATTTCACCCTAGTAACAATGCAAAACACCTTAGGAACCACAGTTACACCCTGGTAACCCAAAAAAGTAGATTCCGTTACCAATTACATTTTCTTCAGAAACTCTTGAGAAACTGCAACTTTATTTTGATTGTTTTAATGTGGAAAATGTTATGCATGAAGTAACATTCCCAGAATATCCACAGTTACACCCTAGAAACACCTTAGCAACCATATTTTTACCCTAGCAACCATTTAAAACAGCTCTGAAGTTACATAGTTACGGACTAGCAAACACTCGGAATACCTTAGCAACCATAATTTCACCTAGTAACAATTTAACACACCCTAGAAACCATAGTTAGACCCCGGCAACCAAAAAAGTTGATTATTTTACCAATTACATTTCTTTCAGAAACTGTTGAGAAACTGCAACTTTAATTGTTTTAATGTTGAAAATGTTATACATAAAGTAACATACTGAGAAAGTACACAGTTACACCCTAGCAACCCCTCAAATCAACTTAGCAACCACACTTTCACCCTAGCAAGCATTCAAAACACCTCGAAAATACACATATTTACACCATGGCAACCACTCGGAACACCTTAGCAACTACAGTTTCACCCTAGCAGAAACCACATAGTTACACTCTGGCAACCAGAAAAGTACATTTAATTACATTTTCTTCAGAAACTCTTGTGAAACTGCAACTTTTCTTTCAAAGTTTTAATGTTGAAAATGTTATACATGAAGTAACATTCCCAGAAAGTCCAGAATAACACCCTAGAAACACCTTAGCAACCACAGTTTCACCCTAGCAACCATTCAAAACAGCTCAGAAACCACATAGTTACATACTAGCCACCACTCTGAACACCTTAGCAACCATAATTTCACCTTGTAACAATTTAACAACCCTAGAAACCATAGTTAGACCCCGGCAACCAAAAAAGTTGATTATTTTACCAATTACATTTCTTTCAGAAACTGTTGAGAAACTGCAACTTTAATTGTTTTAATGTTGAAAATGTTATACATAAAGTAACATACTGAGTAAATCCACAGTTACACCCTAGCAACCCCTCAAATTAACTTAGCAACCAGAGTTTCACCCTAGCAACCATTCAAAACACCTCAGAAAACACAGTTACACCATGGCAACCACTCGGAACCCCTTAGCAACCACAGTTTCACCCTAGTAACAGTCCAAAACACCCTGGAAACCACATAGTTATACCCTGGCAACCAAAATAATTAGATTCTGTTACCAATTACATTTTCTTCAGAAACTCTTGAGAAACTGCAACTTAAGTTTTTAATGTTGAAAATGTTATACATGAAGTAACATTCCCAGAATATCCACAGTTACACCCTAGAAACACCTTAGCAACCATATTTTCACCCTAGCAACCATTCAAAACAGCTGAGAAACCACATAGTTACATACTAGCAACTGCTCGGAACACCTTACAAACCATGATTTCACCCTTGTGACCATTCAAAACACACTAGAAACTATAGTTGGACCCTGGCAACCAGAAAAGTAGATCCTGTTACCAATAACACTTTCTTCTGAAACTCATGAGAAGCTGCATCTTTACTTTTTTAATGTTGAAAATGTTACATGAAGTATAATTCCCCAGAGAGCCCACAAAACTTATCCCATTATTCGCAATTATTGTTAGACATTTTTGAATAAGCTCCAACTCATCTTCTCGGGAATCTGCCATGTGGGAGTTGGACAGCCAGAATAAAAAATGCATGCAGAACAGCACGGAGCAGAAATATCCCTCGCACCGTTTACTTAATGCTCATATAACACTGACAACATTCAATAAGCTCTAATAGTAACAAATGAAGCACCTGCAACTCAGCAGACTCCTCCAGAACTTTCCTCCAGCGCAGTAATGATTCTGGCTCAGCAGATCCCGTGCTGAGATTGTGTTGGCTGTAGATTTATGAGGCGTAAGAGGCCAGCGAGCTCCGGCCCGTGGACAGATCCAGTCTTTATAATGATTAATGTCCAGCAGGGAAACACTGGATCCAAACCAGGCCAAAAGCAAAGCCCAAACCCTGATCCAAACCACACTGCAGCCCTTCCTTCTGACAGCTTCACAACATCTCTGTTAATGAAGGACTAATTAAGGAGTTAACAAGTGACTGTTAATGACTGAACTGGGCACAGGTTAATGAATCTTCAATTGAATGTACGACTGCTGCTTCCAGACAGAAATAGCAGTAAACACTGAGGTCAGTCTGACTAAAAGACAAAGACAGGGTCATCAATAAAATCCCAAAGTAAAATAATTAAAAATAATCAACTTTATATTTTGACTAATGAAAATTTCACCTGTTTTAAAGATGTTATTTTATTAACATTTTATTAAATTACATTTTAAAAAATTATTAAAACTCAATTTTACAATAAAGAATGGTAATATACATTATTATAGTTTCTTTTAATTATTATATATATTCATTTAAACTGTGGGGGAAACCGGAGCATCCGGAGGAAACCCACACGAATGCAGGGAGAACATGCAAACGCCAACGTTCCCAGCCGAGGCTCGAACCAGCGACCTTCTTGCTATGAGGTAATCATGCTACCCACGGCACCACCATGATGCAGAAGATATTTTGCATGAAGTTGTATGGTCAGGACAAATAAATCCAGTCACCAGTGACTAACCATTGTCAGGTATGCTAAAATAAAACTCTAGCAACCACAGTTACCCCTTGCAACCCCTCAGAACACCATAGAAATAGCAACCACTCAGAATATCTTAGCAACCACAGTTACACACCAGCAACAACTCAGAACACCCTAGCAACCACAGTTACAATCTAGCAACCACTCAGATCATCTCAGCAACCACAGTTACACCCTAGCAACAACTCAGTACACCCTAGCAATCACAGTTACACATTAGCAACAACTCAGAACATCCTAGCAACCATAGTTATGTGTAACCAATGACTCGGAGCATCCTAGCAACTACAGTTACACACTAGAAACAACTCAGAACACCCTAGCAAACACAGTTACACCCTAGCAACAACTCAGAGCATCACAGCAACCAGTTACACACTAGCAACCACAAGTACACTCTAGCAACAACTCAGAATACCCTGACAACCACAGTTACACCCTAGCAACAACTCAGAATACCGTAGCAACCACAGTTACACTCTAGTAACAACTTAGAGCACTCTAGCAACAACAAATACACAATAGCAACCACACGCGAATGCAGGGAGAACATGCAAACTCCTTACTGAAACGCCAGCTGACCTAGCCGAGGCTCGAACCAGCGACCTTCTTGCTATGAGGTGATCGTGCTACCCACGGCGCCACCATGATGCAGAAGTTATTATGGTCAGGACAAATAAATCCAGTCACCAGTGACCAACCATTGTCAGGTATGCTAAAATAACACCCTAGCAACCATAGTTACCCCTTGCAACCCCTCAAAACACCATAGAAACCACACTTACACCTTGGTGACCACTCAGGACACCCTAGCAACCACAGTTACACCCTTATCACTAACTTAGACCACCCTAGCAACCACAGTTACCCCCTGCAACCACTTGGTGCAACATCTGCAACACCTTGGTGACCTTGGCAACCACAGTTACACCCTAGCAACAACTCAGAACACCCTAGCAACCACAGTTAGACCCTAGCATTAACTCAGAGCATCTTAGCAACCACAGTAACACCCTAGCAACAACTCAGAACACCATAGCAACAACTCAGAACACCCTAGCAACCACAATTAAACCCTAGCATGGACTCAGAGCATATTAGATATAACAGTTACACCCTAGCAGCAACTCAGAACAGCCAAGCAACTGCAGTTACTTCATTGCAACAACTCAAAACACCCTAGCAACCACAGCTTCACTCTAGCAGCCACAGTTACACCCTTGCAACAACTCAGAACACTCTAGCAACCACAGTTACACCTCAGCAAAAACTCAGAACACCCTAGCAACCGCAGTTACACCCAAGCATCAACGCAGAGCGTCTTAGCAACCACAGTTACACCTTAGCAAAACCTCAGAACACCCTAGCAACCACAGTTACACCATAGCAACAACTCAGAACACCCTAGCAA
>CAIGQQ010032394.1:2920835-2947469 GCA_903798035.1 Danio albolineatus
GATTTGAATAGAACAGATGGACAGCTGGTCTTCTGATCTTCTTAGATTAGCCAGTTCATTGTTTTAATGCCTGACCATTCTCGTGGTCTTGTCTCGTGGAATTCCATAATAATTTTCAGGGTTTATTATCATGGAGAGACATAGCCAATTCTTACACTTTCTTCTGCTTGCGCGAACACAATTAGTTTGATCAGTTGCACTGGTTCTCGATCATATTTACATGAATATCCTTATTGTCGAACTCTGCTTTTGAGAAAACTACAACTTAAAAATTATTTTCAACCAGCCAAAGTGGCTAGTGGGATTGTCTGTTTAACCCGCCACAGCTAAATTCCACCCGCATTTGGCAGGTGTTAATGTCAAGCCCTGTTTATATACATATTCTACTTGTATAAACCTGTAATATGTGTTTGTATTATTTTGTTATATATCAAATGAAAACAATTGCCATAATAAAAAAAACTAAATATGTAACACAACAACAAAAACTTTTTGCCTCAAACTGATTTTAGAGATATTTACATAAAGCTAAAAGGTATGTGACGTCGTTAAACTAACAATATTTAACTGTATGCAATGATCTATCAAGATCATTGCATATGATCTATCAAGAAGCTTTCACAGCATTACAATGTTATAATCACTCTTCATTTGCTTAACTCATCCAGACAAATCATTTATTCAGAATTTAATCAGAACTATCCCCCGTCTGCTCGTAACTCTACAAGTTCTCCATCACTCAAGCTTGTGTCTCCCCTCATGATCAGTTTTCACTCAGTGTTATTCAGGTTGACGTGGAGCTGTGATCGGGAGAGATATCTGCCAGAGCCGTGTGTGATTAAACAGGACTCAGATCATCAATGGATCAGTGCTTGAGCGTTTCGACAGCATCCAGAGACAAAACCCCTCTGAAAACCAGGATCAATAGAGAGAATCGGGCCTTCAGCTTCAGACGCCAGGCCCTTATGCTGATCTACAGCCACAGATACTTTGTAAATCTGAGTAAACGGCACTAAATCCTGCTACACCAATCTGAGTTTTGCAGTGCATTAGTTACTGTCTGCTTCTGCTTCTACAGTATGTTTGGAGGCAGTCTGTATACAGCTAATAATAACCTGTTATTTATAATTAAATCATTCTATTCTACAAGACTAATCTGATCTACTAGGGACAAACTGAATAATGTTGGAAATCTGTTGTGGTTTTTGTAAAGTGGTCTTTGTAAAGAAAAGGCAATAAGGTGCTGCATATTTGTGTGGATGTGTACAAGAAGGATGTGTATCTGAATCGTGATGAGAAACAAAATAAAAAATTCACAAAAATGTCAACACCCTCAAGTGAATTTGACATCTAAAACGTGAAACAAAATGATCCCCAAGTGACTTATTTCAAATTCGCAAACATAGACAGCGCCCTCTGGTGGATTTGACATCTAAAATGTGCATCAAAATGAACCCCAAGTAACTTAATTCAGATTCGCAAACATAGACAGCGCCCTCTAGTGGATTTGACATCTGAAACGTGCAACAAAATAAACCCTAAGTAACATATTGGAGATTTGCAACAATACAGACAGCGCCCTCTATTGGATTTGGTATCAGAAACATGCAATAAAATGTACCCTTAGTAACTCTTTCCAGATTTGCAAAAAGTGTAGACAGCGCCCTCTAGTGAATTAGTCATCTGAAACGTGCAGTAAAATGTACCCTAAGGAACTTATTTTAGATTCGCAAAAATGTAAAGAGTGCCCTCTAGTGGATTTGACCACAGAAACGTACGACAAAATGTACCCTAAAGCCGCCTTTCCACTGCACACGACAAAAGACAAGCGACAGACCGGAAGTCATTCATTTCCAATGGAGAGTAGTCCGGGAGCTCCGTGGAGTTCCGATCATCTCCGTATGCGGGAAATTCGGATCCGATTTGAGCTGCGGATCCGTTGAAATATTTAAACTCCTGCGACCGTATGCGACCAGCCGACCGGAAGTGATGTATTTCAGTGTTGTCCAAGCAGGTCCGTGCCCGCGAGATGAGAAATAGGGTTTTTTCATTATTTTCTTGAATCAGAAAAAGTCTGTATTAAAAAAAAAAAAAAAAAACATTTCTATTCATAAATGAGTAATAAAAATATTATTATAGACAATTTTAGCGGCCTGTGAGTTTCAGTATTCATTCATTAATTCGTTCAACCTTGGTGAACACATGGAGAATAAAGGCTCTTGCACTCCTATTTCGGACAATGCGAGAATCAGCGTCTCCTCCATGGTGCCCGACAACACTGAAAATACTGTGCGACTGCCACGAGGGGGCGTATTCCGACAGTCGTGTCCAAATGTCGTGTGCAGTGGAAAGGCGGCTTAAATGTATTTCAGATTTGCAAAAAATTAAGAAAGCGCCCTCTAGTGGATTTGACATCTAAAATGTGCAACAAAATAAACCCTAAGTAACATTGGAGATTTGCAACAATATAGACAGCGCCCTCCAGTGGACTTGACATCAGAAACATGCAATAAAATGTACCCTTAGTAACTCTTTGCAGATTTGCAAATAGTGTAGACAGCGGCCTCTAGTGGATAAGTCATCTGAAACGTGCAGTAAAATGTACCCTAAGTAACTCTTTCCAGATTTGCAAAAATGTAGAGAGCGCCCTCTAGTGGATTTGACAACAGAAACGTACGACAAAACGTACCCTAAATGTATTTCAGATTTGCAAAAATTTTAGACAGCACCCTCTGGTGGATTAGTCATCTGAAACGTGCAACAAAATAAACCCTAAGTAACATATTTGAGATTCGCAAAAATATAGACAGCGCCCTCTAGTGGATTAGTCCATACCTGTCAACCCTCCTGTATTTCCCGGGATTCTCCCGTATTTTACAATTCTATCCCGCTATCATCCCGTAAAGGTGTTTTCCCGTATTTCTCCCGTATTTTCAGTTTTTCTCCGACCGGTGTCAATAAACATTAAAGAGCCAACACTCCCTATTCGCAACCCATACCGCCGAACCACCAGGGGCCGCCCCCTGCTCTCAAATGTAAATCTGTTCTGTGCTTTCGTTTTATTTAGGCATGAAACACTCTGAAATAAACATAAAAATGGCGGGATTCCCTTTCCTTTTCATTACAGGTGCCGTCGCTCCTCCTATGCAATCCTCAAAACTGTCATATAGAGGTGCGTAACTATCAGCTGACGCGTCCGTAATAAATAGACGCTGTTTCCCAAACGGATTCTGTACACTCGATTAGAAGCAGAGCGAAAGTGGATACTGGGTTTTGGGTGCGTGTTTGAACAGACATATACACATAATCAATAATAATAACATCTTAACCCTAACCCTAATCCCTTATTTTCACATCCCAATGTTGACAGGTATGGATTAGTCATCTGAAACGTGCAGTAAAATGTACCCTAAGTAACTTATTTCAGATTCGCAAAAATGTAGAGAGCGCCATCTAGTGGATTTGACCACAGAAACTTACGACAAAACATACCCTAAATGTATTTCAGATTTGCAAAAAATTTAGACAGCGCCCTCTGGTGGATTTGACATCTAAAATGTGCAACAAAATGAACCCTAAGTAACATAATTATGATTCACAAAAATATAGACAGCGCCCTCTAGTGGACTTGACATCAGAAACATGCAATAAAATATACCCTTAGTAACTCTTTCCAGATTTGTAGACAGCGCCCTCTAGTGGATTAGTCATCTGAAACGTGCAGTAAAATGTACCCTAAGTAACTTATTTCAGATTCGCAAAAATGTAGAGAGCGCCTTTTTGTGGATTTGACAACAGAAACATACGACAAAACGCATCCTAAATGTATTTCAGATTTGCAAAAAATGTAGACAGCGCCCTCCAGTGGATTTGACATCTAAAATGTGCAACAAAATGAACCCCAAGTAACATATGAGTTTTGCAAAAAAAGACAGCACCCTCTAGTGGATTTGACATCAGAAACATGCAGTAAAATGTACCTCTTTCCAGATTTGCAAAAAAAACATACCATATGTAATGCATTTCCAATGCTCTCACGGCAATTTGTAACATTTTGATTTTTTTGAAAATAAATACCATATACTTTGTTCTGTGGGCTAATATATGTTTAACAACCTTTTTTTTTCTTAATGTGAAGAACAATTAAAAATAATACAAACATTTTTACTCCCTAAAGCTTTCATCTCCTTCATTTCTTCTGCAAACCATCTATGCCAATGAAGAGTCTTTATATTTAAGAGTCTTCAACTTTCAATTATATATGGTCCTGGGAGACAATTTTCAGGAGAAACATCTTTGTTGAAAAAATAGTTTGTTTGCTCTCTAAGGTTACTTTTAAACAAAAAAATAATCATATTAAATCAATTATATTTGTCATTTACCTATGACCAAAATTATTAGCCCTTTTATGTAATGTAATATTTTTAAGAGACTAATATCTCCAACTTTTGATTGCATTTGTTTCTGGGAACTTTTCTTTCAGGAGAAACAACTTTTAAGCAGAAGATACAGGGAAAAAGTCTCCATCTAATTACTAGAAAAATCTATTTATTGAAGATATTTAAGTGACAGTGCTAGTGATGTTTCTTTCCTGTGGGAAAACTGGAGCAACAACAAAACAAAAGCAGACTGGAGCTGTTCGTTTTGCATTATTAATACTGATAAAAGCATTGCACTGGTGTAAAATCTGACTCTTAACCCCAACAACAAATTTGCAGTCATTTACTTTCATTGTTTGTGCGATTTTGCACGTTTTTATGAATTGCTCCGGTCACAAATTGGATTAGAAATTAATGTCCTAAAATAAAAAAGAAACACACTTTAGCGCTTTAGCTGTTTAGTTTTGCATCCCACAGCAAATTGTGTTATGTAAAATAATGAGCTCTCAACAGAAGCTTATTACAGGACATCTTTTGTTTCTCCACTGGCTAAAATAATGGTTTTTCTTACAGTAATGCCAAGAATTTCTTCTGTAGTCAGTAGAAAAGATCTGCTGTCCCGACTCCAGCTAACCTGACAGACATAATTAGCTGTAATAAATGGTTTGAAATGTGTGAAGTCATTAGAGTCTGTACAGTAAATACCACATATGCTGTATTTTTGAGCTTGTGCTGGTATAGCTCCTATAGTGAGTCTGTATTGATTGTGGGTTTGTTGTTGTTGTGCTTTCTGTTCCTCTCAGTTTGTGCTCTTTATCTAGGGAACTTGGAGGACATGAGCAGAGAGTCTGTGCAGAATCACAAGAGAAAAAAAAACACTTTCAAAAACTTGCCGTTTCAAGTTCTCAATGTCTCAGCAAGTGCTGTGAGTTCACTTGGACAAGAGCATGTTACTTAAACTTCAAATTAAACGTTACATCAATGCAATAATGGGTAACACATTACAATAATGTTATATTAGTTAGTTAGCTCCGGTTTCCCCCACAGTAGGTGAATTGGATGAACTAAATAGACCATAGTGTATCAGTATGTATGTGTGTGTGTGTGTGAATGAGTGTGTATGGGTGTTTCCCATTTCTGGGTTGAGGCTGGAAGGGCATCTGCTGCGTAAAACAAATGCTAGAATAGTTGGCGGTTCATTCTGCTGTGGCCACCTCTGATAAATCTGACTAAGCTGAAGGAAAATGAATGAATGATTAGCTAATGTTAGTTAATGTGCTTACTATTATGAACAAACAATGAACCGTATGCTAATTACAGTATTTATTCATGTTTGTTAACGTTAGTTAATGAAAATACAGTCGTTCATTGTTAGTTCATGGTGCATTAACTAATGTTAACAAGCATGAATTCAGATATTAATTGTGCATTAGTAAACAATCAACTATGATTAACAAATGCTTTACAAGTATTGTTCATTATTAGTTCATGTAAGTACATACTTAGAAAGTTATGAAAACTAAAGTTTGTTGTACAGTTGGCGGTTCACTTCCGGCTTTTGGTACGATTGCATTCATACCACAAGTGAACCGTACCAGAGTTCACATGAACCGTACCCCAAACCACCTCTTTCAGGTAGGCCTGTCACAATAATCAATATATCAACTTATCGAACAATACATGGACATGACCTCAATAATTTTTGGTGATGCAATATATATTGGCCATACATAAAAACCAATTCTTGACACATTTTAGCTGATTGCCCAACCTCTCTATCTCTATTGGAAGCGTCAGTGTCAGTATTTACCATAAATGAACAAAGTATATTTTGATGTGGGTGTCTGACAACTGAAAATAGATCTGGGAGCAGATATCGCAGCCCCTGTTACACTTTACCTTGCTTTTTTTTTGTTAACATTCATTATTATTTGTTTTGGGTATGCGTTTTCATATTCTGATTCCGATGCCTGATCATTAAACTATCAAAATCACTAAATTAAATAGAATATTCTTAACAAAATATTATGTGTTCTTTTGAAGTGTGTACTTGCGTTATGATGCTATTATATTGGCATTCTGGCATTGATGAGGGGCCTAAAATGGTCTTAAAATGACAATAATATCGTTTATCGCGATATATTTTGGTGCAATATATCATACAACAAAAAATAGTTATCTTGACTGGCCTACTATCAGGCGGACTCGGGTACGGTTCTTGGGTGAGCACCCGAGTTCAGAAGACGTGTTCACACTAGCTAAACGTACCGTACTATGACGTCAAACGAACCCGGGTGCGGACCAAAAGTGCTAGTGTGAAAGCATCCAAAGTTACATTGCAATTAATTCTCATTAGATTATAAGTAGACTGTTAGATTGGGGTTAGGTTGGGGTTAGTGTAAGTTGACATGTACTTGCAAAGTTTCTTATAGTCAGTTAAATGTCTGTTGAATGTCAGTATCAACAGATATCAAGTAGACAGTCTACTAATACTCAAATGGACCATCAACATAAAGAGTTACCAATAAGTGAGTAAATGATGACTGAATTGTCATATCTGTGTGAACTATCAATCATCAAACAGCACTAATAAGATGTGAAACTGTAACGTGGTGCAGCATCAAACCTCTGAAGTTTCAGCGATCAAACGAACCCTTGAAGGAGGGACTGAAGGTGGACGTGTCCTTCATTAGACCGCACTGAGGAGTTGATCTCCATATTTGTGAAATGATTGAGATGCAGCAGGAGGGTGGGAGGACGGACGGAGGGGCGGATCAGTCATGATTGATCAGGAACCTGTGGAGCTTCACTCACGTCTTTCACACTTTCATGATCTCTGAAAACATCAACAGATCTGTGCTCACTATTACTGCATAATTGTAAAAACAGGATATTACAGAGAAACAACTGTATTTTCATTTACTGTAAATCTCTGTTCATAACTAATGCAACCTGTATATAATGTTCATGGTACATCCATCTGTAAATATCCCCATAGTTTCTCTAGAACTGAGCTTGATAATTTATACCTGCACTTGCTGCTGTTGCACTACTAGTTAGACCTAAACTGCATTTCGTTGTCTTGTACTTGTACATGTGTAATGAGAATAAAGTTTAATCTAATCTAATCTAAAAAAAAAAAATTACATTTGGCAGATGACTTGCATTGTATTCAAGGTGAGCATTTTATTAGTTCAGGCTTTTCTGGGAATCAGATCCATGACTGATACAGGATCAAACGTTCTCCAAAACCAACAATTAGGAAAAATTATAAATTAGGATACTGGCATTATCATATTATAGTATCATTCAATCATTTTCTTTTCAGCTTAGTACCTTTATTAATCAGGGGTCGCCACAGTGGAATGAACCTCCAACTTATCCAGCATTTGTTTTACATAGCGGATGCCCTTCCAGTTGCAACACACTCGTTCACACACATACACTATATGGCCAATTTAGCTTACCCAATTCCCCCGTACCGCTTGTCTTCAGACTTGTGGGGGAAACCAGAGCACCCGGAGCCACTGTATTTTCATTAATGGCACCACCGTGACACCCATTATGGTAACATTTGCATTGTAATTATGTCAACAAAAAAAAACAACAACAAAAAAATATTATATATAATTTAAAAAATTTTAATTATACTTCTTCAAACTATTATTTATAATGAGCTGAATAATTTTTGAGATTTATGGTGGACAATTTAATTTTTATGTTCAGTGTTTTAAGTTCTTAAGTTTTATGTTTAATCCACTTAAATTTGTTGAGTAAACTTAATCAATTTGTTTTGAGACAACATGAACGGATTGAGTGGAACAGCCTGCATTTTTGCAGTACTCATTATTATATACATATATATTACAATCAATTTGTATATATAAATTGTATTATTATTATTTTTTTAATTAATTTGAAGTGTATAGGTAAATGTTTTATTTCAGAATTTAACTTCAGCAACGAGCAGTTTTTCTGCACTAAATAAGACACGATACAAACATTTAAATAGCAGCCACTGCATTTGCAATGAAATGGTACAGGCTTTTAGTCTAATTGACACATGTTAAAGCTCTTTAACATTATTAATAGGCTACTGAGTGACTGAAGTTGTTAGTTTGCACCGAATCACAGTTGTGACATTTTTAATTTCAAACTGTTTGCTAAATATTTTATTTTCAAGATCTGAGGTGAACTGCTGCTGCTTGTCAATAAATGCCATGTATAATGGTATTTAAACAGCATTAAGCATTTAACACAGAATAAAGCACATGAGCTGTACCTGAGGTGATCATTGTCATAGTAGTATATGCTGTTGTTCTGCTGCGACGTTGTGGAAGAAACTTCTAAAATAGAAATTTCTAAAATAGAAATTTTACATGATGTCGCAGATGGTTAGGACAAAAACTCACTTTAACATGGAAAAGATCGCCATGTGTACTGTAGTTAGGACACAGTGTTGCGAGAACTTTGCAGGATCTGATAAAATATAAATACTTATGAATGCAAATAAGATTGTATCTACTGACCTTTGTGCCTATATTGTCTACTAACTAATAAAAGTCTTGTTGCCTATCCAAGTTTTAGGAACAACAAATAATAACTCGACTTCTAGTTGATCATTTGGTATCAAAAGTAGCTTATGTGAAAGGCAAAGGTCTCGATTACGCTTATTTTACCATAATAAAATATGATCATGCCTTGATTTTTAACTATTTCATTTTAATTATTTCACTTTGGTGGGACAAAAGTCTCGTCACTGAACAGAAATAATGTCCCATGTAGAATATAAAGTCATGCTGCATTGGTAACAGAATGAATATTGTGTATGACTCCCATGAGCTTGGAGGACTGCATCCACACATCTCTGCAATGACTCTAACTTATTAATAAAGTCATCTGGAATGGCAAAGAAAGTGTTCTTGCAGGACTCCCAGAGTTCATCAAGATACTTTGAATTCATCTTCAACGCCTCCTCTTTCATCTTACCCCAGACATGCTCAATAATGTTCATATCTGGTGACTGGGCTGGCCAATCCTGGAGCAGCTTGACCGTCTTTGCTTTCAGGAGTTTTGATGTGGAGGCTGAAGTATGAGAAGGAGCGCTATCCTGCTGGAGAATCTGCCTTCTCCTGTGGTTTGTAATGTAATGGGCAGCACAAATGTCTTGATACCTCAGGCTGATCCACTCTGCAGATCTCTCAGACGCCCCCATACTGAATGTAACCCCAAACCATGACTTTTACTTTACCAAACTTGACTGATTTCTCTGAGAATCTTGTGTCCATGTGGGTTCCTGTAGGTCTTCTGCAGTATATGTGATGATTATTATTTGTTGCTCGCACAACTGGGATCGACAACAAGTCTTGTGTCAGGTAGTGTACGTCCTTTGGTTTGTATGTTGTCATTTTGATCAACGTGTGTTTGATTACAACACGCACTTCTGTAATCACCCAAACATGTTTTGAGCGTCCTCTATTTCTCTAATGGACTGATAAACTCACACGCATTCGCAAGATCTGACCGTCCCTGTCCTTGAGAGCAATTATGACGATCCATAAATATGCAGAAACCGGCGTCTCATTGAGCTGTCACATGAAAGTCGCTGAAAGTGAAATGACATCTGAAGTCCTCGTGGTTTGCGCAGATGCTGGAGGTCGCGTGTTTCTCCTTGTGTTTATGAGCGCATGATTATCAATGTCTTCTGGCTGGTTGTGTATGTACTGTGTGTGTGTGTGTGTGTGTGTGTGTGTGTGTAAGTGTGTGCGCTTGATGAAGCAGGACAGATCTCTTCCTGCAGACATTTACAATCAGGACAAACGAGAATCGCTGCAAGACCAGTATGTATGCGTGTGTGTGTGTGTGTGTCTGTGTGTTTCTTCCTCAAGACACTGGCTGAATTAGAGATGTTTGTGTGTGTGTGTGTGTGTGTGTGTGTGTGTTTGTGTGTGTGTGTTTTCTCAGGCCAGGGACTGACTGTACGATGAAAAGAGACTTCAGTGAAACTAGCATTATTTTTTATGTCACATCAGAGAAGTACTCTATGTATAGCTGTTGGGCGTCACGGTGGCGCAGTGGGTAGCACGATCGCCTCACAGTAAGAAGGTCACTGGTTCGAGCCTTGGCTGGGCCATTTGGCATTTCTGTGTGGAGTTTGCATGTTCTCCCCATGTTCTCGTGGGTTTCCTCCGGGTGCTCCGGTTTCTCCCACAGTCCAAACACATGTGGTATGGGTGAATTGGGTAAGCTAAATTGTCCGTAGCGTATATGTGCGTGTGAATGAGTGTGTATGGATGTTTCCCAGTGCGCTGCGTAAAACAAAGTTGGTGGATAAGTTGGTGGTTCATTGCACTGTGGCGACCCCTGATTAATAAAGGGACTAAGCTGAAAAGAAAATGAATAAATTAATGAATAGCTCAGTGTTTTTTTATTTTCTTTTTTTATTTTAATCAAACCATTGTTTTTAATTGGATATATAAAATTTATTTATATTTTTATTGATTATATTATATATAAATAAATAATTGGATTTATTTAGTTTGAAATGTTTTTTAAAAGGTCATTTTGTTTGTTTTCTGTAGCAACCTTTTCATTTTAATTCTTATTTTTTTAATGTTTGTGTTGCTGATTTTAATTGTATTTAGTATTTTTGATATTTTTTAATTGATTTACATTTTTATTTAGTGTATTGCAGTTGTTTAGTGTATTTAGTGTATTGTCATTTTGGACTTGGGACTCGAATCAGCAACCTTCTTGCTGTGAGGCAACAGTGCTAACCACTGAGCCACCGTGCCACCCATTGTAGATTTTATTCATTCATTCATTCATTCATTTTCTTTTCGGCTTAGTCCCTTTATTAATCCGGGGTCGCCACAGCGGAATGAACCGCCAACTTATCCGGCATTTGTTTTACGCAGCGGATGCCCTTCCAGCCACAACCCATCTCTGGGAAACACATTCATACATTCTCATTCACACACATACACTATGGACAATTTAGCTTACCCAATTCACCTGTACCGCATGTCTTTGGACTGTGGGGGAAACCGGAGCACCCGGAGGAAACCCACGCAACCACGGGGAGAACATGCAAACTCCACACAGAAATGCCAACTGGCCCAACCGGGACCTGCCCCAACCGGGGATCGAACCAGCGACCTTCTTGCTGTGAGGCAAACGTGCTACTCACGCGCCACCGTGGCGCCCGATTTTATTCATTTTAGAGTTAAATGTTATTTTAAAGTTAATTGTTGAGCTTTTCAATTTTTTGGCCTAGTGTCCGTATATGTTTGGGGCATTTAAAAAAAATGTTTACTTTTGTTTTATTTATTTCATTTTATCCATTATTTTCTTTTCGACTTAGTCCCTTTATTAATCTGGGCTTGCCACAGTGGAATCAACCGCCAACTAATCCAGCATATGTTCTACGCAGCAGATGGCCTTCCAGCAGCAACCCATCGCTGGGAAACACCCTTACACACTCATACACTACAGACAAATTAGCTTTCCCAATTCACCTATACCACATGTCTTTGGAATGATGGGGGAAACTGGAGCACCCGGAGGAAAAACCCACGCCAACACGGGTAGAACATGCAAACTCCACACAGAAACGCCAACTGACCCAGCCGAGGCTCGAACCAGCAACCTTCTTGCTGTGAGGTGATCGTGCTACTCACTGCACCACCGTGATGCCCTAAATTTTTTATTTTAGTTTTTATTAATTTTGCATATAATCATTTTAATTAATAATTTAATTGACTTCTTATTTTAACATTTGCATTTTAATTCAAATTTAAAGGCAATTTTTAAGTATTTTATGTCATTTTCAATTGCGTTTTATGGACTATTGTGGCGTTTCCTAAAATATATTCATTCATTTTCCTTCAGTCCCTTTATTCATCCGGGGTCGCCACAGCGGAATGAACCGCCAACTTATCCAGCCTCTGTTTTACATAGCGGATGTCCTTCCAGCTGCAACCCAGTACTGGGAAACACCCATATACTCTCATTCACATACACTCATTCACTAAAGCCAATTTAGATTATTCAATTCACCTATAGTGCATGTGTTTGGACTTTGGGGGACTCCAGGACTCGAACCAGCGACCTTCTTGCTTTGAGGCGACCAAAAAATGTTGGAATTTAAAAAATGTTTTCTCCCTAAATTGTTGTATTTCCCTGAGCAAAACGGGATCTGATTAAATATATTCTTTATTTAATCTCATGCCAGATTTTTTGCTTGAATGAAGTAAATGTGTGTATATCAAGCGTGTGTATAATAATGTGCATGAACAATCATACAAATGACAGTAAATCTGCTGAGCTGTTAAGGTCAGAGGTGAAAACCGAGGGTCTGCAAAACCAAACCAAACCGTGATCTGCTATTCAACTGCGTTTGAGAAAAATCCAGTCCAGTAAACATCTTTGACTTCACCCAAAACCCTCTTTTCCCTTTGAGCCGGCGCGAAGAGATTGACGAGCGGGTCTGAGTAAATATTGGCTGATTGCTGGTTTGCTGATTACCGTTTTTTTCAGATGTCAGCCTTCATGACCAAAAACATCAGGAGCATCACCAGCAGATACAGTGTTTCCATGGCAACTGCCTCCGATGCTGCAGTCCAGTGGCTGTGAATATGGTGAACCGAGTCAATAATTCATAAAGCTCTCGAATCCACGTTGGAGAAAAACACAACAGTTTCTCTCAATAATACAGGCGGTAAAAATATGGTAAAATATACTATCAACAATGATTATAAAATGAGTGTCAATAATGAATGATTGTTTTTATTTATTATTAATTATTTTTTTGTTTGTTTGTTTGTGTAATTGATGTTAAGTGTTGGTATTATTATTATTATTATTATTATTATTATCAATATTATTGTGTTATATTTAAAGCACTATACATTCATTGATTCTTTGTGGCTTAGTCCCTTTTTTAATCTGGGGTCGCCACAGCGGAATGAACCGCCAACTTATCCAGCATATGTTTTATGCAGCGGATGCCCTTCCATCTGCAACCCATCACTGGGAAACATCCATACACATTCATTAACACACATACACTACAGACAATTTAGCTTACCCAATTCCAATGCAAACTGACCCAGCTGAGGCTCGAACCAGTGATCTTTTTGCTGTGAGGCGATCGTGCTACCCACTGTGGCACCATGATGCACTATACATATCAAAATTAATCGCCGCAAGGAGATTAATAAAGCTTTAAACTAATAACTTATTACCTATAATAACTTTCATAGATATTTGACCTATAACTTTTTGAATTATTTATGTATGTATGTATTTATTTATTTATATTATGTAAATTAGGTATTCTAAATTGTTTTTAGATTTCAAAGAAATGTTAATTATTACATTTATCTACAAAATATACATGCAAAAATATGTTGTGAAGCATACATTTTACACACACAATGCTTTTATTGACACCCTTGGTAAATATGAGAAAAGATTGATGAGAAAAAGTTATTATTGTTAAACCATTTGCTCAAAATAAAAACAAAAAACTGAAGACACTTAAGTTTTTGGGGGGGATTAGAGGCTTTTTATCTGGAAAACCTTTCAACTCAGGTAAAAAAAAAATCAATACTTTTTTTTATATGTTTGCCAATAATGGAGGTGTTTATATGATAAATCATTTATCTTACTGTAAAATAAACTCAGACAACTGGATTTCAGGTTGCAAATCCACTGAAGCTGAATACTTTATTCCACTCATATTATTCATCAACCTTATATCACCAAGTAGGACACGTTTCTGGATTAACATCTATGTTGATCCTGGAACAACATTCCAATCAGCCAATCAGAATTAAGAGATATGTTTACAGTTTATGTTAAGTTTAAGCTTATGTTTAGGTTTATGCACGTCTACATGATTGTTATCCAACTATTATTTCCCCCTGACTTTGGGAGTAATTTACAGTTATGGTTGGGTTTATAGGTTGGGAATAGGACTGGATTACATTTACCAACAAAAATGATGTTCTAGGATCAACATAGATGTTAAACCAGGATGGCATCATACTTGGCAAAATCATGAAGTGCCATATTATTAATGTCAACGTTGCCATCTTGGAAAGGTTGTTTCATTTAATTTTATTTGTTTATGATATTAACATCAAACATATTATTCATTCATTCATTTTCTTTTCCGCTTAGTCCCTTTATTAATCCGGGGTTGCCACAGCGGAATGAACTGCCAATTTATCCAGCATTTGTTTTTCGCAGTGGACGCCCTTCCAGTTGCAACCCATCTCTGGGAAACATCCATGCATTCTCATTCACACACATACGCTACGGACAATTTAGCTTACCCAATTCACCTATAGCACATGTCTTTGGACTTGTGGGGGAAACCGGAGCACCCGGAGGAAACCCACACAACCACGGAGAGAACATGCAAACTCCACACAGAAATGCCAACTGACCCAGCCGAGGCTCGAACCAGCGACCTTCTTGCTGTGAGGCGAACGTGCTACTCACTACACCACCGTGGCGCCATCAAAAATATTTTAAAAATAAAAATAATTCTAAACATACTTTCGATTTTGTTGGTGTACTGTCTGTGAAACCCTTACAAACCATTGCTTATACCAATAACATGGTAATTTATTTTAATTTGTGGTTTAAACCAGTGTTTCTCAACTGGTGGGAACATTTTTAGTGGGTCGCGGAGTGTGTGTAAAACATTAGTTTCTAACCCTATACCGGACTTTACCGGACTTGTATTTTGAAATGTGTATACCGTGTACTGTAATGTGTATAAAAAATTGTTTATTTGTAAGTCTTGGTGATTTTCTTATGATTTATCTGTCACTACTTGTGTATGTTAACAAATAAATACAAATTAATTCATTATAATTCCTAAAATTAAAATATAGTTCCTAAAAATTTGGGTCGCGACTTGATGACCATGTAAAAATGTGGGTCCCATGGCCAAACCAGTCGAGAACCACTGGTTTAAACTATATAAAACAATCAAACTTTTTTTCATAATGTTTTATTTGTAGTAAGCTATGGTTATTATTCCAAAAGAGAACGGCATGAGTGCTTATAAATAATACTATAATATATAAAATGTGATCCTTCAGTCATGCTTTACTCTCATAATGTCATTTACAAGAGCATTTAACCAATTAGCTCTGCATATGAGAAAGCAGATGCGTGTCACATCTGTCAATTTGACCTTTCCAATATGGCGGCGATCGTTCAAAGTCCATAACAAGTCAAGAGTGAAAATAATCATATCTGCTGCCTTACCATGTGTTTTTAGACTTGGGTTGTTGTTAATATACACGTAGAGGGCGTTGATTTTCTTCCTGTTGTCTACTAGCGAGTGACTAGCGTCTTCACCACAAAGCCAAACAAATGCCGCGAAGAAGTCACGTGACCGGTTTTTCAGCGCGCTAACACGGCTTGTCTCTTTCCGTCAGGATTTCTGAACAACTGATTCCCGCCTTTTCAAAACTTTTGATTTAATGACAACCAGTCGCTTTCAGAGCCTGGAACCACTTACTGTGAGGAGACTGGTGTTTTGAGACCAACAAATAATGTCATCTTCATAATTCTGATGTAGAAGTGGAAGTCCTATGGCAAAAAAGCTGAAGAATCACACCATGAGGTAAATAAAGTGATATAAAGTCACATCCTCCACTTTATATATTTTGGGTAGGCCTACTATATACATACTACTGCCGTCTTTTTTATTAAACAGTTTAAAGGCGTCGTTCTTTTAGACCTCATAATGCATTTGTGTAAACCTCTGAAATGCTTATTTTTAACATAGCAAAGATATTAACTTGCTAAAGGATATTTAGAGACTCTCGAAACGTATTTCTTAGTATATTAAAACTGTTACTTATATGTTAATGTTTATTTTTATTGTTTAATGTTGCATTTTATATATTGGTACCACATTGGGTCTCAAAAATTAATTCATAAAACAATCATATGTACCATATTTATACTTAGCATATTTACTAGGGCTGTGCGATTTGTTGAAAATAGCTAATTGCATTTTTTTTGTTTTGTTTACAGATATTGTGATTTCGATTTGATTTGTGATTTAATTCAAGTCAAGCTCCAGCTCAATAATATGTATCATAGCTTCTTACTGCTAAAATGCAGTGAGTGCTAGTTAAAAAAGAACTAAAAAGATATTAACTTAAACATTTATTCAAAGTTGTATTTATATATTCAGAAATAAAACACTCATTTTTCTCTAGCGCAAAAAGTAAACACAAACAAAATGACCTTACCTTTCTGTTATCAAGTTCAACTCAAATTAGGGAGAGAGTGTAGCTTATTCATTCATTCATTCATTTTCTTTTCGGCTTAGTCCCTTTATTAATCCGGGGTCGCCACAGCTGAATGAACCGCCAACTTATCCTGCATTTGTTTTACGCAACGGATGCCCTTCCAGCCACAACCCATCTCTGGGAAACACATCCATACATTCTCATTCACACACATACACTATGGACAATTTAGCTTACCCAATTCACCTGTACTGCATGTCTTTGGACTTGTGGGGGAAACCGGAGCACCCGGAGGAAGTGTAGCTTATTATATATATTAAAAAAACACTCAGCAAACTAACATTCTGAAACAACTCTGAAATTGATCTTTGCTGTTGCTTGCTACTAGATTGAGTGTCACTGGCAATATAGTTGACTTTTTAGCTCCTGTGGTGCTTTTTTAGTTGCTGGTTGTTGTATTTCCCCCTGCTGTTACAACAATACTCACAAAATTAGCAAAGAGGCAAAATAAGAAAAGCAGTCCAGAGGCTGAATGAGAGAAGCAGTTCAGAGGCCAAAAGCAACAAATAAACATACGCAGTCTAAAGTTGTTAGCAAATTTATGATTCCTTATTGATAGTTAGCGAATGGTTTATAACTCGTGACCACTAGGAGGTGCTGTTAACAAATTTATGTGTTAAAGTATTCCCATATTAGCGATTTCTGTTTTTATTACCGATTTCCTGTTTTTCTTTAATAGTCTATTAATGCTTATGAAGCGGCACATCTCATCATCCCACTCTCGCTTTCCTGTTTGTTGTTATTTTTTCTTGTTGGTGTTCCACATAGTTTGGTTGCGTAATTCTGATTGGGCAGAACAAAAGTGTGCTCACTCGGTTGGTTAGTAAGACTATCACACTTGCTCTGGGCAGGGGAAATTAATAAATACATATGTATTTTATATCATAGCCTCAAATTTTAAATAGCGATTCAATTTTGATTAATCGCACAACCGGGCCAGATGGAATCTGCGGACATTTTTTGCTATTTCTGCGCAAAATTTTGTTATAAATCTGCGGATTTATGCGGAATGATTTTGGGAGTAAAAGCTTAATATGTGAAATAAAAAGTAATACATATTTAACCCCTATTTAATGTTTTCAATGCAAATTCAATTAGATCCACTTTTTGGTAAACAAAGCAAGTCTCTCGTATAAAATCTCTACTAAAAGACAGAAAACATTACTTTACAAACTATTGTAAATAAACCATATGTATATTTTTATATTAGTCAGTATTAATAAAATTATTTAAAAAACGGAATAAATATAAATTTACACACATTTACACAATTAAATAAACAGAATTAATTGATGTGCTAAAAATCTGCAGAAATCTGCGGAATTCTGCGTGCAGATTCTGTGTGGCCCTACACAACCCTAATATTTACTATAACATATTTCCCTATACCTGGCACACTTTTGGGTAACATTTTGTTGTTAAAGATGCAACATGATAACAGTGAAAATAAAATTAATTGCTTTCCTTTGAAAACTTTTCAAAGTGACATTTTGATATTCCAATCTTGGTTGCTAGAAAATAAAATGTAAATATTCTTACTTTAAAACAAGCTATGCATCATGTGGGTTAAAATAACTACTATGATTTTGGTTGGAAGATATATAGTAGGGCTGCACGATATTGGAAAAATCTGATATTGTGATATCAAATTTTTCTGTGATAAATATTGCGATATGGGATATTTTCACAAGATAGTTTGAATAGCTCTATTTGATGGTTTTCTGGGGAGTCTTAACAGTATTCAGGTGCAGAAATTGAATAATCTCAACGAAAAAAAACTATGATTTGTCTTGATTCTAGTCCAAATATCCAAACATTATTAGATTAAGTAAAAGTAAAATTGTTTTGTTTTCAGTTTTTTCTTTAAAACAAGCAAAACTATCTGTCAGTGGGGTGAAACTGTCTTGTTTTTGCTTTGAAAAAAATAGATATTTGGGCTAGATATTGGGAAACAAGACAAACATTCTAAAGCCCCATTCACACTACAAGCGACTCGTAGCGACAAGCGACCGATTTATTTTCAATGGAGAGCAAGCGACTTCTGACGATTTCCGTCTACGCAAGCGATATCAACCATTGGCGACAAGGTGGGTGTGTCGAGAAACGAAACAATCCTTCAACTTTATGCAAATGAGGAGCGACTTTCTTGAGCGGCAGCCAAAAGGAGCACCTGTAGAGCTCACGTGATCCAGATCGCTCAGAAGCTGGTTGTATTTGTGTTGAATATACCTACACAGACCTGCAATTGAAGCAGCTCGCCACCCAGAACGATAGGCAGATACAAAGTTGCTGCTAGTGTGAATGAGGCATTAGAAAGATCTTCGAAGTTCTGTATAAATACTATAATTAAATACAATTTTGTAGCTTGGTCAACTATAATTCGACTCAAAATTGCATATCTCGCGATGTGACTATTGCGGATAGGTGCATTGAGATATCAATGCTGAAAAGATTCATTGTGCAGCCTTGGTATATATCAATTACATCACAAAAATAATATAATACAGTTCCTTATGTTAAATTAAGGGTAACCTGGACATGTATGTTCAATGAATGTTCAATGATGAACCAGGGCTCAACAATAAGGACTGCCCGATGGCCCGGGGCCAGCATGAGAGATGCTCGGGACAGTAGACAGGATTGTTACTTGCCCGATCGGGCCAGTGCTGCCTTGTTACTAAAGTTTGATTTCCCTGTGGCTATTTGTCAATTGCATGCAAATACAATCTTAGAATCGAGAAACAGTTTGTGCTTTTAAGCCTTTAAATGCTACCTTTTCTGTAATGTCGTAATCACCATATTGCTTTTCGGTTCGTCTTATCTGATTAGATGGTTTGAGCATGTTATTTTTTCATAACCTTCTAACAACCAGTACAGCGAAGAGACGACAACATCAAATTACGAGGCTAAAAGAAAACGTCTGTTGTGGGTACATTTATGTGGGTACAACACAACGGAAAAAATGAAGTGATGTTTTGCACAGTCTACCATCACTTCCATGCTGCTGTTTTTGTTTGCTTAACACTTTAAACTTTTCTCATTATATATTTATTAACATTTTTTAATATTTAAATTCTAGATTCACAGACATCATTTTTGACGCATAAGTTAAAATATTTGGCGAAGCTATTAACTTCTTCTTTTGGTGGGGCAAGTGAAAATTTTGGAGGGGCAAGTTAAAATCTGAACCACTTGCCCGATTGGACCACTAGAAAAAATCCTTATCGTTGAACCCTGTGAACTAAAATGCAAAACAACGAGACCTTCATTACAATTTCTCACTAAATATATTTACATGACATACAATTTGCCATCAGTGCAATACATAGGAATGTTGCATAAATACCAAATGTTAAACTTTTTCCTCTGTAAACAAAAATAAATGAGATGACGGCGATCGATATGACTCTTCTGTGAAGCAACATTTACCACGTTCATACCAGATAATACAACTTCACAGAAATCATCCCCAAATAAACTCTGAACCGGCCCATCGACAATCAGATATGATTCAGCAATACTAAAAACAGGATGTACAGTCTGTAGCACGTGTACATAGTATATACTGATTTTCGTACACATCGTGGATTGCTTTTGTATGAACATTTTCATATAACTTTGGCAGTTTTTCCTCACTCCTTTTTTTTTTTAGTCAAAGTAAAAAAATAAATAAAAGGATGATATCAAACTGTCAACAAATGTGATGTAAGCTTGCCTTTCAGAGCCCATGTTCACAGTGATAATTCAGAAAGGCAGAAAGCCTATGGTTTTAAAAAGAAAACAGGAAACATAAATAAACTAAACGTACGAAACAAAAACAAAACGTCCCACCCGGACCAGCATCAAGGTGGTTTTTCATTGTTGTCAACGACTATAAAATTACAAACACTTATGAAGAGTTTCGTAGCAGTCATCGCCATTTTAAAAAATGGTCTCTTTTTAAAGTCGGCTCAAAATACAAAACGTTGGAGGGGAGAGGGTCCGAGTCGATGCCCACAGTCACTGCGAACGCACGGGAGAGACGTCACCAAGAAAACAAGACATGCACCACCAGTGCTGTGTGTGAGGAAAATAAATAACGCAAAAAACAAACCAAACAAACAGCCCAGCGGGTACCTGGATGTCAAAAAACACGTCAATAATGTCCACTTGACCCCCACACATTGACCAAAAAATAACGATACAAAAAGAATTATAATATGACAAAAGTTTTATTCATCTGAAAGCTTCAATTCCAAATTTATTTTTTTGTATAACTACAATTAGGGCTGGGCCGATAAACGATATTATATCTAATCGCGATTGATTTTATGTCAATAACAATGATAAGCTCTGGACTTTTTTACTCTATGTTGATCTAAGAGCCAATTACACAGCAGAAATGTTAGCCACCGAAGATTTATCAGTTGAAAATATGTTATGCCATTAAATTTTTTGTTGGGGTTCTCTTCAAAATCTGGAAGCATTAACAACTTCTATTGAAATATATATAGTTCAATTTGGAAATTAGGCATGGAATGATAAGTGTTTTCATGGTATATCACGCTTTGGAAAAGTCAAGGTTTTAAAACCGCCAGAATTTTCTGCTATACCGTTCCTAAAGTATGAATGGGATTTTTTATTTATGTTTTTTTAGGACAGTATCTCCTGCAGAAAGATATCCAAATATGCTGTTTTCAAGAGTTCACACTTAGCTGATGATTGAGTATGAAGCGTATTTGGCATGCTGTCCCAGGAGAGAGCCCTGAGCTCAGAATATCCTTGAGCCCGGGGCTCCCTCCCGCGAGAGGAGAGTTTGAGCTCAGGTAAGTCTCGAGAACTCCCTCCGCTTGTGAACGTGCTGAGATATATCTGACTAGAGTTGCCTTAAGATGCTATTTAAAAAGTAGTCGATTTACTTATGTTGTATGTTTTTTGGACGGTGGGAGGAAGCCGGAGAACCCGGGGAAAACCCACGCGAACACGGCGAGAACATGCAAACTCCACACAGAAACGTTGACTGGCTCGGGGAGAGGCCGAACCAGCGGCGTTCTTGCTGTGAGGCAACAGTGCTAACCACTGGGCCGCCGGGCCGCCCTATCAGAGAAGGGGAGGAGTTGGGGTGGAAGGGGGGATTCTTCAAGACGAAGATGACTGGAGTAGAAAGCTCTGGTAATTTATAGTGTGTCAGGATTCTTCTGATTGGTGCAATATGTGGAGCTGATGGGGTACCAGCTGTGTTCAATCATAAGCACGTGATCCTCTCAAAATTAGTTTATAAATTAAGCCCACTTAAATTGTAAAGACATCTGTGTTATCGAAACTAATGTAGACAGCACAAGTCAATGATTCACTTGAATTATTCAGCCGGACATGTTTACTGTCCCAAAATATTTAAAATGTTTCTCAAAATAAAATATATTGTGTTCAAAAGGGAAAAAGGTTTTGTTTTTTACCCAGACATTTAAAAAGAATATATGGCAACACTTTATTTCGATGGTCCATTTGAGTATTAGTAGACTGTCTGCTTAATATCTGTTGATACTGACATTCAGCAGACATTTAACTGGCTATGAGAAACTTTGCAAGTACATGTCAACTTACACTAACCCCAACCCCAACCTAACAGTCTACTTAAAATCTAATGAGAATTAGTTGCAATGTAGCTTAAAGGGCCACGAAACCCCCCAGTCTCAGCGTGGTGTTTTCACACCTACAGTCTGTAAAAGCTCAGTAAAGTGGGTGTGTCCAGCTCGGTTTAGGTAGGAGTGTCGGGGGAGGGAAAGAGGGAAGGTTTTGCATATAAATGGGAGTTTCCATTTGTGCACGCGCTGACTTTCAAACACACACACACACACACACACACACACACACACACACACACACACACACACACACACACACACAGAGGCAGACGCAGGGTGAGAAATACAGGGACTATGTTCAAATGGACTTCAGTCATCTAATTATTTGCCAGATTATTAATTCGTGGACTTTACTTGCGGTTTGGCACTTTAACGTTTATTCACGAACATTTCCTGCGTGTCCCCCGTGACAAACCAGATATTAAATGTTAGTAACTGTTGAAGGAGTGCATATTTAATGGAGTGTTTGAAACGCACGGCATATTTCAGGAAAATAAATCCTGCATTTCTCGGTAACTAAATGCACTCGGTAGGTAGCGTCAGAAAGCCGTGTGTGTATAGACTAATCTGTCACTAAATGCGGCGAAAAATCTACACGACAGTAATGGTTTGATTAAGATGTTTACACTTTACACGGATTCTTCAGTCTATAATACTGTAGTGATATTAACCTGCTGTAAACTCAGCAACAGTTCTAATCATTTGACTAAGGTCTGTCTTTAAACACTGAAAGAGTATTGCAGACGAAACCAACTAACTTTGCCATCTTCATCAACAAACAAACACCACTAAACGCCTACTTACCGATCAGGTGACATGTTCTCTGCAAACGTATTTATGACGCGTGGTAATACACCACTTTATTCCAACTGCTTGGGTCCACACGCGAGCTTTACTCTCATCTCGGGGAAATGAAAACAAATACTTTGTTGCGGCACATTTATCAACGCAACACCGACGAACCAATCCTCTCGGCTGGCGACAACGCATCTTCCTGTTTATGTAGTTCATGCATATTGATGAAGCTCCGCGTCATACACAATAGAGCGCTCTGATTGGTTTGAACAAAGGCCATGTCATGAATCAATGCAGCACGCTGACTGACGTCAATTTGTTCGCTTCCGGGTAGACGTCCACTCTACACGCTGGACCACATGCAAAGACCTCAACGGCGTGAGGCAGCCACAAAAATTCGTTTCAAACCGGAAGAACGAATTTGCTCGAAATAACGCAAAAACAACCAATTTTCACTTTTTAGTCAATTATATGTGTCCTAATAGTGTTTATAGCAGCGTGGGACACATATATGACTGTCAACAGCCCAAAAAATGTGTTTTGGTGTTTCATGGCCCTTTAAATTCAACAAACGGACCATCAAAATAAAGTGTGACTGAATATATTTTAGAGCAGTAAACAATACCGTGATATTTTTATCCAAGATTATCATACCGTCAGAATCTTTTACCGGCCCATGCCTAATGGACAATAATTATCGAGATTGCATTTTTGCCATATCGCCCAGCCTTACCTAGAATACATGTAAACTAACTTGATGTCAATCAATCTAATATTGGTTTCAAAAAACACCTCAAAAATTTATTACAGGATTGTCCTGTAATTGATTTTTGACGTCAGTTTGATGTTATTTTGATGCTAATGGACTTTCATTATTTGACGTGTATTTCAACATGTTTTTTGATGTCTTTTCGACACCAAGGAGCCGCGCTGAGAGTGGGAGAATGAAAAGACGAACAAAACCCGCTACACACTCAAAGAGAGGATGATATACACCGGACAAAAGAATCGAGCAAATTTAGAAAGATACCAACTTCACCAATAACTCATACGCGCTTGTATTTAATCTATTGTGTTTTTTTTTGTTGTCTTTTTTTTTTTTTTTTCATTTTCGACTCATCAGGTTTGGCACTTTATCTGAACAAATACAATATATCTGTTCAAAAAGACTAATCGTCATACAAAAAAAAAAACTGTATTCAACGTCTCTTGAACGTAACTTTGTAGAATATAATATTTGATAGAGAGCATACGGTAGGTAAACACTTTTTTTGTACGTACTTGTATTTTTAAAATGAACATTCCGACAGATGTTTTACACACATGCACAAAAACAAACACAACCGTCTTGCACCCTCCGCTTCTTTTCCTCCGCGTTTCTTATCCTTTACGACACTTCCTCGGCCGACCGCGTGTCTGTTTTGAGACGTACGAACTCTTTGGCCACTTCGTCGTTGGTCCTTTGCGAGAGTATTCTCATGATGGTCAGGCCGGTTTCGTCCATGTTGATGCTCCTGTTGAGCGGATAGCAGGCGCCCAGACTGCCCTTTTCGGCCAGTTCTCGGAGCTGCAGGACCGTCATGCCGATGATTCGGTCCTCTCGGGCGAAGCAGTAGTCCTTCACGGAGATGTGGAGCTCGTAGGCCTCAGGGCCATGCTCATTACTCAGCACGCTGGATGGAGAAATCACCACAACATCATTAATAACAAGCCACATCAAACCGGCCTTAGTGATTAACTATTAACACTCTCCTTATGTTGGTGGCTGCTTTTGCCCTATTGACTTCCATTATAATGACTTTTTTTGGATTGCAAAGCCATGACACCTAGATTGTTGGTGGTTTTCCCTGTTGGGAAAAGGTAAAATTTGTCATTTTTACTATTGATCATCAGCTGACACCATTTACCCTTTAGATAGGCCTGTGCAAAAAAGTTTCTGGCTTATATTTGGAGCTCTATGGGTAAAACTATAAGCTGCTTATAGTGTGTTTGTGTGTGCATAAATACACTTGTTTATTGTGTTCGGAGAGCAGAGAGGCCTATTTTGATTTTCTCAGACATATCAAGATAAGTGTGCAAAGGTCTCTCTTAAGCCCCGGTCAGATCACACGATTTTTATTGTCGGTTATGAAAGTCACTATGTCAGATTATGCGTTTTTTTATTTATTTTTTTTCTTGATAAAATCTTGACTCGTCGTAGGTTACAGATGTGCCAGACTACACGTTCCTTTACGATCAGTCATCCCGTGACGTCTACGACGAACATTATTACCCAAAGCAGTGTTGCTATCATAACATTTCTTATCGCAATTTCAATTTTTTTAATCTTATTTCAGTCTCAATAAACACTGATGCTGGCCGACAACTAATAACTACATTAAAGGATTCGTTATGACATTCACAGGATCAAACTTTTATGTTTCCTTTTTAATATTAATATATTTATTTGAAATCTAAATGTATATTTTTTGCCAATGTTGCTATTAAACACTTTCTTGCCTGAACATGAAATGAAAGCACATCAGCAGCTGTGAAGCAGTGAAGCAATTATTAAGTCCTTATTTTCCACGGAGCGGGAAAAAAAAAAATCCGTATATGTTTCTTGGATAAATATCTTTTTGAAAGGAATTTCTTTAGCTATAATTTGAATCTTAATTGTCATGAATTTTTCGTTGGTCGGTTAACTACTAGATAAAAAAAGAGTAACGAATAACCTTCGAGATGCCCTTCAAAACAAGCCCGCTATATGCTTAAGCGCCAAAACACGAGTTGCCGTATGATTACTATTAATTACACATTTGAATAAGCAGGACAGGCTTTTACAATGTATTTAACAAAAAAAGGATGAAAGTAGTAGTGCCAAATTAATGCCGCTTATTTATTTATTTTTTTAAATAATTTAGATTGATTATTAAACAGTATACACTACCATACATTGACAAAGCAAGAAAGAATGAAAATAAATAAAGGTGTGCGTTTGTGTGTTTTAAAGTGTGCATGTACTTACATGGTGGGATTAATAATTTAATATTGTTAATATTAAATCAAAAATGCAAGTATGTATAATGTTAAATTATAATTAATAATTTAAATTGTTAAAATACAATGACGCGCTTTCATTTTCTCGGTCTCACTTGCGGCAATAAATAAATGTAGCCTTCGACATCAGTGTTTTTTTAGATTGAAATGAGAAAGGGATGATGGGGCGGGGTGGTGCTGGATATGTGTGTGCCTTTGAATAAAATCCTGCAGGTGCCCCGAGAACTCAGAAACTCATTGTGAGAATGGAGATGCCGGCATACAGAGCATTACAATAATCCAACCTAGAAGTCATAAAAGCATGAACTAGCCTTTCTGCATCTGAGATGGATAGCATACTTCGTAGCTTAGCAATATTTCTCAGATGAAAGAATGCAGTTTCATCTGAGAAATATTGCTAAGCTAAGAAGTATGCTATCCATCTCAGATGCAGAAAGGCTAGTTCATGCTTTT
>CAIGQQ010032394.1:3027978-3035478 GCA_903798035.1 Danio albolineatus
AACCTGGCAATACTATAGTTGTTGTGTTACCATAGCAACAGTAGCACTCCTGCAGATTAAAAACATTTGTGCAAATTAAATTAAAAACAACACATGAGTAATTTAGAGCAAATGAATCAATGCGAATGTTTACGTTTAGTGTGAACCTGCCAATACTATAGTCGTTGTGTTGCCATAGCAACAGTAGCATTCACACAGATTAAAACAATCACACAAATAAATTAAGTAATTTAGAGTCAATGAAGCGAATGTTCGCAAATAAATAGACACAGTAGCACTCGTGCAGATTAAAAACATTCGTAAAAAATGAATCAAAAACAACATCATGTGAGTAATTTACAGTAAAAGAAGCAATCACGCAGATTAAAAACATTCACACAAATAAATTAAGCACTTCACGTGAGTATTTTAGAGCAAATGAAGCAATACGAATGTTCGCGTATAGTGTGAACCTGTCAATACTATAGTTGTTGTGTTGCTATAGCAACAGTAGCAATTGCGCAGATTAAAGACATTCGTGCAAATGAATCAAAAACAACACGTGAGTAATTTAGAGCAAATGAAGCGATACGAATGTTCACGCTTAGTGTGAACCTGCCAATACTATAGTTGTTGTGTTGCCATAGCAACAGTAGCAATCACGCAGATTAAAAACATTCACACAAATAAATTAAGCACATCACATGAGTAATTTAGAGTTAATGAAGCGATACGAATGTTTGCGTTTAGTGTGAACTCGCCAATACTATAGCTGTTGTGTTGCCATAGCAATAGCAGCACTTGCGCAGATTAAAAACCTTCGCGCAAATGAATCAAAAACAACACATGAGTAATTTAGAGTCAATGAAGCGATACGAATGTTCGCGTTTAGTGTGAACCTGGCAATACTATAGTTGTTGTGTTGCCATAGCAACAGTAGCACTTGCGCAGATTAAAAACATTCGCGCAAATGAATGAAGAATATCACGAGTAATTTAGACTGAATGAATCGATGCACATGTTCGCGTTTGATGTGAACCTGGCATTACTATAATAGTCATTGTGTTACCATAGCAACTACAGAACACGCACTACTATAGTTAATGCAGCAACTGTAAATGTGAATGCAGGGTGCTTTAAGAAAGGAGGCCAAATAACATGCAAACTTTGATGTATACAATAAACATAGTAAACTTGTGTGAGCAGTGTAAGCCAGTGGTGAAGTAAACTCACAGCGAATACTCTGGAGGGACGCCCTTAAACGCAGGCAGCTCGCGCACATACTCGTTGTAGAACCACTTGACTTTGAAGTGCAGATTCATGTACTCGGTGCTCTTGCAGAGGCGATGCTTGTCGTGTTCTGCAAATGAAGGAAAAAAACGAAACAAGTCAACAACACTGAGTTACACAACAGTTATATATGTGGATAGTATGGACCTGCAAGGGTCAATAAGAAGGTTATTGTCAAGAACAAGCATTATAACTATAGCAAAACATATCAATGTAAATAAAGCTGTATTGACACATTGGTCACACTTAACAATAAGGTTTCATTAGTTAATGTATTTACTATCATGAACAAAGTATGATTAATACTTGTACAGCATTTAATAATAACATTTACTAATGGATTATTAACATCCAAATTCATGCTTGTTAATATTAGTTAATGCACCGTGAGTTAAAAATAACAACTGTATTTTCATTAATGTTAACAAGCGTGAACAAATACTATAATAAATGCATTGTTTATTATTTGTTCATGTTATAAATGCATTAATTAAGATTAACTAACACAACCTTCTTGTAATTGTTACTGAAATATCAGTATCAAATAAAAGAACTAAACGAAAATGAAATATGCAGTAAATGTAATAAAATAAATGAAAAATAAAATGTGTGGTTGTGCATAAATGAACAAAAATAAACATAAATAATATATTTTTTGAAACAAAACAAAACTAAATAATAATTATTATTATTATTATTATTATTTATCATTAATAATTTTGCATTACTATTAATTGTTAATCATTATTATAAACTGTATTATATAACTTTTTATTTACTGTTTTTATTATAAACAAACAAACAAACAAACTAAACAAACAAACAAACAAACAAAACAAACAAACAAACAAATAAATGAGTAAATAAATAAATAAATGAATAAATAAATAAATAAGTAAAAAAATAAATGAATAAATAAAAAAAATTATTAATGAATAAATAAGTAAATAAATAAATAGATAAATAAATAAGTAAATAAATAAATAAATAAGCAAGTAAATAGATAAATAAATAAATAAATAAATAAATAAGTAAATAAATAAATAAATAAGTAAATAAATAAATGAGTAAATAAACAAATAAATAAAAAAGTAAATAAATAAATAAGTAAATAAATAAATAAATAAATACATAAATAAATAAAGTTGACATGCAGCTGATGGAATGATTCAATAGATGAGGAATTAAAATTGCTTATTGGATACAAAAAAATTACTTAAAATGTTTACATTTTTTACTTGAAACATTCAATATTTAAAAAGAAAACTAAAATTAATGAGAATAAAATGGCCAGAATTAAGACAAAAAATGCTAAAAAATGATTTTAAAAACTGAAAAGTGTCACCCGCTTCAAATGTTATTAGTCAATTAAATGGGCGTCATCAGTGGTTATCAGCTGAAGGATATGAGCCAGTAGGGGCCTTCTGCACCTATTGTACTGTAAAAAGAAGTCTGAGAAGTCTCAGAAGTCTGTTTTCATCCATCCACATGGTTAATCAGCTATACTAATAGAGAAAACTCCAGATCCAGATCTGTTTTTACATTACAGTGACGGTTGGGTTTAGGCCTGGCGTAGGGGCAGACATTAATAAAATACAATTAATAGTAAATTTAATAAATAATATAATTAATTATGCGCCACGGTGGCCGAGTGGTTAGCACGTTCGCCTCACAGCAAGAAGGTCACTGGTTCGATCCCCAGCTGGGCCAGTTGGCATTTCTGTGTGGAGTTTGCATGTTCTCCCTGTGGTTGCGTGGGTTTCCTCCGGGTGCTCCGGTTTCCCCCACAGTCCAAAGACATGCGGTACAGGTGAATTGGGTAAGCTAAATTGTCCGTAGTGTATGTGTGTGAATGACAATGTGTGGATGTGTTTCCCAGAGATGGGCTGTGGCTGGAAGGGCATCCGCTGCGTAAAACAAATGCTGGATAAGTTGGCGGTTAATTCCGCTTTGGCGACCCCGGATTAATAAAGGGACTAAGCTGAAAAGAAAATGAATGAATGAATGAATGAATAATTAATTATCGTGGTTAATCAGCAATACTAATAGAGAGGAATCCAGATCCAGATCTGTTTTTACATTACAGTGATTAATAAATTAATCATTAATAAAATACCATAAATAGTGAATTTAATAAATAATATAATTAATTATCATAGTTAATCAGCTATACTAACAGTGAAGACTCTAGATCTAGATCTGTTTTTACATTACTGTGATAGTTGGGTTTAGTGTTGGATTTAGGGGTAGACATTAATAAAATACAATTAATAGTAAATTTTATAAATAATATAAATAATTCTCATTAACTTCCGACCGCAAACGTATGTGATCTATAGCTGATTAGCTATGTGGATGGATGATAACAGCCTACTGAGCCAAATGCGCAGAAGGCTACTACTGGCCCATATCTATCAGCTGATAACCACTGATAATGGCCATTCCATCGAGTGATAACATTCGAATTGGCTGAAAATGTTCCTACATGACTGCAATTAATAAATAAATGAGAACAAAAAATAAAAGATTATTGATAATATGAATACAAATATCAATAGCAAACAAGGCAATACCTAATAATACAAGTATAAATAAAAACAATGCATAACTATTATTATTATTATTATTATTACTATTATTGTTATTATCATTACTACTATTGTTATGTATACTATGGATACATTACATAAATGTGAAGAAAAAAAACATATCATGATATATTTTAGATTCTTATACAACACAATGATGTTAAATAAATAAATAAATGAATAAATAAATAAATAAATAAATAAATAAATTTATTTAATTAAAATGCTGTTTAATTAAATTAAATAAATAAATAAATAGATTAATTGATTAATCTATTAATTGATTCATTATTTGATAAATTAAAGTAAATAAACGAAAGCCAAAATAACCTCCAAACGAAACTGAGCGAGGTATGATGTGCAAGACTAATTGTTTAGAATGAGCAACAAATTCATTTTGATTTTATGTTGGCCTAAAAAATACAGTCTTCCTCTGAACACTCCAACTTTCCCCTGAGAGTTTGACAGAGGAGAGGAAAGCGTGTTTCATAAGAGCAAACAACCACAGCTGTCAGAGAGGAATAAAACACACACACACACACACACACACACACACTGATACAGCAGCCGAGTGTGATACTGACCACAGCGTAAGGGTCAGAGAGGATTGAGGAGAACCTGCTGTTAATCCAGAAGCAGATTCTGTCAGCTGTATACTCTTTACTTCTGCTACTGTATATGCTGTGTTTGACTGACTGACTTAAGAAGACGACTGCAAAACAAACAAACAAGCTTCCAGAACAAACCGGCAGACAGACACACAGGAAGTGGCAGGACTACGACCATATATGGAACACTAAAGTATGCTGCGATTGGTCCACTGCAGCAATAAGCAGCATAATAATATATCAACATATTTGCATAATGACCCTTTGCTGCTTCACATTTGCTTCACATTTGACAACAAAACAAAACAAAACAAAACAAAACAAAACAAAACAAAACAAAACAAAACAAAACAAAACAAAACAAAACAAAACAAAACAAAACAAAACAAAACAAAACAAAACAAAACAAATAAAATAAATAAACAAACTCAGACCATAAATTATATTTTCAAAACAAACCAACCTCAGCAGACAGACACACAGGACGTGGCAGTACTATGACCATGTATGTAACACTGCAGTATGCTAGGGTTGGTCCACTGTGACAATATGAAGTATAATAAAATATCAAAATATTTGCATAATGACCCTGATTAATAAAGGGACTAAGTCGGAAAAATATAATATAATATAATATAATATAATATAATATAATATAATATAATATAATATAATATAATATAATATAATATAATTTTAATATAATTTTAATATAATAAAATATAATAAAATATAATATAATATAATATAATTTTAATATAATATAATAAAATATAGTATAATACAATACAATATAATATAATTTAATAATATATAATATAATATAATATAATATAATATAATATAATATAATATAATATAATATAATATAATATAATATAATATAATATAAAATAAAATAATATAATATAATATAATACAATATAATGTAACGTAACATAACTTAAAGTAATGAATGTAATATAATATACTATAATAAAATATAATATAATAAAATATAATATAATAAAATATAATATAATATAATATAACGTAACGTAACGTAACGTAACGTAACATAATGTAACATAATATAATATAATATAATATAATATAATATAATGTAATATAATATAATATAATATAATATAATATAATATAATATAATATAATATAATATAATATAATATAATAAAGTATAATATAATATAACGTAACGTAATGTAACATAATATAATATAATATAATATAATATAATATAATACAATATAATATAGTATAATATAATATAATATAATATAATATAATATAATATAATATAATATAATATAATATAATATAATATAATATAATATAATATAATATATCATAATATAATATAGTATAATAAAGTATAATATAATATAACGTAAGGTAACGTAACGTAAGGTAACGTAACGTAAGGTAACGTAACGTAACGTAACGTAACGTAACGTAACGTAACATAACATAACATAATATAATAGTAAATGCACAAAACCAAACTGATTCCAGACGTTTATTATTACTTCCATCTGAATAATCTCTCACCAGTGTGATAATATCACATTATAAGGCATTATTATCTGTGAATATTAGATTGTGCAGAGTGATTATAGTGCTTTACAAGATCTGAAGACTCTGAGAGACAGTCTGTATTTACACAAAAGCTTCATATGTTTTCAAAACGCTGATAATAAATGCCATTAATAACATCTGTCAAACGAAGGAGGATCTGAGCGTTTGCCGCTGTTGTGCTGATCTCAGAAAGCTGATCTTCATTTAACATCAAACACAAAGAGCTCCTGATAAACACCTGCCGCCGTCCAGCAGTAAAACCACAGTAAATCCAGAGCTGAGCTGTAAATATTCACTGTCAGCCCATACACAGCTGCTGACATCCAGATCACACGTCACTCCAGAGATAACACCGTGCACTGGCAGATATATCTTCACCCCAATTTTCATGACCAAAATGCAAAAATAAAATTGTATATGCAAAATATGCTAAAACTTAATACTCAATGACACTAAAATAAGAAGAGCAAAGCATGAAAATAATGCAAATATTACATAATTAATAAATAAATAAATATATTGTATTATTTACTACTAATATTCCTTCATTCATTCATTTTCTTTTCCGTTTAATCCCTTTATTAACAGCGGAATGAACCGCCAACTTATCCAGCATATGTTTAACGCAGCAGATGCCTTCCAGCTGCAACCCAACACTGGAAAACACTACGACCAATTTAGTTTATTCTATTCCCCTATAGTGCATGTGTTTGATCTGTGTGGGAAATCAGAGCACCTGGAGGAAACCCACGCCAGCATGGGGAGAACTTATTGATTCATGTATGTGATATAATAAAAATAAAATAAAGTATTAGTTATTATTATTATTAAGTTGATTTTGTTAAAAATCAAACAAAGTAAACATTTAAATAGTAAACTATTGCAAATAATGTCAATTAAATGTAAATATATAAAAATAAAAATGTAGGAAATGTAAAGATAAATGCATTGTTATTATTATGATTATAGCTATAGATTTGATTATTATTATTATACTTATTTATTAAAAAAATAATTTGATTTGGTAAAAAATAAAACAAAATATCAGATGTAAACTATTGCAAATAATGTAAATAAAATGAAAATATATAAAAATAAAAATGTAGGAAATGTAAAGATAAATGCATTATTATTATTATGATTCTAGCTATGGATTTGATTATTATTATTATACTTTTTTATTTTAAAAAGTTATTATTTGATTTGGTAAAAAATAAAACAACAAATCAGATGTAAACTATTGCAAATAATGTAAATAAAATCGAAATATATAAAAATAAAAATGTAGGAAATGTAAAGATAAATGCATTATTATTATTATGATTCTAGCTATAGATTTGATTATTATTATTATACTTATTTATTTAAAAAATAATAATTTGATTTGGTAAAAAATAAAACAATAAATCAGATGTAAACTATTGTAAATAATGTAAATAAAATGGAAATAAGTTAGCTTT
>CAIGQQ010032394.1:3042978-3050006 GCA_903798035.1 Danio albolineatus
CCCTGATATGTCACAAAAACATGTACACTCTCAGAAGTAAAGGTACAGAAGCTGTCACTGGGACAGTACCTTTTCAAAAGGTACATATTTGTTCCCAATAAGTCCACAGTGGTACCTCAAAGGTGCATATTAGTGCCTAAATGTACCTGAAAAGTACCTTTGAGGTACGATTACGGACCCTTTAGGAACAAATTTGAAAAGCTACTGCCCCAGTGACAGCTCCTGTACCTTTATTTCTGAGAGTGTACACACACTTGCTGTTACAATTAAATTAAAGTAATGCATGCAGTAAATGTAGAGCATTGAATGAATCCAGTGCCCTTCTGCTTGCTTTATTGTTGCCGCCCCTCATTATTTTCATGCCTCACTATAAATAATTATCATCTAGATCCGCCCAGGACAGACTTAGGAAGCAATAAAAAAAAGTTACCGGCCAACTGGAAAGTGATTTTAGGAGAGAATTAATGACTTCTGCTCTTTTTTGCACCCTCACAGCCTGCTGTTTGATGAGAAAAACAGCGAGAAGATGTTCAAATCAGCATCTTTGAGGAGTTATTTCTTTAACACGAGCAACAAGTCTTTCTCATTCTCAGAAGATGTTCAGACAGAGAGGACAGACTGTGCTTTTATTCTCCACTTCATCGGAAAAACTATAAATCTTGTGGATTTTTAAGCCTTTGTGGTCTTGAGAGGAATTAGTTTTGTCTAAATTTGAGCAGAATCTGTCGAAACTGCAGTGTTTGTTGGAGTGTTTGTGATTTGTGCTGTCCGTTCTGATTATCTCAGTGTGTGTCGTGATGCCGAGAGGCTGATTATCGAATATCAACAACATCGTCTTCTTCTGAACACTGAGAATCTGCTTTTCTGCTGCTCGAGGAACATTAATCCCTGAAGAGCTGCAAACTACAGTAGAAACTGAATACACTTTCTTTAACAGACTCTTTAAGAGACTCTGCTGTCGGCATTAAACCTATAAACTCACTCTTATAGGGAGCTAGAGATGTTAATAAATCACTGACAGACATCTATTCTACATAAAACTTGGCATAAAAAGAAATAAATCATGATAAAAATTTTGAAACATAATAAACAAAACAAAACAAAACAAAACAAAACAAAACAAAACAAAACAAAACAAAACAAAACAAAACAAAACAAAACAAAACAAAACAAATAAAATGTAATTACCAAAACACAGCCACAATGATCTGTGATGCATAAAATAAAACAGAATCAATTGTGGAAAATAAAATAAAATAAAATAAAATAAAATAAAATAAAATAAAATAAAATAAAATAAAATAAAATAAAATAAAATAAAATAAAATAAAATAAAATAATAAAAAAATAATAAAACAAAAATAAATAAAATAAAATAAAATAAAATAAAATAAAATAAAATAAAATAAAATAAAATAAAATAAAAATTAATAAAATCAAATAAAATCAAATAAAATAAAAATAACCAAAATACAGCCACAATGATCTGTGATGCATAAAATAAAACAGAATCAATTGTGGAAAAAAATAAAATAAAATAAAATAAAATAAAACTACATTTTAAAATAAATAAATTAATTTAAAAAAATAAAATGAAATAAAATAAAATAAAAGCACAGTGCACAATAACTTGAAAAAAAAATACAATTAAAATTACTAATAAAAATCAAATATAAAAAATAAAGATAAACTATACAAATAAATTAAATCAAAGTTCGAATCAAATCAGTTCGAATCAAATTAAATCAGTTCGAATCAAATCAAATCAAATCAAATAAAATGTGGTGACTAATACATTTTTAAACAACTTATTTGACAAAGTAAAATAAAATAGTAAAAACTAGTGTCTGTAATCTGTGCTGTACAGCAACATGGTGGAAAATAAAATGAAGTAAAAGTGCACAAAGACTTGAGAAATATACAACTAAAACTAATAATGAAATAAAATATTAATAAAACCATGCTGACAGTTATTTATGCTGCACGACTAAATACAATCTAGAAATAAAACTAACTAACTAACTAACTAACTAACTAACTGTCACAATCACCAGTGATCTAGCCTTCATAGATCTCAGGAGAACACTCACATTTACATGGATTACAATACTGTCTCAATATGAACTACCAGCCTGATCTCACGAGAAAACGTAGTCATTTTACGTTTTGCGAGTTTAGTGGTTAATTCGTACAAATTCGTATAAGTTCAGTCGCACGAAAATTTATCCGGCTGAGTCTTGTTATACTGTTTACGTGAACATTATGACACGGGTTCCTTGCCTAGCCTGCCGTGTTTGACCCTTGCCTTTGCTTCGTTTGTTAATGCTGTAAGCTGCCTGCCTTTTGACCATCTGCAAACACTTTATGGATATAGTATTCAACCAAGCACATGTGGTCAGAACACAAACGAGTCGCAGGTAATGAACTATTAAGCCTTTCTCTCAAAGAAAAGCCTGCCTAAGCAAAATGCTAGCAGACGTCTGTAGCTCCGCCTCTATGCCCTTATTTGGCCACCCCCGGTAGGTGTGATGACGTGCGAACAAACTGCCGACTGTGGGCCACGCCCACTTGTAGCTTCATTTGCCTTCCCCAGAAACCTATAGGTGATGTCACGAATACTACGTCCATATCTGTTACAGTCTATGCTAACAGTACGAACTCTTCATGCAACCAAATACCAACCATTTAAAAGGCACTAGTTCAATCCCACTTGGGCAGTATAGTGATGAGTCTTACAGTCAAAAAAACGCACATTAAAAAAACTTGATCATTTATCTCATAAGGTTATATGCAACAGGTTATATGAGACTCAAGCTAATAGCACGTCAAGGGTTAACTCTTCATATATTCCAAAGGTCTTATACATATTTTCATATTTCAAAAGCTATTGAGATATAATTCTCAAGCTGCTCTCTGTGTAAATGCACAAACACCCACACAATGAACCCCAACAGCGGAGAGTCACAGAGAGGTCCTCAGAGGAAAGAGTCACGGCTCCATTGAGATTTCATTGAGATTAACAGTCAATCAATACAAGCAAACGGCAGGATAGATTTATCGTCGGGTCCGGCTCGATTAAAAGAAAGTCTTACAGAGTGTTAAAGCTGCTAAACATGGAGATTAACAGCAGACTGACATGAGCTAGCTGTGAAACACGGACTGACCTCTGCTTTGATGAGATTTATAAAAAATAAAATAAAATAAAATAAAATAAAAAAAAAAAAAAATAAAAAAATAATAAAAATAAAATAAAATAAAATAAATAAAATAAATAAAATAAATAAAAAAAATAAAATAAAACAAAAAAATAAAATAAAATAAAATAAAATAAAATAAAATAAAATAAAATAACAGTGGCCTCACAGCAAGAAGGTCGCTGGTTTGAGTCCCGGCTGGGTCAGTTGGCATTTCTGTGTGGAGTTTGCATGTTCTCCACGTGTTGGTGTGGGTTTCCTCCGGGTGCTCCGGTTTCCCCCACAGTCCAAACACATGCGCTATAGGTGAATTGAATAAACTAAATTGGCCGAAGTGTATGAGTGTGTGTGTGAATGTGAGAGTGTTTGGGTGTTTCCCAGTACTGGGTTGTGGCTGGGAGGGGAATCTGCTGCGTTAAACAAATGCTAAAAAAAGTTGGTGGTTCATTCCGTTGTGGCGACCTTTGAAACAGAGTCGAATGAAAATGAATTAATGAATAAATAAATAAATAAATTCAAAAATAAATAAATAAATTAAATAAAATGTAATAAATTAAATAAAATTTTAATTTTAATGAAAAATTTTATTAGATTATTTAATGAAATTAAATTAATTTAAAAAATAAATGTAATAAAATAAAAAACTAAAATTAAATAAAAAGTTTATTAAATTAAGACATAACATTACATTAAATTAAAAACTAAATTTTAATTAACAAATAAAATAAAGTAAAATAAAAATAAAACATAAATCTAATTAAAAACTAAAACTAAAATTTATAATAAAAAAACAAACATTTTAATAAAAATTTTATTGAAACATAAAACCTAAAAAAACAAAAAAGATAAATAAAAAATAAATAAAATAAAAGCGAGAAATCCAGGTTACCTTAAAATTTTAAGCTGAATCAAATTAACCTTATGAGTCCATTGAACTTATACTATGTAAAACTGAATTGAGTAACTTGTAAAATTAAGTTAGAACATGATTAACTTACTTTAATAAGTTACAACGACCTACAAACATATGCTGTCGGGACTAATTGATCATAGATATTTTTACAGCGCAGCAGACTGATCTGAGCCACCTGACCTCTGATTTGATGAGCTCTATAAAATAAAATACTTTTAAATTGAAGTAAAATAAAAGTATAAAATTAAATAAAATTAAAAAAGTAAAATAATTATAAAATAAAACAAAAGTTTAACTTAATTAAATTAAATCACCAAATCGACTCACTTTGGCTCAAAGTCTAAAAGGAGCAGTTTCAAAGAGTAATATTTCAGATGTTTTTAGAGACACCAGAGACTTATTTTACATCTTGTTAAAAGGGAAGTAGGTTCCCTTTAATACTTTAACAAATCACATATTCTACATGATCTTATTCTACATACCCAATACATAAAATCACTTTAATAACTTTTAATAAGCAGCAAATTAGGAGTTTATTGAGCTACGTAGTTAATAGAGTGTTTATAGTGTGAATTTTACCTTAAAATAAAGTATGTCCAAGATCACTTTTAAACAGTTCCTGACACTCTGCTGGAGTGACTTTGTGCTTCGTAACATTACAGATTATTTTCATGCTCAAACATCAACGTTATGCACTAAAGGAAATTTAACAGACATAATAGGAGCACTTTAACGTTGATGTACTAAAAACGCTCAGTATAATATTTCTGTGTAATGTTCCAGCTGAAGGTCGTGCTCCGGCCGAGCTGACAGACTGATGCACCGTTTGCTGATCGTATCGAGACGGGAGATCATGGAAGGAGAAAAGAGAAAACGCAGAGTAAAACTGAGGCACAATCTGTCACCGACACACACACATACACAGGCACGCACACACACACACACTTATTCCCTTCTAGGAATTACAAACTGCAATAAACAGTCAATCTACTTTCTCTACAAGTGTGTTTATGACCAGACACAAAAATAACAGTTCACAAACTCAAAAAGCTGTTTTATTACAGCTAAAAATCAATGGAAGTGAATAAGACTTGAGCCAACATGTTTCCAATCGAAATTAGAACTATATATATATATATATATATATATATATATATATATATACACACACACATCAGTTCTGGCTGGTTCTTGAGTCTGATTGCTGATAGCGGTGCAATATTCTGCAATAACAGCACTCATACGGCCTCTTCGCCCTTCAGTATTACTCCGCCCACATAGAGTGACAGCAGATCAATAAACTCACTACAGTTTGACCAATATTGCAGCTATTGGACAACATAATGGACTTTTGAGGCTTTTTTAGGTGAGAATGTAGTTATTTAGATTGCAACTATGCAGTTTATTTATAAGGACAGCGCCTATTTTAAAGATATTTTATTATACATTAAAAGAAGTCATATTTGGTTTTGGGGGTCTCCAACAACAGGCTGATATGCATGCAAAAACATTTTCATTGTTTTACAATGCATTAATTTTAACCAAATTATCCCAGCGACTCCCATATGATTCGTTCAGCGATTCATTTGCTCCCAAACCCCTCCTTGGCGCAATGCTAATCTGCGCTGATTGGACAGATGACCCAGTCTGTTGCGATTGGTCGACATCATTCAGCATGAGATAGAGAGAAATGCCAACCACTGCTTATCAACAATATTGTAGAAGTCAGAGTGCAGAGTGTATGTGCGAGCATATCTGCCAACACTCCCGTATTTTAGATCCATCTCCCGTTTTGTTATTTCTCCCGGAAAACTCATGAAAATAATTTCAACCATCCCTCCCGGGTCGCCAACATTGGCATAAGATCCGATCGCAGAGCTGGCCCTAGGGCTGTGCGATAATACGATATTTAAACGTGGACGATCAAAATTACTGCACTATCCACTTTTTCAGAAAAATCGTTGTATCGCCATACAGTATATAGTGCAGTGCTTCCGCTACGTTCATTCTTCCATGACGGGGCGCCACACCTAATTTCATCCCGCCACGGCTAATAGCGGGTTATAATCGCACCAAAACGTATTAGAAAGTAAGTGAATTATCATACAAAAGAGTTTTTAGACTCTGTTTGATTTTCTTTTTTTATGCACACAATTATGCCGTTTAACTGTAGTATAAACACAATATCACACTCATAGCAGTGTGATAAAGCTGTACAGTATATCGCCTTTGGTGGGGCACTAAGGCACTCAGTCTGCAGCCTCGAGCCATTTAAATATAAATATATATTTGTGTAACCAGTAAAAATTAAACTTAAGTAGGAATAGTAGAAAGCAACTATAGATGTTATAAATGACCAAAAAAGAAGCAAAAACTTTAATAAACAGACATTTTGGATGAAAATCTTTCATCAAAGTTGTCCTAAAACTATCTAGAAACACCCAATCTGGTCTTGGGACAATTTAAAAAATGTTTTTATACATTCACATGTTTATATGTGAATTGATAAAAACCTTTAAATGTCATATGATTATACAGTATGAATATTCAAATGATTAATCAATATATATACACATATTCATATGATTATACAGTATATATACATAATATATAATCATGTAATTTTATATAATCAATTTAGCTTTGAAATATATTACTTTATATATTCATAATCTCTGAGTACACCATGAAAATGTGATTCTGTACAGTGTTCCTTCAACATCTCTATACTTTTTCTCCATATTTGTGCGCCTCCTGCTCTTATTGACCTGTACACTGGGCTGCGACCGCTGTTTTTGGATTATTCTCCATTTCAGTGGTCTTGAACTTCTGGCCCAGACAACAAACACACACACACACACACACACACACATACACACACACACACACACACACACACACACACACACACACACACACAC
>CAIGQQ010032394.1:3053694-3077247 GCA_903798035.1 Danio albolineatus
TATATATGTTTATATATATAAATATATATTATATATATATAAGTATGTTATTTATTTATTTATTTATTTATTTTAGTATTATTTAAGTTTTTTGTCATTTTTGTCTTTTCTAAATATCTAAATTTCTAAATCTTTGTTTTATTATTATTATTATTATTGTAGTTTTTATTTTAGTATTTGGAAAACTTAAATAATAATAGCAATTTCAGCTATTAATAAAACCCTCACCAGCATCACAGTGGCACTAACACACTCGCTCACTGTGACCGCTTTCAGTCTGCAATTAGCAAAACATGAACTGGTCTCCAGTCCTGCGTTCAGTAAAATTAGCCACCTTCATCTTCCAGCAGTCTGGCCTCCGGGCCGAGAGGAGGAAGTACATCAAAGTCTCTATTAGGCAAGAAACACACAAACAAAACACACACTACATATCTACGGAGGAACCACTGGCGTTTCTACAGTAAGTGCTTCTGGGTAGGAGTTCATAAATGACTCAAACGCCTTCAGCCACAATGAATAAACAGGTCAGAGAGAGTTACTTCTGTCCATTTGGAGCAAGTGACCCCTGGAGGATGATGGGACGGCTTTATAACTTCGCTTCATTATGTCCTTTTAGTATGCCACTGTTAGCACACGACTCGGTAAACGTGAGCTAAGGACACTGATGGGATTATAGGATGGAAATATTTCGTAGGAGTCAATGATTAGCATGCTAACAGGGGTTCAGGGAATGAAATAGTAATGAGTGTGAATGCAAAAGTTGATTGGTGTTATTTAGATTTGGGGGAAAACATTTAAATTTACGAATGCAATTTTTTTTTTTCATTAGTTCAATTAAGTGAAACTAATTAAAGCTGTATTAGACGGCTCATATTGTGCTAATTTAGCTGCCACTCAAGACGTATTTATCAAATGTTTCAGCTTTGAGTTTTTGACTATTAAAAGTGACGAAAGTAAACTGATGTTCTAAAGTTTTGGGTCAATAAAATGATGCATTATATTGATCAAAAATAATAAAACAACTTCTATTTACATGAAGAAATGCTTAAAAATTATATAGACACAGTTCTTATACCTTTCGCAATTCAATTAACACTTTTCAACATTTAAGCACTTTTGCCAAACTTTTTCAGTACTTGTACGTGTTTGGCAAAGTACAAATTTACATTCATTCATTCATTCATTCATTCATCCATTCACCCATTCATTCATTCATTCATTTTCTTTTCAGCTTACTCCCTTTATTAATCTGAGGTCGCCACAGAGGAATGAACTGCCAACTTATCCAGCATATGTTTTACGCAGCAGATGCCCTTCCAGCTGTGACCCATCACTGTGAAACATCCATACACACTCATTCACACACGTTCACTAAGGATAATTTAGCTTACCCAATTCACCTATACCTCATGTCTTTGGACTTGTAGGGGAAACCGGAGCACCTGGAGGAAACACACGCGATTACGAGGAGAACATGCAAACTCCACACAGAAATGTCAACTGACCTCAAACCAGCGACCTTCTATCTGTGAGGTGACAGCGCTTTACATGCATATACATAATATATTAAATTATATCAGATGCTATTTGTTATAGTATAGTATAGTATAGTATAGTATAGTATAGTACAGTATAGTATAGTTTAAAATAGTATAGTATAGTATAGTATAGTATAGTATAGTATAGTATAGTATAGTATAGTATAGAACAGTATAGTATAGTATAGTATAGTATAGTATAGTATAGTATAGTATAGTATAGTATAGTATAGTATAGTTTAAAATAGTATAGTATAGTACAGTATAGTATAGTAAAGTATAGTATAGTATAGTACAGTACAGTACAGTATAGAATAGTATAGTATAGTAGAGTTTAGAATAGTATAGTATAGTATAGTATAGTACAGTACAGTACAGTAAAGTATAGAATAGAATAGAATAGTACAGTACGGTACGGTACAGTACAGTATAGTACGGTACAGTACAGTACAGTATAGTATAGTTTAGTATAGTACAGTATAGAATAGTATAGTATAGTACAGTTTAGAATAGTATAGTATAGTACAGTACAGTACAGTACAGTACAGTACAGTATAGAATAGTATAGTACAGTTTAGAATAGTATAGTATAGTATAGTACAGTACAGTACAGTATAGAATAGAATAGTACGGTACGGTACAGTACAGTACAGTACAGTACAGTACAGTACAGTACAGTATAGTATAGTATAGTATAGTATAGTATAGCAGTGGTTCCAAACGTTTTTTTGCATGAGAACCCCTTTTCCCCCGAAAAATGTTGTAAGGCCTCCTTCCACATTTAATGATATTATCGCTCTTACAAGTTTGCAATATGACAAAAAGGTATGTTTATAACTATATCTAGATGTTTATGTACAAATAACATGATCACTCCCTTTTTTTTCTTTTTTTTTTTTAAATATGACGAGATAAAAAGGCTGATCACACTATTTAGGCACATGCACAGACTCTACAGATTTTCTTTTCTAAAAAAATCATTCATAATAGAACTTTTTTTCTGTACTTTAGCAAATAAATGCAGCCTTAGTGACACTTAAAAAGACACTTTTAAAAAGACTTAAAAAAGGCACAAAAAATGTAATCCAAAATTTTGTATCAAACGCAAATACATCATTGGATGATTGAATTGAGGGCAGACATTGGTTGGAATTTATATCACTGATAGCACTGACAGATTCACTAACAGAGTTATGCAAATCAGGTAATGACACAAGCTCATAAAAATGTGTTGAAATCAATTTGCACGGTGGAATTCCCCATCCCGCAGTTCATTTCCGACTGTTAGCTATACTTCACTGAGACTCTACAGCATCTGTCCATTGTGCTCTAATAAACGCTTTTTTAAATTACACAAATATGTTAACATACATCAAATATGCAGGTTTACAATCCCTGGCCACTTTATTAGACCCGTTAACATTAACATGCAAATGTCTAGTCAGCCAATCAAAAAGCAGCAATTCGATGCATTTAAAATGTTTAAAACTACGAACATGCATTATGTTTGAGTATAGTGTAGTATAATATACTACATGTAACAAAAGGCATGGGGCAGCACGGTGGCTCAGTGGTTAGCACTGTCATCTCACAGCAAGAAGGTCGCTGAATCGAGACCCGGCTGGGTCAGTTGGGATTTCTGTGTGGAGTTTGCATGTTCTTCTCGTGTTGGCATGGGTTTCCTCCGGTTGCTCCGGTTTCCCCCAAAGTCCAAACACATTCTCTTTAGGTCAGTTGAAGAAACTAAATTGGCTGTAGTGTATGAGTGTATGTGTGTGAATGTGAGTGTGTATGGATGTTTCCCAGTAGGTTGTGGCTGGAAAGGCATCCACTACATAAAATATATTCTGGAATAGTTGACGGTTCATTCCACTGTGGCGACCTCTGAAATAGAGAGTAAGCCGAAGGAAAGTTTCATAGTCAAATTTGTTGATATCGACTTGTGTTATTAATAGTTGATATTGAATAGTGTTATTTATTGTGGCTGTAATAAACCCCAAGGTAAAGACACTTTAAATTTTTCAAATTTCAAATTTATTGTGTCATTTAACAGATTTAAGGTTTAATAAAGAAAAAAAATTAAAGGACAAAACAAGCATCAGGACAGGAAAATGGATTTTAAGAGATAGTTCACACATATTTTACTTTCTTCACCATCTATCCTCACTTATGTGGTTTAAAGCCATTGGCACCCATTGACTTTTATAGTAGGAAAAACAATACTATGGAAATCAATGGGTGTCAGCTTCCAGCATTCTTCAAAATATCCTCTTTTGTGTTCAACAGAAAAAGCTAAAATAGGTGAAGGGTGAGAATATGATGACATATTTCATTTTTGGGGTGGACTGTCCCTTTAAGGGACTCTGAATATAGCCTGTATTTTGCTGGCAGATGTGCTGGAGTTAAATCTACTGGGATTTTCACACATAACCATCTCTAGGGTTTACAGAGGACCGTCAGAAAAGGAGGAAATATACAGTGAGTGGCAGTTCTAAAGGAAAAGGCCTTGTTGAGGAGAACGACCAGGTTTGAGCTGATAGAAGGAGAAAAGTAGCTCAAATAATGAACTGAGGTATGAGAAGAGCATCTCTGAACACACAACACACCAAACCCTGAAGCAGATGAGATGAAGTAGAAGAAAGAAGAAGAAGAGTAAACCAGTGACAGTCCTGTCAGACGATATCTGCAAACTGAAGTTACAACTCAGAGACTTACCAAAGAAGATTGGAAAAAAAAAAGGCTGCAATTTCTGCTGCAACATTCGGATGGAAGGTTTATAATTTGGCAGAAGTTAAATCAAATCCATCCTGCCTTGCCTTAGTGGTTCAGGCTGTTTCAGTTGTAATGGTAAAATATTTTCTAGCACATTTTGCGCTCCTTAGTAGTACAAACTGAGCATTGTTTAAAAAATGGTCTCACTTTATTGTGATGGTCCGTTTGTTGAATTTAATTTACATTGCAACTAATTCTCATTAGATTATAAGTAGACTGTTAGGGTTGGGGTTAGGGTTAGGATTGGTGTAAGTTGACATGTACTTGCAAAGTTTCTTATAGTCAGTTAAATGTCTGTTGAATGTCAGTATCAACAGATATTAAGCAGACAGTCTACTAATACTCAAATTGACCATCGAAATAAAGCGTTACCAAAAAAAAAAACACTCCACTGGCCACAAATATTCATATTTTACAGCTTCTCTAGAGTTAAACAGTTCCCATTTTTAAATCCATTCAGCTTATCTCTGGGTCTGGCCGGAGCACATTTACTGTAGCGTAGCATAGATCATTGAATATGATTAGACCATTAGCATCTCACTCAAAACTGTTCACTCAAAAGCGTCTCACTCAAAGCAAGTTTGAATATTTTCTTATGAAGCTTGACTCTCCTGTAGTTACATCATGTATAAAGAATGTCACAAAATGAAAAAGTTGCTCTCTAGGTTGATATGGATAGGAACTATACCGTACTGCTACCGTACAATGGAATTTAATAATTCCTAGTCATACCAGCCTAGAAAAGAGCAACTTTTCATTTTCAATTGGTCTTAGTACAAGTATGCTATCCATCTCAGATGCAGAAAAGCTAGTTCACGCTTTTATGACTTCCAGGCTGGATTACTGTAATGCTCTGCTCGCTGGTTGCCCAGCATCCTCTATTAACAAACTTCAGCTAGTACAAAATGCAGCCGCCAGAGTTCTTACCAGGTCTAGAAGATATGATCATATCACCCCAATTTTATCCTCGTTACACTGGCCGCCTGTTAAGTTTCGTGTTGAGTTTAAAATATTGCTTCTTACCTATAAAGCTTCAAAATAATCTAGCTCCTGTTTATCTAACCAAACTTCTGTCTCGCTACAATCCAACCGCTCTTTAAGATCTCTAAACTCAGGGCTTCTGGTAGTACCCAGAACAGCAAAGTCAAGTAAAGGAGGTCAAGCCTTCTCATTTATGGCTCCTAAACTCTGGAATAGCCTTCCTGATAATGTCCGAGGCTCAGACACACTCTCACAGTTCAACACTAGATTAAAGACCTATCTTTTTGGTAAAGCATACACACGATACATCACATAGCGGTATGATGCATGAATGTTCTCCACGCTTCTCGTTTATGTACACTATGAACAGCAGCTACGCTAAATATTCTCTTTATTCTCTATCTTCACCTGGGGATACTCATCCCAAGGCCCCCAGAGACTATGCAGCACCACTGATGTGATCCAAGAACCTCGATGAGATGATCCCAAGATTCCATAATCTTGGACCAGGCCGTATCCTGAGCAGCTGTTTGGTGCATGGAGGAGTGGACAGCATGAGGCTGATTCCTGTGGCGCTCCAAGGACAGACGAGTCTCACTGACGCTCAGCTTCTTCAGCCTCCAGCGCCTAGACTGCAGCTCTGCACAAGACGTCTGGCCATAGGAGAAATGGTTGTGCCCAACTGAGCCTGGTTTCTCTCGAGGTTTTTTAATCCTTCACTTTCGTCAATTGGTGAAGTTTGTTCCTCCGCTGTCGCCACTGGCTTGCATGGTTCAGGACCTGTAGAGCTGCGTATCGATGGATTTACTCTTCAGTGTTTGGACTCTCAGTAGTGAATATTAAACCACCGAACTGAGCTAAACTGAACTCTGAAAACTGGACTGACACTGTTTCAATTTACTATAACCTTCTGCTTTGACACAATCTACATTGTAAAAGCGCTAGAGAAATAAAGGTGAATTGAATTGAATTAGTAGATGATGTAACTACATAAGAGTCAAGCTCTAAATAAAAATAAAAAAAACAATTGGAACTCCTACTGTAAGTCATTATTTTGTGAGATGCTAATGGTCTAATCCAATTTAATGATCTATGCTAAGCTAAAATTGCTGGGGCCAGACCCAGATATCATCTAAATGGATTCGAAAATAATAAAACTGAACTCTTTAACTCGAGGACAGCTGTAAAATGAGTCCATTTGAAATATGCTTTATGCAGTTAGTTATAAACTAGGGCTGTCAAAAAATTAATTGTGATTAATCACATCCAAAATAAAAGTTAAACATAATATTTGTGTGTGTACTGTGTATATTTTATTATGAATATATAAATACACACATGCATATACTGTTGGTATGTTGGTTTATATTTAGATATATAAAAAATATATGTGTATGATACAAATTTTACATTTGAATATGATGTAACTACTTTAATGTAACTTTTTATATATAGTTTTGGCTTCTATGAATGTGTTTATCACATATACATAATAAATATATATATAACACACACACATATTATGTCAAAACAAACTTTTATTTTGCATGTGATTAATCACGATTAATTCTTGGACAGCCCTATTATAAACATAAATGGCTGACATCTAATAACACTGTAAAGAGCACAAACTGTACTACAATGATACGTTTGTAACACTTATGTATATGTTTGTGGGTCACCGAAATAACAAATTAAAACACATGGAATATTTGTTCACAAGTATTTCTGCTGACCATCTGCATCTCTTTATGACCACAGTAAAAAATCCTGTGAGGACACTTCCAGCAGGAGAACAAACGGTTAACACCACAGTGATTTTCTGATGTCAGATGGCAGTCCTCCACACCCTAACACTGCGAGATGAGGAACTGCACCGTGCTAATTGTGTTGAGCACACATTTTGCGCCGTAACCTGATTTGCATAATTCCATTTGGCAGACCGGATGCTAAGACAAATCAGAAAGCACATGCAAAATAAACCGAAGTGAATTCCCTCCTCATTACGTGTGTTAGGAGCAGCCAGCAGGGCAGAAACGACACACTTCACCTTTAAAGCTCTGGAGGAGGATTCACACAGACTGACGGATGTACTCGCGTGAGCCTGACGCTGTATGGAGATGACTGTGATATGAGCAGATCAGGGCTTTCAGTGGTTTAATCTTAAGGGTTCACTGCGTGGTCAGGTTAAGTGAGATTCGCTGAATATATGCGTCTGGGTGAGGGATTCCGCTTCACATTCAACCATCTGCTAAACATCTCCGCTAGATCTTTTAGTGTTTTCTGATTGAGCCTGCTTTGCTAATCATCAGGTTTTCTGAATAGGGGTATCACAAGGATGTTTGTCATGCTTTTTTTAAATTATTTTTAATATAGAATTGTTATAAATAATTGAGGTCGTCAAGCAGAGCATAAAACATATGTGTCAACCCTCGCGTTTTTCCCAGGATTCTTTTATTTTCCTTCGGCTTAGTCTCTGATTGTCGCCACAGCAGAATGAACCAAAAACTATCCAGCACACATAGATATTGGCCTTTACAGAGCTAGCTTAGCAAAGCCTACAGCGAATGAAGCTTGGGGGCTACAAAAAAAACCCCAAAAAAAAACGTCTGGGTTGTTGATGTCATAAACCCTTCAGGTTATGTATATACCCTGCGCACTGATGGGGCGTGGCCAGAGGCGCTGTAATGTTATAGCAGGGAAAGCTAAAATGGTGTCCAAATGCTGCTATTTCCACAGAGCTTCTTCTGTTTCTGTTTTGTGGGTTTACTCCGGGTGCTCCGGTTTCCCCCACCAGTCCAAAAACACGTGGTATTGACCTTATTCTCCATGTATGAGCGGGTGCAGCCATTTGAGTGTTTTTGTCTCGAGACTTCCGCTCTCATTCACTTTCATTCATTTTTAGACGTTAAGAACAGCTCGTTCTGCTGCTTGATGTTGCAAACTGATGTTTTCTTATTATATTATTATATGTTGTCTGTGTGGTCATGCAAACACTTGTTTGTAGAGCGAGTAGTTTGACCGTTTTCTGCTGTTTATTATTCCTAGTCATTTCTCCCATAGGCGACTGAATCAGAAGTTCTGAAACAATCGCAAAAGCGAGCGACTTCAGCATTAAAGAATAAGCTTAAAACCTCACAGATGAAGAGATCTGACCAGATGCTCAGTCTGCTGATGGTAACTGAGTCAGCAGCTGTGTATTATTACACAAATACTTTAGCATACTGTTTACATTTATGGCTTACTTATGTTAACACAGACCTTACCAGATATTACTATTCATTTATATATTTACTTGCCTTCCATAATATAAAGGCTGCGTGACTACAGGACCTTCCTAAACCAGCGATGCAGGAACATCCTGTAGTCTCCACTGATCCCTGCTTACTAAGTAGCCCCACGCTGAGTGGCATGGACTGCTGGACTGGCTGGGGGGCACATTTGCTTTTAAAAAGAGGAAAATCCCCCTCACTGTGTATTAGAACACCACCAACTTTCCCACTGTGTGAATATCGGTAGGCCTCAGTACTTTTATAAGTCTTCATAAATGCTCCATCTACTCCTTGTGACAGGACAAACTAATTAAAAATATCCCCGAAAGTTACCTCTGGCTCATATCGTCTACCCACATTAACAGTGGTGATGGATAGGGCAATATGAGACCATCCGATCGTTGCAGGGAGGTTTCAGCGTACTCCCAGCTCAAAACATTTACTGAACTAGCATTATATGGCATTTTTCTAAAATGACAGCTAACTATATATACTATGTAATGACTTTCCCAAACATCTGATGTACTGTGTCAGCGTACCGTAAGTTGGATGACAAAATGCGGAAGAGCGAAGTATTAAAAGTGGACGGGTGGAATAAGGTCAATAGGTGAATTGGGTAAGCTAAAATTGTCTGTAGTGTATGTGTCTGAATGAGTGTGTATGTGTGGATGTTTCCCAGTGATGGGTTGCAGCAGTAAGGGCATCTGTTGTGTAAAACATATGCTGGATAAGTTGGCGGTTCATTCCGTTGTGGCGACACCTGATTAATAAAGGGACTAAGCCGAAGAGAAAATGAAGGAATGAACAATAATAATGATTTTTGTCTTTTTTTTGTATTTTAGAGAATTGTCAAAATTAATTGTTTTCCAGTTACATTTCGGATAGATTTCTGTTATTTATTTATAATAATAATTGTATAATAATAATAATTCTTCCTCTTATTATTATTATACAATTATTATTATTATTATTATTATTATTATTATTATTATTATACAGTTATTATTATCATTATTATACAATTATTATCATAGTTATACAATTATTCTTATTAATAAATAACAGAAATCTATCCGAAATGTAACTGGAAAACAACAATTAATTTTGACAATTCTATAAAATACAAAAAAAAAAAATGTTTTATAGAATTATCTGTTCATCTTGTCTCAAGGCCGAGATAGTGTTATGAAGTCTTCCCTCCCTGCCTCATTATCCTTCCTTTCTGCTTCTATAGTCATACTTAGTCAAAGATCATTGACATCACATCATATCAACTTCAGTTTTGTCAACTAGTAAAGCTCGCTGCGAGCTGACACCTCGTGTCATAAGTAACATAAAAGTCTGTTACTCTGGTTTCACAGCGCATGACCGGTGCGTAATTTATCGGCATGTTTGTGAACAACCGGGATTCACACCATGAGGCGCGCGGGAATGGTTCTCTGTGCGCATGTGTCAGTTTGCATTCTCCAGCGTTGTTTCAGCTGCACATAGAGAATAACAAACTTGTGCGTGCAAAAGACGGCAAATGTGAACGCCCGCTAGCGTCTTCCTTCTGGCATTAATAGTTCTGGGATTAATACACTTGCATAAAGTAAAACACTTCTCAAAGCTTAATGGGCCACATATGATTTTTACTGGCGCACGTTTTTGTTTGTGCTTTGCACCATCTCGCCGTGCAAGCGCAAAATGCTGCCCTGGGCGATCGCCCATGTTGCCCATGCCTAAATCCGCCACCAGTGCTAGTTGAGTCGTGACGCTGCCATTATGTTAGTTGACCAATCAGAGCCTATTGAGTGTGGACATTCAGAGAAACTAGGAAATATGACAGCTGTTTTCATGTTAGCCGAGCAGATGCATATAATCAAAGTAAGATATATGAAAAAATAACGTGATTTTTCACAAGTGAAGCATGAGCACACATTGCCTTGCATCTTATAAACACAACCAAGCCTTAAGAATACACTCTGGACCACCCCTTTAAGCAGATCAGTCACAAACCTACAGGAGTTTGTGCAGTAACTAAGTGCATACTCACACTATGTACGGTTCCCTTGAACCAGGCCGAAGCACGTTTGTCCCTCCTCCCATCTCCCCCGACGGCCCGCACTCACATTACATTCGGGCGTGAGCACACTTGCGTCATCGATGATGCGCTGTTCGGTGTGACAGAAGCGCTCTCGCTCAGCACAGTGGACATTTCTTTATATCATTATATGGTTTTAGTTTTTGATATGCAGTGACACACAGTCAGATATTCCCCTGAACAGATCAGCCACTGCCAGTGTTGGGTGTAATTTACTGTAATTAAATTACTTTTCCACTGAAAAAGTAAAGTAACTAATTACTGTTCATGTTTAGGTATTTTAATTACAGTTACTTATAATGTACCTGCGTTACATTGTAAAATAATTAAACTCACGGAATAATCTAACACAATTTTATTAATTTATGTTCTAAAGGTAAAAGTAAACTCTGGCGCTTTAAAATCATCGTAGTGCAGATGCATGTGATAGCGCCGCGCGCCAGTTTGCTGCTAGTCATAAAGCAGAAGATGTCGGACTCAGCTGAAGCGAGTGGCTCTTTTACGAAATGAAAATATTCCCAGACAAGAACATTACAGTATTAATCAATTTATTTTTCCTCATTGCGCGCCTGCGTGCTGTAGCGCGCGGCTTTTTCAAGGCTATCGCGCACCTTACATGGGCTGGTTCATGACAATTACTATGAGAAAGGCTAGGATGACTACGCAGATGTGACAGAGGGAGTCGGCGAATTTAACATGACTGATGCTGCTCTGTTTACAGAGTAATAAGACACCTTTTGCTCGATCGGATCACAGGTAAACAAGAGAGACACAATCCAGTTCATAAACATGCCGTATAAATCTTAAGCCTTTTGTCCACTTCCGATCATACTGCACGGGCTTTCATTCTAATACCGCGGAAAATAATGCTTTTTTGTAAAGATTGCCTGATCCTGCCTGATCGATAGATATGCAGAATAATATTTAAGAAGGTTACATTGCACACTAAAAATTATTATGCATGTAATTATTATAGATTTTTCTTAAATAGAATATAATAAAGATGATTCAGAAAACTAAAAGGCTAAACTATTTCATGTTTGACTCATATGTTTTATCTAAGTATTTATTATTTACAGAGTTACATTTTTATTATTTGTCTACTCAAGGTTTATAGGAATTTCAAGAAGTATTTAGTTAAGTTACTTATTGAGTAATTAAGGTCCTTTTCAGACACAGTAATTAGAAAAGTATTTTAAATACAATATTGATTAAGTAATTATTAATTAGTAATTAATTACTTTTTTAAAGTAACTTACCCAACACTGGCCACTGCTGAAGCTCGTAAACACTCATAAAGTCCTTGTGCTGCAGGAATGAGGAGGTCTGCTGAAGGTGCAGCTGTGGTGCAGTGAGGGGTTTGTGTCTTTAATAATCTACAACAGTTTGTGTTCATTAAACTGTAAGAATGATTAATAAATCCATATCAAACAGTCCCCAAAAGTCACGTCTCCTGTTCAGTTTCGGGCTCAGGTGCGCTCTGCACTCACACTACAAGCGTACCGCACCAAAGCCCAAGTGAACCGCACTCAGGCACACCTCTTCCAACCGAGCCAGGGGCGGCCAACTGTACCGTACCTGAGCCCGATTCAGTGCACTTACACTTCTAAAATTATCCGGTAAACGGGCCTGGGCATGATCCGGATAACATAGTATGAGTACACCCTAAGACTGGAATTACAGACTCCTTTCAGGCAGTTCAGAATCCCCTTTTTCTTTCAGTAGCAAATGATTCATTCACTTTCCCAAACAGCTGCATTACACACGACAGGAAAGATAATATCTGAGAAAGCAACTAGAGGCACTTTAATGTGTGTGTGTTTTGTTTGCGTGCATCTTATTTGTCACGCACATGAAACAAAATCAAACTGAGAGCAAAACTGAAATAAATTAAGGGCTTTATCTAAGAGAAGACGTGTTCGGCAGGTGGGTGTTTGCTCTGCACATCAGGCAGGGTTTTCTTTTCAAATATATTAATCTGCTGCAGGGGGAAAGCATCCGTACGCACACACACACACACACACACACAATGATCTGTTGGTTTGAACTTCAGCATTTGGTGCGAGTTGTGTCTCATCAGTTAGTTTGTTTCTGTTTTGACGCTGTACACTTGTGTGCTTTTGCTTATCTGTAATAGTAAAAGGAGATGTGAACAGTGCATTTACCACACACTGGATACCAGAGGTGGGTAGAGTATCCAAAATCTATTCATTCATTTTCTTTTCAGCTTAGTCCCTTTATTAATGTGGGGTCGCCACAACGGAATGAACCGCCAACTTATCCAGTATATGGAAGCCCTTCCAGCAACAACTCATCACCGGGAAACATCCATTCACACTCATTCACACTCATACACTACGGACAATTTAGCCTACCCAATTCACATATAGCGCATGTGTTCTTGCTGTGAGGCGATCGTGCTACCCACTGTGCCACCATGACGCCCTATCCAAAATCTATTCTCAAGTTAAAGTAACAATCTTAAAAGTGACTGGAGTAAGAGTAAAAAAGTATCTGAGGAAAAAAATTACTCAAGTAAAAAAAATCTAGTTACTTTTCAAGAGTTCACCCTGAGCTGATGATTGATTATAAAGCATATTTGGCATGCTGTCCCGGGAGAGAGCCCTGAGCTCATAAGATCCTTGAGCCCGGGTGATGTATGTTTAAAGGGCGAGAGGAGAGTTTGAGCTCAGGTAAGTCTCGAGAACTCCCCCTGCTTTTGAACGTGCTGAGATATATCTGACTAGAGTTGCCTTAAGATGCTATTTAAAGTAGTCGATTTACTTACGTTGTATGTTTTTTGGACGAGACAAACCCGGGGAAAACCCACGCGAACACGGGGAGAACATGCAAACTCTACACAGAAACGTTGACTGGCTCGGGGAGAGGCCGAACCAGCGGCGTTCTTGCTGTGAGACAACAGTGCTAACCACTGGGCCGCTGTGCCGCCCTATCAGAGAAGGGGAGGAGTTGGGGTGGAAGGGGAGATTTTTTCAAGACGAAGATGACCGGAGTAGAAAGCTCTGGTAATTTATAGTGTGTCAGGATTGGTGCAATATGCAGAGCTGATGTGGTACCAACTGTGTTCAATCATAAGCACGTGATCCTCTCCAAATTAGTTTATAAATAAACCCCACCTTATTTTGTATATACTGTATATAACGAAGTGACGCAGACGAAAGTGAAGAGGGTTAAAGAGTCGCGGAAGTAAGTAAAAGTGAACAGGGGACGGAGGTGGAGGGCGGTTGAGGAGGGGGATCGGTAAAATGAGGTGCCGGATCAGATTTCAGAGGTGCCGGATCCAGATCCTGGATACACATAAAGTTGAAGTCAAAATGAATATTCGAAAAATATAAAAAATTATTCATCCTCCTGTGAATTTTTCTCCCAAATAATAATAGATCAAGGAATTTTTCACGGTATTTCCTATAATTTTTTTTCTTCTGGTGAAAATCTTGTATTATATTGGCTAAAATAAAATGTTTTTAAAACCATTTTAAGGTGCTTAATTACCTTAACTTTAATAATAACCTTCATTTAACCAGGTACGTCAATTGAGAACCAGTTCTAATTTACAATGACGACCTGGCCAAGAGGCAACATAAAAAGCAGCTACAGTACAAAGGAGCAGGGACACAATACAACAATTTCACAAATGCAGATAAAAACATATAAAACCAGCGAAAAACTACCCTAATTAACCTAGTTACGTCTAGTTAAGTTTAGGAAAACTTCGTAAATAATTAGAAATCCTGCGACCGCTATATTAAAACCCCTGGGAACAGCTGTGGTCGGAACCATAGTTCACATTCCTCTCAAGCGGTGGACTTCTACATTCTGATTGCTTGCCGCCGAACCACGTCATAGCTCATTAGGGCCACACGGAATCTGCGCGCGCAGAATTCCGCAGACTTCCGCAGAATTTTAGCCCATCATTGATTCTGTTTATTTACTGGTGTAAATGTATATTTAATCAGTTTTCAAATTAATTTCAGTAATAATATAGACTAATATGAAAATATTCATGTGATTTATTTACAATACAGTTTGTAAAGTACTATTATCAGTGTTTTAGTAGATATTTTATATGAGAGACTTGATTTGTTTACCAAATAAAGTGGATCTAATTAGATTCCGATTGTAAACATTAAATAAATCCTAAAAAGGTATTACTTTTTATTTCATATATTTAAATTTTAGTTATGATACTCCTTAAATCATTCCGCATGAATCCGCAGATTTTTAACAAAATACTCTGCAGAAATAGCAAAAAATGTCCGCAGATTCCGTCTGGCCCTACTCATTACCATAAAATTGACTTGATTTCAACTCTCCTCGATGCCCACACTGGCGAAGACATGCCGCGCTGCTCCTCACCGCTTATCGCCGCCGGCTCCCATTGAAAATGAATGACTTCCGGCTACTTTGACGCTCTCGACGCTTTCGGTGTGAACCCACAGTAAGTTGGCAACACTGCACACACTCAAACCTGCATAAATGTGTTCAGATTTACTCATTACAATCTCTAATAATACTCTGAGAAATGCTCATCTCATCTGCGCTGTGTGTGATATAAATAATCATACTGTATTGATCAGAATCTGCACCGGGGGTGCCAAAATATCGACAGTTTCTGCTCCACAGAATAATATTATGGGTTGTACAGTGGAATCCCAGCATGCATTCAGGGCCGTGCTGATAGAATAAAGAAATGTGGAAATCTGGCACTCTCAAACGTGCTTGTTGACGGAGGATTGAGTTATGAATAGAAAATATCGACTGGACATGATGGATGCAAAGCAACAGAAAACCTGCAGACTGAAGCGTTAGTGTTCGCAGCTGCTGATGTGAGTGTCTGCACTGAGTGATGCACTTGAATACTTCAGTTATGAGAGTTATATTATTGTAGTCATAACCTCATAATCAGATAATAGCAAAGCTTCAGTGGCATGATGGTAAATGATTACAACGTTGTCAGTGTTCATTCCAGAGCGTAACATTAAACAGCACTGAATTAAAGTATAACACGGATATAATTTAATGTCATTTTATCATTTTAAAATCATAATTTTTTAATAATGTATATATAGTTGAAGTCAGAATTATTAGCCCCCTTGTTTATTTTTTTCCACAATTTCTGTTTAACGGAGAGAAGATTTTTTCAACACTTTTCTAATCATAATAGTTTTAATAACTCATTTCTAATCACTGATTTATTTGATCTTTGCCATGATGACAGTAAATAATATTTGACTAGATATTTTTCAAGACACTTCTATACAGCTTAAAGTGACATTTAAAGGCTTAACTAGGTTAATTAGGTTAACTAGGCAGGTTAGGGTAATTAGGCAAGTTATTGTATAATAATGGTTTGTTCTGTAGACTATTGAAATAAAAATATTTTAAAGGGGCTAATAATATTGACCTTAAAATGGTCTTTAATAAATTAAAAACTGCTTTTATTCTAGCTGAAATAAAACAAATAAGACTTTCTCCAGAGGAAAAAATATTATCAGACATACTGTGAAACTTTTTTTGCTCTGTTAAACATACATACATTAGGAAATATTTAATAATTATATATAAGGGGGGCTAATAATTCTGACTTCAACTGTACAGATATGTATATATCCAACCTGATAGAGCTTGAGAGGTACTACAAAGAGGAATGGGCGAAAATTCCCAAAGACAGGTGTGCCAAGCTTGTGGCGTCATATTCAAAAAGACTTGAGGCTGTAATTGATTCGAGCCAAATGTGCATCAACAAAGTATTGAGCGAAGGCTGTGAATACTGATGTACATGTGATTTTTCAGGTGTATCATTTTTAATACATTTGCAACAATTTCAAAAACTCTTTTTTCACATTGTCATTGTGGAGGATTGTGTGTGGAATGTTGAGGAAATAAATATAAAATATAAAATCATATATATAAATATAAAATCACCATATTGTTATGTATTCATTCATATTGTATTTACTCAAGTCATATTTAATATAAAATTATTTGAATTAAATTAAATATTATAACAAATGTGTGTAAATACGCAAATAAAAATGAAATAAAATGTGTGTATTAAAAAATTATATTGAAATATTTAGCTCTATGTTTTATACATTTTTTATTCAATTGTGTAATAATGTAATTTTACAAAGAACTATATATATTTTTTCTGTAATTTCTTTTTTTTTTAATGAAATGTATTGAGTTAGTTTTAGTTTGGACAATTGGCAATTAAAAAAAACAATTTAATTTATTTTTCATTTTATCTAAAACCTAAATCATTTGTGATTCTAAAAAAAACAAGATACAGCTTCAGATGTGGATTTATAAATGGCTCCGTCTCCTCTTTGGCTGTAAATCTGTGTGGTTGTTTTCATCTGTTTTTATCTGCTGGCAGGTCAGAATCATAACTCTGCTTTATAATCCCCTTCGTACTCCAGCATGTAGGTGATCTTTTTTTATTGTAGTGGTGGTTATCAGTGGAAAAACTGACTTATGGATTACAGCAAATCTGCTCGAGCGGCCACCTGTCCTGAACAGCAGATCCGACAGACCGCTTTCACATCCCAAAACAAGAGATAATCCACAAAAACCCATGCATACGGCCTGACATGAGCACCTCTCTGTATAAAGAAGAGAAGAGAAGAGAAGAGTGTAACCATTTTTCTCAGAAAACATATTTTTTAAAGGTGCTGTTGACTTGAAAGTTTGAAAGTTCCCCCAGATATTGATAACAACTGAAGAAGTCCAAATATGCAAAGGAAAAAATAAATTAGTTTACAAATGAAGTTCTGTGTAATAAAATGAAATGACACAGGGAAAAGATATTGAACACATGAAGAAAGGAAGGTGTAGAAAGGCAGTGAAAGCCCAGACAGCAGCTTGTAACGTTCACTTGTACTTAGGCAACTAATATAAAAAATAATGCGCAATCCAGCAAAGTACCAATCTAATTGTATTACAAACAGAAACAGACTGAAACAAATGGATAAATGGACACACACCAATATATTAGATCACCACAATCCCACACACTAAACACCACATACATACAAAACATTTACAAATGAAACCAAATCTCAATGTACAACACCGGTCCAAGTATGTATATGTGTGCATCTGTGTGTATGTGTGCGAGTCTGTATGTGTACACAAACGACCTCAGCGGTTTAAAGTCTATCACGAGAGCATGTTATTGCCGGCCTGGGGCACTTTTCCGACGACAATCAAATAGTCCGAAACTTTACTCGGGGATCTCCTCACCTCTCTCCTCTTTTCGTGATGTTTTATGAACAAATTTCAAGAATTCACACTTTGTTGATGATTGATAATAAAGCTAGTTTGGCATGCTGTCCCGGGAGAGAGCCCTGAGCTCATAAGATCCTCGAGCCCAGGGCTCCCTCCCTTTTGCAGGGTGAGAGGGGAGTTTGAGCTCAGGTAGGATCTGGAGAACTCCCCGCCCTCCTGCTGTTATAAATTGCTATGAGGGTATGCTGCTGGTGGAATTTGGGTATAGTGCTGATTTAAGTCAATTTACTAATGTCTCATGTTTTGGACTGTGGGAGGAAACCGGAGGACCCGGGGAAAACCCACGCGAGCACGGGGATAACATGAAATCCGCACAGAAATGTCTACTGGCTGGGTAGAGGCACAAACCAGAGGCATTCTTGCTGTGAGGCAACAGTGCTAGCCACTGGGCCGCCGTGCTGCCCTATAGAGGAAAAGGGAGGAGTGGGGGTGGAAGGGGGGATTCTTCAAGACGAAGATGACTAAGGTAAGATGGTTTGGTTATTTATACTAAGTTGCATTAGCTTGACTCTGGGCCAGCCGTGTCAATCATAACCACATCATCCTATCAAAATTAGTTTATAAATAAACTTCACTTCGAGAGGAGCAGATCAGCCTTTAGCAAGGCTAATTCATCACAGTCAATAGCTGCGTCCCAAATCGCATACTTATGCACTATTCTACGCCATTTTGAAGTATAAATAGTGTAAGTAGTGCGTTCACACTGAAAACTGAAAAAATAATAAGTGCATTTTTTGAAATTTAATTACCCGGATGATGCACTCATTCCACCGGTAATATGAAGTGTGTAATGATGGACACTTCACACACTCAACGACCGCAGCTTTGCACACGTAGCGGAAGGGGCGGAGCTATCAGGCTCACATGTTGGATAACTTTATTTATTTTGGATTGTGAAAGCAAAAGTCTCCTACGAGAGTGATTATAGCGCCTCCCGATGGTGAATGCGGTTATACTCATGCAGGTATTATTAGGTATTTTGGTCATTTATTCAATGAATTTGGCGACCATCAAACGTCATCAGGGAAACGGTTTGAACTTCCGCTTAGTAAAAAAGCCATTAGTGTTCCATTTGAGACAGCACTACATACATATACTATACTGGTGAGTGTGTAAGTGCATAAGTACATAGTGCATAGTGTATAGTGTGTCATTTGGGACGCAGCTAATCATTCTATTGTGAACTCCAAACAAAAATGTCCTCCATAAATGGTCTCCTAGCCTATCATCTTTGAAAGTACCGATCACGTGATGAATGACGTACAAGGAATTCCCTAATACGTAATGTCACTCGTGACCTTCCTCAGTGTAAATGAATATCAGCTGCTTCAGTCCAACATCTGCATTAGCAGGAGGATGAAGATGAAACCAGCAAGACAATGATCCAAAACACAGCCAAGAAAACTCTTAAATGCTTTCATAGAAAGAAAATCAAGCTGTAGAATGGCCCAGCCAACCGCCTGACTTGAACCCAATAGAAAATACAAACTAAAGCTCAGATTTGATAGACGAGACCCACAGAACCATCAAGATTTCTACACTCTGTTGAAGTCTGTGAGAAACTCACAGCTGAGCGATGCAATGTGGCTTTATTCTCCATATGAGAGACGTCTTTAAGCTGCCAGCATTAATAAAGCCTGTAATATAAAGCATTAAATACATTTCAGAAATTTCCCCTTGTGTCATTTCATTATTATTACACACAACTCATTTTTCAGACTGGATTTTGTATTGTTTAATTTTTATGTTTGTATTGTTTGGGTCACTCCCTAATAGTGTAGTGTAAATTAGTGTAAATGAATATCAGCTGCTTTAGCTGCTTTCATTATTATTACACACAACCAGTGGTGTAAAGTAACTAATTACAAATACTCTGCACTACTGTAACTGAGTAGTTTTTCTCAGGAATTGTAATTTACTGAGTACTGTAGTTTTAATAATGTGGACTTTTACTTCCCCTTGAGTACATGTTTAGTGCAGTATCGGTACTTTTACTCCACTACTGTCGTTCATCCTGCAGTCACTACTGTATTTCTGTCTTGTCTATGGTCATTGTCTACAGTAGAAAGATCAGTCCTGTGATTCCTGTCCAATTAAATCACACATAGAAAGTAAATCACATCATACTGAACAACCTCAAGACATGGGCGCTTTATAAATGCAGCAACATTTTTGGAAACATTAAAAATGTCCAAGAAGACGTCCAAAATCTGCACACGCAATGATCCAGAGACTGTTTATAGACTGCATGTGACTGAAAATGATGGATGTCGACTGTATGATGACTGAAATCACCAAACAGCCTTAAACAATCACTAAATGGAACGAATGAAGAATGGAAGGAAGGGCCAAATAAAAGGAAGGCCGAACAAGGAATGGAAGGAGAGATCGAAGAACTGAATAAATGAAGGAAGGATTCAAGGAAGGACTGAACAAACTAAGGAAGGAAAGAAGGAAGGAACGAACAAATGAACAAAGGACCTCATGAAGGAAGGAACAAAAATGTGAAAGAAAGAATGAGCGAACACATGAAGGGAGGAAAGAAGGAAGGACCAAACGAATGAAGGAAGAATTCAAGGAAGGACTGAACAAACTAAGGAAGGAAAGAACAAACGAATGAATGACCAAAAGGACCTACTGAAAAGGAAGGAACAAAAATATGAGCGAGCGAAGGAAGGAGCGAACAAACGAATGAAGGAAGGAGGGAACAAACAAATAATTGAAGGAAGGTTAGAAGGAACGAACAAAAATTGGAAGATCCCTAAATACAGCACATGTTGTTTGTGCAGGGATGTGTAAACGTAACATTCTGTAAACGCATCAACTTCTCTACAGTGTGATACTCACTACTCACTACTCTTGAGTACTTCTAAAAGGTCTACTTTTCACTCATACTTTGAGTAATATTTACTACAGATGCTTTTACTCTACTTGAACTACATTTTTGGCCAAGTAATGGTACTTTTACTTGAGTATGACACTCTGTATTACACACTGTTGAAGTCTGTGAGAAATTCACAGCTGAGCAATGCATGTGGCTTCATTCTCCATATGAGACACGTCTTTAAGCTGCCAGCATTAATAAAGCCTGTTATATAAAGTATTAAATACATTTCGGAAATTTCCCCTTGTGTTATTTCATCATTATTACACACAACTCATTTTTCAGACTTTATTTTGTATTGTTTTATTTTTATGTTTGTATTGTTTGGGTCAACATCTTCTTTAGAAATATTATTCCCAGGGAAAAAGCATGATGTGTTCAATACTTGTATATACTACATATATATACGCCAGCATGTTCACTGTAAAATAATCTCACACTATATCAGATCTGCCCGTAAGTCCATAAATGACACCGCGAGGCAGGTGTTTTACATACATTACCATGAAGATTTATTTACATCTGGTAAATATGCATATGAAGTGATGGCGTACAGTAGTTCTTTCTCTCTCACCTGCTCGTTCTTTCTCTCTGGTAGAGTGTGACATATTGTTCATTTCCCTGAAAGACGTCAGGAGAACAGCTGTACGGCTCAGATTAGGGGCTTCACTCAGAAACAGCTCGAAATGTAAGCAAGAATTGAGTTTTAATGCTTTTTTATATGCAAACCATGCTTTGACAGCGCTAGATTATTATGTGTGGTTGCTAAAGCATTGCTAGATCGCACGCGCACACACACACACATAGAGTGCTCAGCATAAATGAGTACACCCCATTTTGAAAATGAATATTTTTTATCTATTTCTCAGTGAATATATGCGATGTGTTTTGGTGCATTTGAACAAAACCGATTTATTAAACGTATATATTTATTTAAATAATATTATAGTCACCAAACATCTTTAAAATATATTTAAAGGGCACAGGTTTTATCCTTTTTTATATTTTAATATAAGTCTTTTGTGTCAACAGAATGTGTCTGTAAAGTTTCAGCTCAAAACACCCCTCAGATTATTGATTATAGCTTTGTGAAGTGTGTATTATAGCTCTAAACAGCTTTTTTGCTGTTTTTGGTACTGGCCCTTTAAGCATACACTGTAAAAAATCCAACTTTAAAATTGTTAACTCAGTTTAAAATTGTAAGTTAGGTGGGCATATTTTTGAGTTGAATTTACTCATAAAAATGATTCAACTGCATGTTTGGATTTGTCTGTTAAATGAAAGTAAAAATTAAGTTGAGGAGACTTTAAATTTTGATTTCTCCATGTCTTCAAAAAATAAAAAGTTGAGTTAACATAAAATTTTAAAGCAACCGGCTGCAAAGACATTTTGAGGTTATTAAGCTTCAGTGTTTGAAGTTGTGCCAAATTATTATACTTATAAAGTATAATTGACTTAAACCAGCTTTTTTGGTCAACTAAAAATACTACAGTAAGAACGTCACCAATGATTATTTGATGTGTTTGTTGTGGAGTTGCAACAAAGAGTCACACACAATGCCATTACAAAGTTCACGCACACACAGACACATGGACACACGGACACACACACACACACACACAGACACACACATAGAGTGCTCAGCATAAATGAGTACACCCCATTTTGAAAATGAATATTTTTATCTATTTCTCAGTGAATATAGGCGATGTGTTTTGGTGCATTTGAACAAAACCGATTTATTAAACGTATATATTTATTAAAATAATGTTGTAGTCACCAAACATCTTCAAAATATATTTAAAGGGCACAGGTTTTATCCCTTTTTTTATATTTAATATATTTTAATATAAGTCTTTTGTGTCAACAGAATGTGTCTGTAAAGTTTCAGCTCAAAACACCCCTCAGATTATTGATTACTGTATAGCTTTCAGTAGTCTGTGTATTATAGCTCTGAACAGCTTGTTGCTGTTTTGGGGTTTTTGGTTTATGAGTAAATTTTAATATAAATCTTTTGTGTCAACAGAATTTGTCTGTAAAGTTTCAGCTCATAACACACATCAGATTATTAATTATAGCTTTGTGCACTGGTTGGGCATACTCCCATGAACCCTCGAGCACCCTGGTGAGGGTATAGAGCTGGTCCAGTGTACCACGGCCTGAACGAAAACTGCATTGTTCCACTTGGATCCTATTGGTTTAACTAAATTAATGTACAAAAACAATACTGTAAATCATCCTATAGAAAACAGGAAGTGTGTATTTGTGCTGAAGTGTTGGGTAGTTCGCTGATGTTAACGAGACTCTGATCCGCACAGCTGGGAGATCTCAGTAGGACAAGCATCTGCTGGACAAATGACTTCTGGAGCCTTTAAAGAGCCGCTGCACGCAAAACCCATCAGAAACACAGCAGGAGTGTGTGTGTCTGAGTGTGTGTGTGTGTGTGTGTGTGTGTGTGTGTGAAAAAGGAAATGTGTGTTTTAGTTTACGTTTGTGTGTGTGCATTAGTGTATGTGTGAGAGTATGAGTAGGTGTGTGTTACTCTGCTTGTGTGTATACTTGTGTGTATCTGTCTGAGAGTGAATGAGTATGAAAGAGATATTGCGTGTTTTTGAGTGTCTAAGTGTGTTTTGTGTGTGTGTGTGTGTGTGTGTGTGTGTGTGTGTGTGTGTGTGTGTGTGTGTGTGTATTAGTATGTTTGTGTGTGTGTGT
>CAIGQQ010032394.1:3080070-3091796 GCA_903798035.1 Danio albolineatus
GATGGATGGATGGATGGATGGATGGATGGATGGATGGATGGATGGATAGATATTCATAGCCTCCTCATTATTCTACCCAGACCATATATGGAAAATATGATTATGCCCTCACAACAGCTCATTAGCATATGACCACACACAGATATAAGAAGATGGATGGATGGATAGATGGATAGATATATAGATACATAGATAGACAGATGACTTCCATAGTCTTTTTCCTACTATGGAACTCAATGGTTACAGGTTTTCAGCATTCTTCAAAATATCTTCTTTTGTGTTCAACAGAATAAATCAACTTATTAAAGAACAATAAAGGTGTATAACCACCGGAGGGTGAGTAAATAGTGAGTAAATGCTCATTTTTGGGTGAACTGTCCCTTTAAGTCTTACAGGTACAATAGTCAAAACACACATTATCATTTATTCCCATGTTATTTTCAGAATCAGAGACAAACAAGCAAATTACCAGCAAACTGAACACTTCTGCTCCTCTACAAACATGAAAGAGACTCTGAATATAATCCTGCTTCACTTACGATGCTTCAGTCTAAACCTCAATGTAAAAGCAGTACGCTGTGTGTTCACGCAGGCCCAGTGAAAGCACGTCAGACGATAAAACACAGCAGGAAAAACTGAATCCACTGTAACTCACCCTCCATCGCGTACTTCATATCCAAGGCGAAGAGATTCCACATGATTTCAGCGCTGATTTTACCCATGTTCAACTCTTGAGGGAACCTGAAGTTAATTAAAAACAGACATCGTTATTAGCACACAGGAGTGCTTTTATTCATCAGAGATAAGAGTCGAGAGAGCATAACAATCCTCTGTGGTGTGCCTCATAGAAAGCAACTTATTACAATTAAATTATGCAAACTGTTTAAAAAATACATACTTATAAACACTTCTAATACATAAACTCTTGTATAAATAAATATTTGAAAGTATTTGACATTTAATATTAATTAATATGAATCAAAAATAAATCATTGTAAAATATATAATATAAATAAATATACTAAATACTGTTATATAATATGCAATATTTTTTACAGCTGTAAGTATATATTTCTTTTCATCTCACCCAGACCAAGTAAGGAAAATATAATTATGACATCACAACAGCTTAGCATATGAGGACGGATGGATGGAACACTTATAATTAGGTCCAGACGGCATTTTTTTCCTATTTTTGTGGTGAATTTTGTAAAAAACCTGTGGATTTATGATTTTAAAAGTATCATAACAAACTTAATATATGAAATAAAAAAATCATACATTTTTAACTTTTATTTGATATGTACAATGCAAATCCAATTAGATCAACTTGTTTGGTAAATAAAGCAAGTCTCTCAAATAATCCATTCATGCATTCATTTTCTTTTCAACTTAGTCCCTTTATTAATCTGTGGTCGCCACGGCGGAATGAACCACCAAACATTCAAAATTTAACACTAATGAATTTGCTGTGTAGAGGTCGCTACAGCGGAATGAACCACCAACTTATCCAGCATATGTTTTACGAGGCGGATTTCCTTCCAGCTGCAACCCATCACTGGGAAACATCCATACACACTTATTCACACACATACACAACGGACAATTTAGCTAACCCAATTCACCTGTACCGCATGTGTTCGGACTGTGGGGGAAACTGGAGCACCCGGAGGAAACCCTCGCGAACATGGGAAGAACATGCAAACTCCACACAGAAATGCCAACTGACTCAGCCGAGGCTCAAACCAGCGACCTTCTTGCTGTGAGGTGACAGCACTACCTACTGCACCACCGTGTCGGCCCCCAAATTATATATATATATATAAATATATATGTAAATATTTTGTTTCTATATGTAGCTTTTTAAATATATATATTTATTTATAGACACACAATATTTGTGCACAGTGAGTTTACACAGATTATGCAAACGCAAACTGACATCACAAAAATTCCAAAACTAATTAAACAAAACTAAAAGCACATGAATGAATGAACGATTGAATAAATAAATTAAAGGATGAACGAATGAATTAAAATGTTTACATTAAATAGATTATATTAAATGCAGGGTTCAATGCTAAGGGTTTTTTCTACGGGCCCGATCAGGCCAGTGGTTGAGATTTTCATTTGGCCTGCCCAATTTTTACTGGCCCCACCAAAAAAAAAGTGAATAGCTACTTCTTAGCCACATATTTTAAACAATATGTCAAAAATGACAACTGTGAATCTAGAATTTAAATACCTTAAAATATTTATACATGTATGACGAGCAAAATACAAAGTTTTATGCATACAAAAAGAGCAGTATGGACAATGTGCAGGTGTTTTATTGCAGTTACATGAACTGTGCATTCATTCATTTTCTTGTCGGCTTAGTTCCTTTATTAATATGTGGTCGCCACAGCGAAATGAACCGCCAACTTATCCAGCATGTGTTATACACAGCGGATGCCCTTTCAGCTGCAACCTATCTCTGGGAAACATCCATACACCCTCATTCACACACATACACTACGGACAATTTAGCTTATTCAATTCACTTATAGCACCAGGAGGAAACCCACGCAACCACGGCGAGAACATGCAAACTCCACACAGAAATGCCAACCGACAAATGTAAACTTTCGCCATGTAACCTTAGTCATATGTTTGTATTTTGTCCCAAGTTGCAAAATTATTGGATTACTTTCTTTAAAATTGTTTCTGATATTCTGGGGGTCAAATTAGCTGTTTGCCCTTTAATTGCGGTCTTTGGTGTTCCCTCTCAGTGTCAACCTTCAAACCGGAAACACGCTGACATTGTGGCTTTTGCATCTCTTCTCGCTAGGTGCAGAATACCTCCCCACAACCCCCCTCTATTTCATTGTGGCTCAAAGATTTAGGCTGCGTCCGAAACCGCCTACTACTCAGTAGGTACTGCATTTGAATTTAAACGTACTACTCGGCCGTTAGAAAAGTACGTTCTATACAGTATGAATGTGAGAAGTATGAATGGAATTCGGACATACTACATCCGCCATTTTGTCACGATCACGTGACCTACCCGCGTCAGTTGCATCGCTTCACTCCCATTCATGAATTCTCTCACGGGGCATCATGGGATAGCGCAGCGTGCATGGGATGCGCACTTCAGAATCTCGCCGGAAGTAGTAAGTCATCCGGGTACTTCTCGCATACTGATTTTCGAATTCTATGAATTCGGACAAACTACTCGGCACGCATACTGATTTTAGCGTACTGTATAGTATGGAAGTATGCGGTTTCGGACGCAGCCTTAGTCTTCTTTTTAAAACTTGAGAAAATTAAATACAATATCAGAGGTAGGTAGGGGAGAACAGTTTTTTGAAAAATGGCAACAATTTATTGCATTCTTTAATCACTTAAACACTTTAGATGTGGATTGAGTGAAGGTAAATGTGTACATATGTATATGTTTTGTTATTATAATTTTTTCTCTGTATTTGTATTTATTTTATTTATTATTATTTTGTTTATTTATTTATTCATTTTCATTTTCACTGTTTTGTTGTTTTATTTGGGGATTGTTTTGTGGATTGTTAAAAAATGTAAAATGCTATTTGCAAGAATAAAAATTCCATGATAAAAAAAATAAAAAGAAATGCCAACAGACCCAGCCGAGGTTTGAACCAGCGACCTTCTTGCTGTGAGGCGATTGTGCTACCCACTGTACCACTGTGAGGGCCTCAAACTGTGCACCACACAATTTTTTTTTCATTGTGTTGTACCCACGTAAATAACCCGATAAGCCCTGAAATGTATAAATATTTTCAGGAAAATGTGGCATATCCTGACTATTTTGACTTCCTGTCTCACCACATTTGGTCTTTATCTTAACCTTTAGAGATCTCGATGTGGGGATTTCATTAATCCACATCTGAATCAGACATCATGGAAAAACACATGCACTATACAAATGTAGCTAAACATAGTAAATGACTCCGCTTAGGAACACATCCTTCCATTAAAAAAACACAGAGGAGTGTAAAAGGGTCTCGGACCAATTTCAGAAATGCGTGATGATTTTTTTTTTAAGCATGTGAGCAGATTCAGCTTACGGGCTCCAATTTCACCGTGCAACCCATCTGTTTCCATGACAACCGCCTCCATAGCGTATCACAGCTCTCAGCGCCCTCTCCCACTGCTGGAAACAATCTCAGACTCATTTAGAGCAGACTCAACTTCGTTTAGAGCCAGTTTAATTGATGAGGACGGACAGGAGAAGCTCTCAGAGATGAACACATGAGGACGCAGATATACCGAGACGGTCAGGAGCTAAAGAAGAGGCTCGTTTTATTCTCTTTCGAAGGTGATGGAAGGATGTGTTTCAAGCTGAACTCATTTACTACGCTTTATTTAGAGAGACTGGACGGATTTTAGATGATGTTTACAATGCACAATGTTTTTAAGGACTGGTTGTCCACAATGAGTACGGTAACATGGACACCAATAATCTGATTTTAATAGAATTAAGATAATACTATAGCCCAAAGGAGCTCAAAGTAGGGCCCGCGGGCCAAAGTTGGCCCATGGATACCTTTGGGTTGGCCCACCATCCCATCTGGAAAGAGAGGGAGAATAATGGGGAGTTGATTGGGACAAATGCCTTTGACAGAGATCCATCATTTCAAATTTAACGTAATCTTTAGTTTCTTTGTTTAATTGAGGAGCTAAAAAAATGATAGTTTCAATTAAATGTTGCGAAGGAATCAAACTTTTTAAAATGTAAATACTGACAGATAGATGATAACCCACAAGACGTTGGTGAGCCAATCAGAACAAAGGCAGGAGCAGCTTGACAAGCGTTGTCACCAGCGATCTAAACTGCCAGAGATCGCTGGTACACACACTATCACATAAAAACTACAAATCCGCCATTTTATGAACTACATCCCCAGTCATAACTTCTTATTACTAAATTCAGATAAAACTGAGGTCTTGCTTATTGGTCCCAAAAACCTCACACGCAAAAACCTAGAACACTGTCTAACCCTTGATGGATTCTTAGTTCAGTCCTCATCTTCAGTCAAAAATTTGGGGGTGATTTTTGATAGCAGCCTGTCATTTGAAGGCCAGATTTCAAGCATCTGTAAAACTGCTTTTTTTCATCTTAAAAATATTGCCAAACTTCGACACATGCTATCAATGTCTGATGCGGAAAAGATCATTCATCCTTTCATGACGTCTCGATTAGATTATTGTAATGCATTACTAGGCGGCTGCCCTGTTGGCCTAATTAACAAGCTTTAGCTAGTTTAAAATGCAGCAGCTTGAGTGCTTTCTAGAACACAGAAATATGATCATATTACTCCAGTTCTTTCAGCATTGCATTGGCTCTCTATTAAATATCGTATAAATTTTAAAATCTTACTGACTACCTACAAAGCCCTGAACGGCTGAGCTCCCCAGTATTTGCGGGAGCTCCTGGTGTATTATAGCCCATCACGTCCTCTACGCTCAATTAATTCTAGACAATTGATTATTCCCAGAATATCAAAGTCAACTGTAGGTGGTAGATCTTTCTCATATCTGGCACCTAAACTCTGGAACAGCCTTCCTAGCACAATTCGGGAAGCAGACACACTCTGTCAGTTTAAAACTAGATTAAAGACACACATCTTTGCATTAGCATACACAAAAAACACAAATGCTTTGGAATCCAAATCCTCTAAAGGATTGTTAGTCTGCATTATTTAGGGCAACCGGAGCCGGGAACACTTCCTAAAAGACATTATAATATGAACGGCATCTGCGCTCATGTTAGTCTGTTTTTTATTATTCCCGAGGTTTCCATAATCCTGGACCAGGCCGTATCCTGAGCAGCTGCTGTGGTGGTCATGGAGGAGTGGAGAGCATGAGACAGATCCTTGTAAGACAATCCCTGTGACAGACGAGTCCTCGCTTTGTTCCCGAAGGGCCAGCCTGTTCACCAGCCGGTGACCCTCCTGTGGTCTCGCCGTGATGGACGTCCAGCGTTCTCCAGCCCCGGCGCCATAGACTGCAGCTCTGCACAAGACGTTTGGCCATAGGAGAAATGGTCGTGCCCAACTGAGCCTGGTTTCTCTCGAGGTTTTTTAATTCTTCACTTTCGCCAATTGGTGAAGTCTTTTCCTCGCCGCTGTCGCCTCTGGCTGGCATGGTTCGGGACTTGTATGGCTGCGCACCGATGGATTATTAAACCACGCTGAAATGAACTAAACTGAACTTCAACACTGAAAACAGGACTGACACTGTTTCAATTTTTTATAATCCATGTGAAGCTGCTTTGACACAATCTACATTGTAAAAGCGCTAGACAAATAAAGATGAATTGAATTGAATTGAATCATGCAACAGACACACTCACCTGCTCCAAGTCACCACTGATTTGAGACTCCCACCTGAAGCCACTTACTACTGATTCACAGACTATTTAAACTGCACAGACACACACACTGTCGCTGAGTCTTGTTCGCTTCATGTGACATTACAACGCGTTTCCTTGGTCATGTTTTCCCGTGTTTCTACCTTCGCCTCGCTAACCAGTTTATCCCTGCCTGCCGCCAGCCTTTTGACTCCTCGCCTGTTCACGTTTACGATTCTGGACTGTCTGTATGCATCTGTTTACTCCTGTTGGCCATTGCTATTCTGGCCTCGCTAATAAAACCTGCATGTGGATCCCACACCTCAGTTGTCAGTGTCACATCCCCGTGTGACAAGTGCATTCAGCATTGAACTCCATTGTGTTATAAATGGTTTACTGTATGTTTTTACTATAATAAGTTCTTATAAAATGTCAAAAAAATATTCTGCATCATTACTTAATATGTTTTAAAGCAATGTTTTCTAGTTATTTTTAAATATTAGCAAATAAATTGCCTTTGACAAATTTAATGTATATTACAGGTTTGGTATATTTTACTTTGGGCGCCATTGTGGCGTAGTGAGTAGCACGTTTGCCTCACAACAAGAAGGTCGCTGGTTCAAGCCCCCGTTGGGTCAGTTGTCATTTCCGTGTGGAGTTTGCATGTTCTCCACGTGGTTGCGTCGGTTTCCTCCGGGTGCTCCGGTTTCCCCCACAAGTCCAAAGCTTAGGCTAAATTGTCCATAGTGTATGTGTGTGAATGAGTGTGTATAAATGTTTCTCAGAGATGGGTTGCAACTGGAAGAGCATCCGCTGTGTAAAACATGTGCTGGATATGTTGGCGGTTCATTCCGCTGTGGCGACCCCAGATTAATAAAGGGACTAAGCCGAAAAGAAAATGAATAAAGACTAAGCCAAAGGAAAATGTTTGAATGAATGAATGAATGAATGAATGAACTCCCCAAAATTACATGAATCTCTGGAGGAAACGTGGATAGAAACATTTAAAAAGCAACTCATGTAAAGACTTAATCATATTATTGTCTTATTCAATATTTTTTATCCTTTTACCCTTTTTTAACTGGCTGCCTGTTAAGTTTGGTATTGAGTTTAAAATATTGCTTCTTCCCTATAAAGCTTTAAATAATCTAGCTCCTGTTTATCTAACCAACAGTTATCTGTGGTTAGATAAACAGTTTATCGGTGTCTCGCTACAATCCAACCAGCTCTTTAAGATCTCAAAACTCAGGGCTTCTGGTAGTACCCAGAATAGCAAAGTCAAGTAAAGGAGGTCGAGCCTTCTCATTTATGGCTCCTAAACTCTGGAATAGCCTTCCTGATAATGTCCGAGGCTCAGACACACTCGCAGATCAAAACTAGATTAAAGATCGATCTTTTTAGTAAAGCATACACTCAATACGTCACATAGCGGTATGATGCATGAATGTGCTCCACACATCTCCTTTATATACACTATGAACAGCAGCTACGCTAATTATTCTCTTTACTCTCTATCTTCACCTGGGGATACTCATCCCAAGGCCCCCAGAGACTATGCAGCACCACTGATTCGATCCAAGTCCCGCGACAAGATGATCCCAAGGTTCCATAATCCTGGACCAGGCCGTATCCTGAGCAGCTGTTTGGTGCATGGAGGAGTGGACGGCATGAGACTGATTCCTGTGACGCTCCAAGGACAGACGAGTCCAGCTGAAGCTTAGCTTCTCAGCCTCCGGCGCCTAGACTGCTGCTCTACACAAGACGTTTGGCCATAGGAGAAATGGTCGTGCTCAACTGAGCCTGGTTTCTCTCGAGGTTTTTTAATTCCACACTTTCGTCAATTGGTGAAGTTTTTTCCTCGCCGCTGTCGCCACTGGTTCACATGGTTCGGGACCTGTAGAGCTGCGCGTCGATGGATTAATCTTCAGCGTTTGGACTCTCAGTAGTGAATATTAAACCACGCTGAACTGAGCTAAACTGAACTTCAACTCTGAAAACTGGACTGACACTGTTTCAATTTACTATAACCTTCAAAGTGAAGCTGCTTTGACACAATCTGCATTGTAAAAGCGCTATACAAATAAAGGTGAATTGAATTATATTCACATTAAGGCGAATAATTCCATTACTGATGTCCATGTGAACAGTCAATATCAAATAATGAAATACATCCACAATGTAGCCAGCAGCTAGAGCAATGACTTATATTCTGCATATAAGAGCCGTCACAGTCAGTTTTACTTCTGCTAGCAAACATTATTGTATCTGTAGGGACTGAGTAGATGGAGTGTGTCATTATTATTTTAATGAAAGGTTATGAAGATAAACAGTGTAAAACAAGAGTACTCATGCTGATGAATCATACGTCATACCGCCAGGAAACATGCAAAAAGATGTACAAGAAAAATATTAACTTCTTTATTGTGATATTATGAATACAGACATTATGATGTCTGATTTCTCATGCTGACAGTCACATTGCAGCTAAAAGTCGACTTGACTGTCAAGATGGAAAATCAGACGCTGTTATGTCTTCTAAATTAAGAAATTAAAGAAATCGTTTAGTTCAGCAGGGAAACACATACCTGTCAACCCTCCCGTATTTCCCAGGATTCTCCCGTATTTTACAGTTCTATCCCGCTATCATCCCGTAAATGTATTTTCCCGTATTTCTCCCGTATTTTCAGTCGTTCTCCGACGGGTTTCATTAAACATTAAAGAGCTGATCCTCCCTTTTCGCAACCCATACCGCCGAACCACCAGGGCCCGTCCTTGCTCTTAAGTCTGTTGGAATCTGTGCTTTCGTTTCATTTAGCCGTGAAAACACTCTGAAATAAACATAAAACTGCGGGATTCCCTTTCCTTTTCATTACAGGTGCCGTCGCTCCTCCTATACAATCCTCAAAACAATCATAAAGTGGTGCGTGACTGTCAGCTGACGCGTCCGTATAGTGATAAATAGACGCTGTTTTCCAAACGGATTCTGTACACTCGATTAGAAGCACAGCGAAAGTGGATACTGGGTTTTGTGTTTGTGTTTGAACAGACATACACACATAATCAATAATAATAACATCTAAAGATGTCGATCTTGTTTTTTTTTTTCAAACACAACTAATTTTGTCCTAAATGAGCATAAAACATTAGGAAAGCAATCGAATGCCGTCATTATAATGATATATGTAAACTTCTGTTATTTATAACAGTGACACCTTTCTTATTTAATGTAGTCAAACAAAAAATCATAATAAATGAGATTCACTGTTCTTTATTCATAATGTGTAAGTTATACAGCGAGGAAAAGATGACTAAGATTTGATAACTTGATTTTATTTCTTTATAATAGCTCATTTTAATAAGTTAAACTGTTTACAAACGTAAACTACAAAATTTTCTTTTGTAGATAATAATATAAAAATTTTTTACTGAAGGTTTAACTGTTTATTTACTTTGAAACAGAAGGACATATTTGATATAGGGATTTTTTCAAAAATATATTTTCGGGGTGCGGGGGTGGTGGGATGTGGGGGGGTGGTGGAGATCCCTTATTTTCACATCCCAATGTTGACAGGTATGGGGAAACAGTACACGGATCAGAAACAAACAACCTTTACAATGATGCAAACTATGAACCATTATAATGATACAAGGAGGTGAACCATTCATCAAAGCTATCAGTGCTTTAGGGAGGGGATATCAGAGCTTTGAGGCGGGGCTATCAGTACTTTAGGGAGGGTCTATGAGTCCTTTAGGGCGGAGCTATCAATCATTTAGGGAGGAGCAATCAGTCATTAAGGGAGGAGCTATCAGTACTTTAAGGAGGGCTATGAGTCCTTTGGGGCTGAGCTATCAGGCATTTAGGGTAGGCCTATAGGCCATTTAGGGAGGGGCTATTAGTCATTTGGGAGGGGCTATCAGTTCTTTAGGGCGGAGCTATCAGTCATTTAGGGCTGAGCTATCAGGCATTTAGGGCAGGCCTATAGGCCATTTAGGGAGGGGATATCAGTCATTTGGGAGGGGCTATCAGTCATTTAGAGCGGAGCTATCAGGCATTTAGGGAGGAGCTATCAGTACTTTAGGGAGGGGCTATCAGTTCTTTAGGGCTGAGCTATCAGTAATTTAAGGAGGGGCTATCAGTCATTTAGGGCGGAGCTATTGGGCATTTGGGGCAGGGCTATCGGTCATTTAGGGAGGGGCTATCAGTCATTTAGAGCGGAGCTATCAGGCATTTAGAGAGGAGCTCCCAGTCCTTAGGCAGAGCCTTAAGTGCTCAAGGGCAGGGCTTCCAGTTCTTTAGGGTGAGACTATCAGTCATTTAGGGTGAAGCTATCAGTCATTTGGGGAGGGACTATCATTCATTTAGGGGCGGAGCTATCAGACATTTAGGGAGGGGCTATCAGTCATTTAGAGTGGATCTATCAGGCATTTAGGGAGGAGCTCCCAGTCCTTAAGGGCAGGGCTACCAGTCCTTTAGGGCGGAGCTATCAGTCATTTGGGGAGGGGCCATCAGTTATTTAGGGCGAAGCTATCATTATATTAGGGAGGGGATATCAGTACTTTAGGGCAGGGCTATCATTATCTATCCCCATTCACACGGGGCATCATCAGCATCAGCGTTTCCAATTCACTTTGAATGGGTGACGTCAAGGGTTGCCGAACTGAATTGTGGATCGGTTGGCACCACTTCAGTGGCGTTGCTTGCTGTAAAAGTTTGGAATTTCTCAACTTTTCAAGAGCCAACTGAAGCGTCAGCCAGTCAGATCGTTTTATGCAAATAGCCCAGCTCAAACAGTAGCCGATTGCAGACTAATTTCATTGGCTGACACTGCTATGACGATTGCGTCAGCCCCAACTTCAGACACGCCCTCCAACAAGCACTGATTCTGGGAAGCCCCACGTATTAACCATATAGGAAAGGACTATCAGTTGTTTGGAGTGGGCTATCAGGGTGTCTCGTTTCTGCTCTGCCTTCATCCATTGGTCAATATTCTACCATTTTCTTAATTTGCCAATGATCCAATTAGTTAGCAAAGGACCAAATTATGCACTGACTTACATTTCGTTCTAATTCCAGGACCATTTCAAGTAGATTTATTTCAGCATAGAGAAAAACAGTCTGAACCTCCTTTCATAGCGACTTTACAGTTTTTTTTTACAGCCTATGATCTGTCCTTTGATGGACAGTTTTGAAAAGTCTAAAACCGACAATAAATCGATAAAAATTAGATCAAAAACCTTTTATGATTCACTGTTACCATATTTTGCCCTCAGATAGCACTTACTTAAGTCTGTTTTTATATTTTCAAAGTAACACACACTCACACACACACACACACACACACACACACACACACACACACAC
>CAIGQQ010032394.1:3116240-3135209 GCA_903798035.1 Danio albolineatus
TATTAGGGCTGTCAATTGATTAAAAAAATTATCTAATTAATCACACTTTTGTGTGTGATTAATCATGATTAATCACGAAAAGCCGTATTTATTACAGAAATAAAAAAACAGGCATGTAAATGCCATTTGAATTTTAAAAAAATCAATGCCAATAACAAACAAAAATTATTTCCATGTTGGATTCTAAGTGAACTACAAAAAAATCCAAAATACAGGCATTGCAGATATGGAAATTAGAAAATAATAATAATAAAGTATTGAATACAAACAATTTTATTCATTGTAAAGTTGTTTTGCGAGTTGAGAACATTAATTATAAAGTAGAAACAATTTTACTTAGTCCTCCTTAGCATTTAGCCAGTTGCTTAGACAGTCCAGTCTGTTGACATTATCGGGTGACAACACACATGCCTGCACACACACACACACACACACACACACACACACACAGACAGAGAGAGAGAGAGAGCGTGCAGTACAGCGCACTCCCTTCAAATAATCACTACGCATATCTACGGTTCTTAAAGTGCGACTGTATTTGTCAAGCAAGGATTCTAGTACAGCAACGTGAAGCAGACGCTTTACAAAAGTTGCGTGTAGGGGGGAAACACTTCAAACTTAATGAAACATTTGAGGGTGCTTGGAATCATCTTAGATAAGGAATGGGCTGTCTTTGACAGCTTGCGACATCATCTGGCACTTTCACTGAGTACATTTACATGGATCCATATTATCCTTTATCCATATTTCTTTGCTCATTAAACACACGCAGGGCCGGAGCACACTGAACTGGTGCTCTAGGCGAACGGTGATCACGCCGCCCTCAACCCGAAAGTGAAAAAGAAAGTGACCGGTTCGCGGATGAACGTGAGGAGCGGGAGGGAGGGGGTAGGTGTCGCGGATTAAAGTGATGACCGGGGGTTCGCTCACTATTCTGTCGCCCTTGTCGGCTGCCTAGGTCGCCTCTGTGGACGCGCCGGCCATGAACACACGTCGGCCACAACAGGAAATAAAAAAAACTGCCACTGCGTTAAATGCGTTATTTTTTTAACGCGTTAATGTTTCAAATTAATCGGCATGCGTTAACGCGCTAATTTTGACCGCCCTAATATATATATATATATGTGTATCTTTTATATATAACTTAGATATGAACAAATTACTTAGAACTCTATTTTTACACTGCAGATTATTTCAGTCCTTGCACAGGACGAGAAGACGACGCTCAAAAGAGTCTCTCAGAACATGTAAATGAATAACAGGAGAATATAGATTATGTAAGTGTGTAATGTGTCCTGTTCCCCCGCGTGTGGTGTGTTGGTGTTTCTGAATGCGGATGCTAAGGGGAGGAATAAACATAGCCCCGGCATGGCACTCTTCCATTACCCATAATGCATCGTGACAGTCAGGGTTTTTATGCTCTGCCTGGCGGTGCACTCTCAGTGGGCGGGGCTTACTCAGCTGCGCTTCACTGATTTGCCAGCTCAGGCCTCTTCAGCTGTCAGTCACGCAAACGACCAAACACTTTGATAGGATGCAAGGCTCGGATAATGAACTGTGTGTGTGTTGGACTATGTGTGTGTGTGACATCATCTCCTCATGCCTCACGACTCATCCACACACACTTCTTAATTCTCGCAGTTCAGAGGCCATCAGATCTGTATGTGGGTCAATGACAAACAGAGAAGATTAAGAGATGATGACAAGGGCGATTTTTAAGGATAGAACATTCCTGTTAGTGATGCTGTAGACATGTAGATTATGTGGCTATATATCTGATGAAACAGCGAAAATACTGATGCAGTTTTAAATTATAATACTGCAACATTTATATTATATATTTTAATTTACAAAACATGATTTAATAGATATATTGTAATGTATATTTTAGCTAAAGATCAATAAATATATAAAGAAAACATTTTCCTTACACCATAAATACATGTGAATGTCATGATTTAGATATTTTGTTTATGTTTTTTTTAATATAACAGACGTCATACTAATATTCACAAATTAATTAATTCACAATTAATGACAAAACATGACAATTACAAACCAATATTGTCATGATAAGATTAAATTATATTTTGTAAGGTATCGTGTCGAAGTTAGAAATTCCATGATCGTGAGAATTGTATACTATTAATTGTGTGTGTGTGTGTGTGTGTGTGTGTGTGTGTGGGGGGGGGGGGGGGTTCTTATAATATCAAAAGTGGTATCGAATAACGTGACAATTGTAGACTATTTTTCGAAGTATTGTACAGAAATGATACTATTTATTTTGTGTGTATGTGTGTGTGTGTGTGTGTGTGTGGGGTGGGGGGTGGTGGGGGGGGGATATCGCAGTTTTTCGAGGTATTGTATCGAAGTTAGAAATTTTTAGTTGCATGACAATTGTATACTATTAATTTTGTGTGTTCCACGCAGTATCGAAAATGGTATCGAATATCAATATTGCTCAAAATATTGTAACAAAGTTAGAAATTCCAGTATCATGTATACAATTAATTCCGTGTTTGTGTGTGTGTGGGGTTAGGGGGTCCCTCGGAGGGGCAGGGGTTGGAGTGAGTTCCCACGCAGAATCGGAAATGGTATTGATGTTTTTCAAGGCATCACATTAAAGTTAGAAATTCTAGTACGGTGATAATTGTATACTATTAATTTTTGTATGTGTGTGTGGCATGGTGGGGTTCTTTTTTTAGGGTGTGTGTGTGGGGGGGGGGGTTCCCACACAGTATCGAAAATGGTATTGATGTTTTTCAAGGTATCTCAGTATTGAAAATGGTTTCGAATATCAATATATTTTAAGGTATCGTATCGAAGTTTGAAATTCCAGCATCGTGACAATTGTACACAATTAATTTTGTGTTTGTGTGAGTGCATGTGGGGTGGGGGGTTTCTCGCAGTTTAAAAAAAAAAAGACTGGTTTCTTGCAATATCAAAATTTTCCTTGATATCGATATTTTCAAGGTATTGTATTGAAATTAGTAATTTAAGTATTGTGACAATTGTACTATTCATTTTGTGTGTCTGTGGGGAAGGGGGGATTCTTCCATATTGATATTTTTCAAGGTATTGTATCGAAGTTAGAAATTCCAGTAGCGTGACAATTAAATACTATTAATTTTGTGTGCGTTCCACACAGTATCGAAAACGGTATCGAATATCATTATTGTTCAAAATGTGCAAAATTTTGGGCGGGGGTTGGATCAAAAATGGCATTGATTATCAATATTTTTAAAGGTATTGTTTTGAAGATAGAAATTTCAGTATCGTGACAATTCATTAATTCATTTTCAGCTTAGCCTCTTTAATAATCTGGGGTCGCCACAGCGGAATGAACCGCCAACTTATCCAGCATTTGTTTTACGCTGCGGATGCCCTTCCAGCTGCAACCCATCTCTGAGAAACATCCATACACACTCATTCACACTCATACACTACTGATAATTTTGCTCACCCAATTCACCTATACCACGTCTTTGGACTTGTGGGGGAAACCGGAGCACCTGGAGAACATGCAAACTCCACACAGAAATGCCAATTGACCCAGCCGAGGCTCGAACCAGCAACCTTCTTGCTGTGAGGCGATCATGCTACCCACTACGCCACCGTGGTGCCTTATCGTTACAATTTTTTTTGTGTTTGTGTGTGCGTAGGGGGGGTGGATCGGTATCGATATCAAATATCAATATTTGGTATTGTATTGAAGTTAGAAATTCCAGTATTGTGACAATTGAAATATAATATTTAATATATGTGTATGTATGTATTTTATATTTTAGTTACTGCAATTACACTGAAATTATGACTCCAAAATTATTATTATTATATTTTTTTAACTTTTTCAGACTAATGCTTTTTTGGACAATTTTTTTTTCTTCATATTTCTTTTTTTTGTCTTTTTGTCCTGCATCTAAACCCTGTTTTTCATCTTTTATATATATTGTTTTTATTTCACTGATAATAAATCATGTGCCTGGGTTGTCACTTGCACTTTGCACATTTTTTTCTTGACAAAAAAACAGCATACTGCTTGCCAGTTACACTATATCAACTTGTCAAATAAATATATTTAATAAATCAATAATAAATTAATGTAATACAATAATAGATTAATATAAAACATATTATTAATTTAAAATACATTTGAAATATATTTAAATGCATTTCAAATTAGTCATCATGTAGTTGTTTTTGTAGTTGCAAAGAATGCAATGGTTGTTGTTTTTCATTTATTTTTCTTTGGCTTGGTCCCTTTATTCATCAGGGGTCGCCACAGCGGAATGAACCGCCAACTTATCCAGCATATGTTTTACACAGCTGATGCCCTTCCAGCTGCAACCCAGTTCTGGGAAATACACTCCCATACACTTTCACATGCACACACATACACTACAGTATAGTCAATTTAGTTCATTCAATTCACCTATAGCGCATATATTTAATCTGCAGGGGAACCCTGAGTACCCAGAGAAAACCCACACCAACATGGGTAGAACATGCAAACTCCACACAGAAATGTCAACTAACTTAAACCAGTGACCTTCTTGCTGTGACGCCACAGTTCTAACCACTGCGCCACCACTCCGCCCTGTTGTTGTTTTTAATAAATTAATTTTTAATGCTGATTTGAATGCATACATTGATCCACACCAAAATAAATAAATAAATAAATAAGCCTAAATCATCACTGACACTTCTGAATAAAACATGATCCGTCTACATCAAAGTCTCATATCCTACACAAGTAAACAAACGCATCAGCTACGTCAGCATTTGTGTCTGCGCTTATCCTATACTGTGCTTCCAGAGTCCGTCTTTATAATCCAGAAGCAAACCCTGACAAAACTAAATGGCAAATGCGTGCACGTCTGTGTAAATGAACTTTAACAGCCTGGGAGGAGAAAAGCAAGAGCAAAATCAATTACTGTTTATTCTCTGTATTGAATATGAGCGCTTTTTACAACTCATATTGACCTGCGTTTACAATAGTCAGTCATATATTAAAATGCCTGCTGATGGCACAACAGGGAATCAAGCTCAGTCGAATAACAGCAGGGTCAACGTAGACAACAAGTGTAGTCATTTCCTCTACAGCAACTCACAGTAGTGGGATTTTACAGTATGGTTTTGCACGATACTTGGAAAACGTTTGAGTTTGAACATTTCTTGTGATATAACATTTCCTTAGAACAAAGCTATTTTAATTAAGTTTAAAAAAAGATCATACTAAAATAAACAGGTATTAATGTATATATTTCTGATCTAATTTGTTTTTGATGTCAGGGCGTACTCACACTATGTACAGTTCCCTTGAACTGGGCCGAAGCATGCTTGTCCCTCCTCCCATCTCCCCTGATGGCCCGCACTCACATTACGTTCGGGCCTGAGCACGCTTCCGTCATCGATGATGTGCTGTTCAGTGTAACAGAAGCGCTCTCGCTCAGCACAGTGGACATTTCTTTATATCATTATATGGTTTCAGTGGTTTGATATGCAGTGACACACAGTCAGATATTCCCCTGAACAGATCAGCCACTGCTGACGCTCATAAACAGTCATAAACTCCTCGTGCTGCAGGAATTAGGAGGTCTGCTGAAGGTGCAGCTGTCATGCAGTGAGGGGTTTGTGTCTTTAATAATCTACGACAGTTTGTGTTCATTAAATAGTGAGAATGATTAATAAATCCATATGAAACAGTCCCCAAAAGTCACGTCTCCTCTTCAGTTTCGGGCTCAGGCGCACTTTGCACTCACACTACAAGCGTACAGCGCCAAAGCCCAAGTGAACCGTGCTCAGGCACAACTCTTCCAACCGTGTCTGAGCCCAATTCAGTGCACTCACACTTCTCAAACGATCCTGGAAACGGGCCTGGGCACGGTTCGGATAGCATAGTGTGAGAACGCCCTAATAAACTGTCCAGGTGTTAACATTTACATCAGTGGTCATCAATCTTTTTTAACCCAAGATCCCTAACCTCAGCCTTGCCGAAAGTCAAGGCATTTTTCATTTGCATCTCCAGCTGGAGACCTTTAATTTAACATTCTGAACTATGTTAAAGCACTAGTTTAACCTACTTAAAACTATTTAATTGATGCAACCAAAAACATTTGTATAGATCCACCCAGATTACATTTGGAGGGGTGAAAAGGGGGGTCTTTGCAGTATTGAAAATGGAATATCAATATTTTTTAAGGTATCATATTGAATTATAAATACCAGGATCATGACAATTGTATATGACTAATATTTTGTGTGTGGGGGTGTGGGGTAGGGGTTTTCCTCGCATCAAATATCGATATTTTTTAAGGTATCATATCAAAGTTACAAATTACAGCAATCTTACTTTTGTATTCATGTTTGGGAGAAGTGGGGTGTTTCTTGTAGAATCGAAAATTGTATTGAATATCGATATTATTTAAGATATCATATCAAAGTTCGAAATTCCAGTATCGTGACAATTGTATATTACTAATTGTGTGTGTGGTAGTGTGAATGGGGGGGGGGGGGGGGGGGGGGGGGGGGGAGGGGGGGTTTGTGGGGGGGGTGTAAGGGGGGAAAGAGATGTTCCTTGCAGTATCTAAAATGGCATTGAATATTAATATTTTTCAAGGTATGGTATCAAAGTTAATAATTCCAGCATTGTGACAATTAAATTCTATTTTTTTGTGTGCGTGTTTGGGAGCAATTGGGTGTTCCTTGTAGAATCAAAAATGGTATTGAATATCGATATTTTTTTAGGATATCATGTCGAAGTTCGAAATTCCAGTATTGTGACAATTGTATATTACTAATTTTGTGTGTGTGGGTGTTTAAATGGGGGTGGATTTCACCGCAGTAGTGAAAATGGTATCGAATATCAATATTTTTTCAAGGTATCGTATTGAATTAGAAATTCCAGTATCATGACAATTGTATATTATTGATTTTGTGTGTGGGGGTGTGGGGAAGGGGTTTTCCTTGTATTAAATATCGATATTTTTCAAGGTATCGTGTCGAAGTTACAAATTACAGCAATCTTAATTTTGTATGCGTGTTTGGGAGCAGTGGGTGTGTTCCTTGTAGAATCAAAAATGGTATTGAATATCGATATTTTTCAAGATATCATATTGAAGTTCGACATTCCAGTATCGTGACAACTGTATATTACTAATTTTGTGTGTGTTGGTGTGAGGAAGGGTTTTTCAGTTTTCAGCATCAACAATGGTATTAAAATATCTACACTTCTCAAGATATCTCAGTTAGAGATTCCAATAATGTGACAACGCTAGCTCATACTATTATCATGATAACTATATTTTTCTGCTATATTGTGCAGCCGTGCTTTACAGTCATATTGGCTCTGAATATATTACAGCTCCCCAACCACGAGAAACCAGCCTATTCTTTACGACTCCTCAAAAACAGCCGTATTCTCTCCCACTGAGCCCGGCTATACGTCAAAGTCAGTTTTATTGCCAGGAGACCCCCAGAACGGTTCTTGTGATCGTGCTCCAATAAATTTGACTCGAGTACATATTTCAAGAGCCAAAAGATTTTTTTATTTCATGCAAACAAATGAGAAATCATTGGAAGCCCGCAGCGCTGGTGAAGAATGCTTCATTACCGACTGTAAAGCGGCGCAGCTTTATATTCGCGGCTGATGAAGCGGAACGTGAAAACAATCAGAGAGTATATTCGCTTTATCTGTGCGCGACGAGGTGAAACACACCTGAGGTCTGACAATGCAGGAGATCATATCAGGAGGACTGCGATTAGCAGATCATTAACACATGATGTCATCTCTATCATCAATGCATGAGCCAAATATAGAAGAAGCTCACCATTACACAAAACTAGCACATGTACAGTTGAAGTCAAAATGATTAGTGACATTTTAATTCTTTTTCAAATATTTCCCAAGTGCTGTTCAACAGAGAAAAGATTTTCACATATAATAGTTGTTACGATGGCTCAGTGGTTATTACTGTAGCCTTACAGCAAGAAGGTCGCTGGTTCGAGTACCGAATGGGCCAGTTGGCATTTCTGTGTGGAGTTTGCATGTTCTCCCCGTGTTGACGTGGGTTTCCTCCGGGTGCTCCGGTTTCCCCCACAGTCCAAACACCTGCGCAATTGAATGAACTAAATTGGCCGTAGTGTATGAGTGTTTAAATAAGAGTGTATGGGTGTTTCCCAGAATTGGGTTGCAGCTGGAAGGGAATCCGCTGTGTGAAACTTATGCTAGATAAGTTGGCGGTTCATTTCGCTGTGGCGACCCCTGATGAATAAAGAGACAAAGCCGAATGAATGTGTTTTGATAGCCCGTTTCTAATACAGTAACTAATTTATTTTGTCTTTGCCATGATGACATAAAAAATATATAAAATATTTGTCTAGTATTTGCCTTAAATTGCTATTTAAAGGCTTAACTGGGTTAATTAGGTTAACTGGGCAAGTTAGGGTAATTAGGTTTGATCTGCAGCCACTTGAATGCAATAGTTTTTAATAATGTTGATCATTAAAATATCATTAACAACTGAACACTGTTATTTTATGTTTTATAATATCTGAAAACTTCTTTCATTCAAGCCAAAGTAAAAGAAATGAGACTTTCTCCAGAAGGTAAAATGCAATAGGAAATACTGTAAAAATTACCTGGCTTTGTTGAATGGCACTTGGGAAATATTTAAAATTATAATAAAGTTTTTACTATCGGGGGTTGATAATTATTAAAAAAAAAAAAAAAGAAGAAATAAATTAAAAAATAAATAATAAAATAAAATAAAATAAAATAAAACACATTAAAATAAAATGAAACAAAAAAAATTAAAAATAAAATAAAATAAAATAAAATAAAATAAAATAAAATAAAATAAAATAAAATAAAATAAAATGAAATAAAATAAAATAAAATAAAATAAAATAAAATAAAATAAAATAAAATAAAATAAAAAAATAAAACCAAATAAAATAAAATAATAAATAAATAAATAAATAAATAAAATTAAATAAAAATTAAATAAAACTAAATACAGTTAAATAATAAAACAAAACAAAACAAAACAAAACAAAACAAAATAAAATAAAATAAAATAAAAACTAAATATTATTTTAAAAATAATGAACAAAAAACATTTTATTATTTGGGGTTTTATTTTAATTATAGATTTTCTTTCCTGGTGTAGAGATTTATAGATTAAAGATTTTATTTCCTGGTGTAATTGGTTTTATTTTCACAACCCAAAAAACCTGCTGAGCAATATTTTGTAAAATTAGTCTTTTAGTCTTACATTTAAAAAAGACTTTTCTTTAAAACATCTGACTTCTTATTGCAGGAAATTACAGCAGAATTAGTAAAGTCCTTCACACTGAACCGCTACAATATTTTGACTGGTCATGAAAGTCATAAAAGGCCCTGATGGTTTCATTCAGATTTTCAGCTGAAAGAATTCTCTTTCATGAGAAGCATGACTGCTTTTTATTGTGTGAGTAACAGCGCTGAGTCACACTGCTGTCACGCAGTGTGTGCGTGTGCCTAAGTGTGTGCGTGTGTGTGTGTGTGTGTGTGTGCATGAGTGTGTGCGTGGGCATGTGTGTATGCGTGTGTCTCATACCTTCATCCTGAAGAAGGTGATGCTGGTCAGCAGGTCAACGGTGGATTTTAAGTCATGAAGTCTCTCTGGATTTCCAGCAGGGAAGTTATCCTGCAAACAGAATTAACATCTGCTTATCATCTTTATTTCTATGCCATTCTCAGCAATATTTCATGATCAAAATGAAAAAAGAGATTAGGTGACTGATATTGCCATAGATTTGATTAGAATATACCAGTGGTTTCTTTTTATGTCAAACACAGACATACATTTTTACAAGGGGGTTGATAATTATTAAATAAATAAATAAATAAGAAAAAAATACAATTAAATAATAAAATAAAACTAAATAAAACTTAATAAAACAAAAAAATGAAATAAAACTAAATACATTCATTCATTTTCTTTTCGGCTTAGTCCCTTTATTAATCCGGGGTGGCCACAGCGGAATGAACCACCAACTTATCCAGCATTTGTTTTACACAGCGGATGCCCTTCCAGCCACAACCCATCTCTGGGAAACACATCCATACATTCTCATTCACACACTATGGACAATTTAGCTTACCTAATTAACCTGTACCGCATGTCTTTGGACTGTGGGGGAAACCGGAGCACCCGGAGGAAACCCACGCAACCACAGGGAGAACATGCAAACTCCACACAGAAATGCCAACTGACCCAACCGGGGATCGAACCAGCAACCTTCTTGCTGTGAGGTGAACGTGCTACTCACTACGCCACCGTGGCGCCCTAAAACTAAATACAATAAAATAATAAAATAAAACTAAATTCATTCATTCATTTATTCATTTTCTTTTCGGCTTAGTTCCTTTATTAATCTGGGGTCGCCACAGCGGCATGAACCGCCAACTTATCCAGCATTTTTTTTGTTTTACGCAGCAGATGCCCTTCCAGCTGCAACCCATCACTGGGAAACACCAATACGTTCTCATTCACAGGCATACACTAAAGACAATTTTAGCTTACCCAATTCACCTATACCACATGTCTTTGGACTTCTGGGGGAAACCGGAGCACCCGGAGGAAACCCATGCCAACTGACCCAACCGAGGCTCGAACCAGCAACCTTCTAGCTGTGAGGCGACAGCACTACCTACTGCGCCACCGTGTCGCAAAAACTAAATACAATAAAATAAAATGAAGCAAAATAATAATCAAATAAATAAAATAAAATAACATAAAATTAAATTAAATTAAGTTAAATAAGAAAATAAAACTAAATCAAAATAAATCAAACAAAAAATTAAAATAAAACAAAATTAAACAAAAAATATATAAATAAATTGAAAAATAAAAGAAAATAATAACTCTTTTGAGTTCAACAGAAGAAAGAAACTCAAAAAGGTTGAGTAAACGATGGCAGAACTGACCCTTTAAGTCAAGAGATTTTAACGTTTATTTTTTATACCTGTGTTCATTTTAAACACAAATTCATTCAGAAACGTCCACATTTTTGCGAAAACGAGATTTAATAGATATGAATTTAATAGATTTTACAGGATTTTAAGTCATTTTGCGTCAGTAAGTGTATCTTGATTTAAGAAAATTCAGATATTTGTACTGAAAAGCAGACGCATGTGAAATCAAAGTGTGTTATTTTAGTAAATGTTGTTTTAAGGATGCTTTTAAATCCCAGATTTTTATTTTTTTCCACTAGCTGCATTGATAAACAGCTTGTGCTGTGACTCAGGATGATGTTCGCACAAACACACCACAGTTCGAGCTCAAAAACACTGCGAGAGAAACCTGAGGCGCCGAGCGTCAGCAACAGGAATCAAAGCAAGTGTGAAAAAACAGGCTAAATTGATTTGTGGAGCCTCTGTTTTTTGGTGGTTGTTGTTGACAAACAGCTCTGAATAATTAGAGAGCTGCTGTGAAACACCAGCCAAGAGTTACAGCAGCGGCGCTGATAAAACTGCTGAAAGCGTCCCTCAGAGTCGCTCCTGAGTCTTACAAAACACAGTCACTCTTATTACATAACCAGCCCTGTAGAAAAGCCACTGCCATTTATTATAGTCTGCTATTAAAGAGCACCTATTATGCAAAACTCACTTTTATAAGGGGTTTAAACACAGTTGTGCGGCAGCAGTGAGTGAATATAACCAGCTTCTAATCATTTCATTTTGATTAAAACAGCCTGCAGAAACACTTTGATTGACATTCTCGCTTCGTACGTGTCATCAGAGGGGGCAAGCCCCGCCCACTAGTCAACATCTCCTGCTCATTAGCATATGACATTAGTCTTGTTTTTTAATCTGCCACTATACTGACACACAGGCATTTGTAGCTCCGCCTTCTTTTGAAAAGAACACAATCTCATTTGAATTTAAAGAGACAGTCACCAAAACGGCACAATTAGGATCAAAGAGGCAGTTTCAGAGAGTTATAAAACATTATTTGCGGGATATTTTGAGTTGAAACTTCACATCCACACACTCTGGGGATATCAGAGCCTTGCTTTATATCTTCAGGGCATAGGCGCATAATAGGTGTCCTTTAAAGGTCCTGTAAAGTGCTTGAAATTGTACATTACAATTTGAACTGAAACATGTAAAAAAAAAAAAAAGGCGGGACTTACAGCAGCTCCTCCCCATTTAAAATAAAATAGTTTAAATAACTCATATTTAACAAGTTTTGGCTGTAGTGTATTATTTTCTATATATTTGCAAGTGTTTAGGTGAGGTTTGAATGCTCTGTAAATGTGACGAGTGAAAAAAATGATAGATTTCAGCATCACAATAGTGTCTTGAAGGGGCGGGGCGGGGCATGTCAGATACTAGAGAGCATTTGATTGGTCAGAAGATATGGTGAGAAACTTAAGCACAAGACATTAAGGTAAGACATTAATCACATACAGAACCTTAAGGACAAAATTTCATAATTTGGTATTATATCACTGTCTTTATGTTTTAAACAAAGTGTTGTAAAAATATACAAAGCATGTTTTGCTTTCAGTTTGAAGATTAAAACTCAAATGGAAAGACTTTAGAAAAAAATATGATACACAGCGCATCCGGAAAGTATTCATAGCACTTCACTTTTTCCACATTTTGTTCATGTTACAGTCTTATTCCAAAATGGATTAAATTTATTTATTTCTTCAACATTCTACACACAATCCCCCATAATGACAATGTGGACAAAGAGTTTTTGAATATGTTGCAAATTTATTAAAATAAAACACCTGAAGAATCACAGGTACATCAGTATTCACAGCCTTTGCTCACTACTTTGTTGATGCACCTTCGGCAGCAATTACAGCCTCAAGTCTTTTTTAATATAATGCTACAAGCTCGCCACACCTGTCTTTGGGAATTTTTGCCCATTCCTCCTTGCAGTACCTCTCAAGCTCTATCAGGTTGGATGAGAAGCGACAGTGTACAGCCATTTTCAGATCTCTCCAGAGATGTTCAATAGGTTTTAGGTCTGGGCCACTCAAGTACATTCACCGAGTTGTCGTGAAGCCACTCCATTGATAATTTGATGGTTTGGTCAGTCTGAGGTCAAGAGCACTCTGAAGCAGGTCTTCATTCAGGATGTCTCTGTACATTGCTGCATTCATCTTTCCCTCTATCCTGACTAGTCTTCCAGTTCCTGCTGCTGAAGAACATCCCCACAGCATGATGCTGCCACCACCATGCTTCACTGTAGAAATGATATTAGCCTGGTGATGAGCGGTGCCTGGTTTTCTCCAAACATAACGCCTGGTCTTCACTCCAAAGAGTTCAACTTTAGTCTCATCAGACCAGAGAATTTTGTTTCTTATGGTCTGAGAGCCCTTCAGATACCTTTTGGCAAATTCCAGGCGGGCTGCTAAGTCCTTTACCAAGGAGTGGCTTCTATCTGGCCACTCTACCATACAGGCCTGATTGATGGTTGCCCTTTTGTAAGGTTTTCCTCTCTCCACAGAAGAACGCTGGAGCTCAGACAGAGTGACCATCGGGTTATTGATCACCTCCCTGACTAAGGCCCTTCTCCCTTGATCACTCAGCTTAGATGGCCGGCCAGCTCTAGGAAGAGTCCTGGTGGTTCCAAACATCTTCCTCTTACGGATATTGGGGGCCACTGTGTTTATTGGAACTTTCAGAGCAGCAGAAGTTTTTCTGTAACCTCCCACAGCCTTGTGCCTCGAGACAATCCTCTCTCAGAGGTCCACAGACAATTCCTTTGTCTTCATGCTTGGTTTGTGCTTTGACATGCACTGTCAACCCTGGGCCCTTATATAGACAGGTGTATGCCTTTTCAGATCATGTCCAACAACTGTATTTACCACAAGTGAACTCCAGTGAAGCTGCTGAAACATCTCAAGGATGATCAGTGGAGACAGAATGCACATGAGCTCAATGTAGAGCTTCACAGCAAAGGCTGTGAATACTGATGTACATGTGATTCTTCAGGTGTTTTATTTTTAATAAATTCGCAACGATTTCAAAAACTCTTTCTCCACATTGTCATCATGGGGGATTGTGTGTAGTACTAATCACTACTAATACTGATACTAACATCTGAAAAACTTTCATGGGACCTTTAAGGACATGTGCATATGTTTAGTTTGCACATGCATGACCTCTGATTCTCGGTGTAAAAACACAGTGTTTCCTTCTTCATGCCAGAGTGAGCATCCTGATAGCTTTACAGCCCGTGAACACATTTTCTCTGTCTGCTGCTAAATTATGATGCATTTTGTCATTGGTGCTCATGACGATGGAATACCTTTGGGTTATTAATATTGTTGCATAGTGCATGCTGCTGGGTGAATGAAGATGACTCAAGCTGACATGTTTTTACCCATCCGTGTCTGACAAGCCTCTTCAACTGGAGTAAATGAACACTTGAAACATTAACTGATGAAGCGTCCATCATGTGCAGTCTAATGCTTCAGATCTTATGCTATTTCTAAATATATCAATAATTTTTTCAACCTAATATTCAAGAGCTCTTTTTAAGTAAATATTATTATTATTATTATTATTATTATTATTATCATTCATTCATTCATTCATTCATTTTCTTTTCGGGTTAGTCCCTTTACTAATCAGGGGTCGCCACAGCGGAATGAACTGCCAACTTATCAAGCATATGTTTTACGCAGCGGATGCCCTTCCAACTGCAACCCATCTCTGGAAAACATCCATGAACGCTCATTCACACTCATATACTATGGACAATTTAGCCTACCCAATTCACCTACCACATGTCTCTGGACCCGGAGGAAACCCATGCAACCACGGGGAGAACTTGCAAACTCCACACAGAAATGCCAGCTGACCCAGCCGAGGCTCGAACCAGCGACCTTCTTGCTGTGAGGCGAACATGCTACCCACTACGCCAGGGCTATTCAATTAGTTTGTCACAAGGGCCAGTTCATGAAGAGCATCCCAAATGAGGGGCCAGAGAGATATGACTTGCAATATGAGTGATGACACAACAGCAATATAAGAGCTTATATGCTATATTTTTGCTCCTGAAGACATCCATGGTGGCTTTTTCTACATTAAAATGTTAATATGTTGTATTTTGAAACTACATAACATCACTGCATTGTACAATGTTTAATACAAAATATTCAAATGTATTTCAGGGCACAACAAAATCAGTGCATTGCTCAATTCGGCTTCTACATTCAGACACACTCATATGTTATGTTTTGAACTGCGTAACAATTAGAGATGCAACGATTATAGATTTTATTTGTACGATTATAGTCTGAAGAATAATGGTTTCATCACGATTATTATGCATTTATTAAATTCAAAACACTACTAGTTTAGAAAATTACAAGAAATCTGCTTATATTTTAAAGTGTTGTTTATTGCGGCTCATTAACCAAATACAGCACAAACTATTAATAATAAAACAAACAATAGTCCGTTTCTCTCTGTGGACATAAAAGGTTTTTGATTTAAACGTGAGTGACAAATTTACAATCAAAATAAATGACAGAACAATGAAGAAAAATAATTTAAGCTATATCTGTCAGGGTTCTGCCACTTTAGTCTTGTTAATTCTTGAGTCCAGACACTAGCTCTGTCTAGTCCTGTTTGTTGTAATTGTGTCTCTGTATGAGTGCCGATTGTGGGCACGCTTGGACCGTGCGTTTGATACGGGCGCGTGGGGTCTGGGCGTGTTCGCGATAGTGTGCTCTCGTCCAGGTGTTTGTTTGTTCTGTCAGCGTCGTGCTGTTTCATTCTCAGCGTCTCGAGTCTCTAGTTGGTTTCGGTTTTGGATGGCGCTGAGATGAAACATGCGCGTTGCATATGTGTGAGCGCACGGTAAGATGTTTTCTTTTAATCGTGTGCTTGTGTCTTGCTTTCAGTCCTCTGTTGTTGTGTTTAGCACGTGGTGTGCGTTTACATACGCCGCGTGCTTATGTCGTCATGTGAGCACGCAGTTAATGAGTTCTCTCATTGGCTGCGTGTTCTAGTCTCTATGTGAGCACGTGGCTTGTGTTGTCATGTGCTCTCCCGTCTATTGTCTAGCCCCATCCTCCTTGTTAACCCATTATTAGTCTATTATGTTCACATGTTTGTTTGTTAATCATTTCTGCTTTAAATTCTCCTCATGTCTGCTGTCCTGTGCCAGTTCGTTGTCGATCATCCTCCAGTCTTGTCGTGTCCAGCCCTGCTCTTTCCCTGCCAGCCCAGTCAAGTTTGTTTTTGCCTTTTTATTAATGTTGTTGTTTATTTTGCCTTTTATTTAATTTTATTATAAATAAAACCCTTATTTGTGCTGCACCTGAGTCCTCGCTCTCCTTTCCTTACCACAAACCGTAACAATATCAGCTAAGAATTTAAATGAACTGTTATTATCTGCGTTCATACTTGCATAATCATTTTAATCAATAATTTGTCTAATTTATCCTTTGTTTACATTGCACTGAAAGCCACGCTCAACTCTCACCACTACAGTGAGATAATATATCACGTGCGCCTGGAGGGCGAGTGCGTCGGTCTGCTCCCAATATTGGCACGTCTCCATTGGAAATAATAAACTTGCGTGTGGAAAAGACGTGATATGTGAACGGCCTGCTGCTTCAGTTAATCTAATGTGCATGTGTATTAGCCTCTGTATAAGCTCAGGACTTTAAACTAGCACACAGCTGGCGTAACTTTGTTTAGTTTAATTCTGTGCAACAGAAACGCGGTGTTGAGAAGCCTTTACGATTAATTAACTGTAATGAATTTAAGGGCGGTTAATAATGAAATTGGCTAATCGTTGCATCCCTACTAACAATATCAGTGCATTGTACACAAGGCCTTTTCTGCAAACATGTCCAAGTGTTTTCGGCTGCTCTCGTCACTCGCGTAATGTCAGGTGACTCACTCTCTGCGCAGCCTTCAACTGCAGCTCTCGACTGAACAGCCGCATGTCACTTTATAACTATAGCGACCGTGTTTGAACTGAACTAAATTTATTCTTGATATCTTGGTCACACTATTTTTGAGGGCCGGAATAAATTGCCTCGGGGGCCGGGTTCGGCCCGCAGGCCGCCAATTGAATAGCCCTGCACTACGCCACCGTGTCGCCCATTATTATTATTATTATTATTATTATTATTATTTTTGGCAATGCGGTGACACAGTGAGTAGCACGATCGCCTCACAGCAAAAAGGGCGCTGGTTCTAGCCTCAGCTGGGTCAGTTGCCATTTCTGTGTGGAGTTTGCATGTTCTTCCCGTGTTCCTCTGGGTGCTCTGGTTTCCCCCAGAGTTTAAAGACATGCACTACAGGTGAATTGGGTTAGCTAAATTGTCCGTAGTGTTTGTGTGTGAATGTATGGGTGTTTCCCAGTGATGGTTTGCAGCTGGAAGGGCATCCATTGAGAAAAACATATGCTGGATAAGTTGCCGGTTCATTCCGCTGTGGCGACCCCGGATTAATAAAGGGACTAAGCCGACAAGAAAATGAATGAATGAATGAATGAATGAATGAAAATAAAATATTAAAAAAATAAATAAAATAAGAAAATAAAACATAAAAACAAAACAAATACAAAAATAAAATAAAATAAAAATGAAATAAAACTAAACACAATTAAACAATAAAATAAAACTAAATACAATAAAATTCAATAAAAATGAAATAAAACTAAATACAATAAAATTCAATAAAAATAAAATTCAATAAAAATAAAATAAAACTAAATACAATAAAATTCAATAAAAAAAATAAATAAATAAATAAAAATGAATGAATGAATTATTATTATTAAAACTAAACCAAAAACACACTGATTCTGTGCTGTAAATAAACGGATTTGATTTCAGACGGATGTATAAAACAGACACAATGAGAGCACTATAGTATACCGAGATCTATTTTTGTTCTGAAAGCACGTGGAGCGGTGCCAGAGAGCTCGTCTAGTGTTTTCCCGCAGTTCAGTGTGATTTCCAGGCGTCTCGAGAAACGTATAATCCTGTGCGAGTGAGTGAGAGGAGATAAAGTCTGCCTGAGGTTTATTGAACACAAGCGTGATGCAGACAACACAGCCGCAGACGCTGTAAATTCATCTAATAAAGCAGAGGCGTCAAAGCGCTCCAGAGGAACAAAAAAACTGCCTCGGCCAAAGCCACACGAGCACAGACCAAACTCACTTTGCTTCAGAATTTCATTACGGTCAGAATCCACAGCAGCGCCGCACATCCGGACTGTATTACTGTCAGGACGCGCTGCCTGGAAGCTGACGGGCGAAAGCAGCAGGTAACGGGCACTGAATTCCCTGGACGCCCGCCAGTCCAGCGTGTGTGTGTGTGTGTGTGTGTGATTCCTGTCAATGCTTTCTAGCACTCACGCTGAGATGCAGACTTCTACAAGAAAGTCAAGGACTAAAATATGCATTCTGACTGTGGGACGATTTTACATTTTATTTTGCATTATTAATATGTAAAAGTGGTTAGCACTGTCGCCTCACAGCAAGAAGGTCGCTGGTTCGAGTCCTGGCTGAGTCAGTTGGCATTTCTGTGTGGAGTTTGCATGTTCTCCCTGTGTTGGTATGGGTTTCCTCCGGGTGCCCCACAGTCCAAACACATGCGCTATAGGTGAATAGAATAAACTTAGTTGGTGGTTCATTCTGCTGTGGCGACCCCTGATAAATAAAGGGACTAAGATGAAGGAAAATGAATGAATGAATGTTTATTAGACTGTTGTTTGTTTTGTCTTGTTTGTGTACTTCTCAGACTGTTGCTGTTGTTGTTTTTATTTGTTTTTATTTCTGATCTTTTGTTTATTAGACTGCTGTTTGTTTTGTCTTGTTTGTGTACTTCTTAGACAGTTGTTTTTCTTTTTATTTGTTTTGTTTGATTTTTACTTGTTTGTTAGACTATTTTATTTCTGATCTTTTGTTTATTAGACTGTTGTTTGTCTTGTTT
>CAIGQQ010032394.1:3167174-3178132 GCA_903798035.1 Danio albolineatus
ATCCATCCATCCATCCATCCATCCATCCATCCATCCATCCATCCATCTGTCTGTCTGTCTGTCCATCCATCCATACAACCATTCATCCATCCATGCATCCATCCGTCCCTCCATCCTTCCATATGTCCATCCATCCATCCATCCATCCATCCATTGTTCCATCCTTCCATCCATCTATCATTCATACATCCATCCATCATTACATCCATTCATTCATCCATCCAACCAACCATCCTTCCATCCATCCATCCATCCATCCAACTATCAACCATCCATCTATCCATACAACCAACCTTCCAACCAACCATCCAACCATCCATCTATCCAGCCATCCATCCAACCATCTATCCATTCATCCAACCAACAAACCAACCATCCATCCTTCCATCCATACAACCGACCATCCATACAAATATCCATCCATACAACCAACCAACCATCTATCCAACCATCCAACCAACCATCCATCCATCCATACAACCAACCAACCATCCATCCATACAACCAACCAACCATCCATCCATCCATCCATCCATCCATCCATCCATCCATCCATCCATCCATCCATCCATCCATCTATCCATCCATCGTTCCATCCATGAATCCATCCATCCTTCCATCCATCCATCCATCCATCCCTCCATCCATCCATCCATCCATCCATCCATCCATCCATCCTTCCATACAACCAACCAAACATCCATCCATCCATTCATACAACCATCCATCCATCCATGAGAATAAATCTTTCTTGGTACTCTATATAAAGGTTTCTAAGGGCTGGGGAAAGAAGGTGCCTGTTAAATAAACGCAGAACATTAAATTATCGAAAAAGCGTTCACTTTGAAATGTTAAAAGAGCGAGTCTCATAACGTACCAAGGTTGTACCAGACGTCCATCTCTCCGCTCAGCATCCGCACCTCGATGATGGTTTGACCCAGAAAGTCGTCTGACTCCTTCTTAAAGTGCTGCTTCACTCTCGACTTTATGTCGTCGTCTTCATCCCACACTCGCACTTTTATACGGTCTGTGGCGTTATGGCACTCGCTGAGAACAGACACAAAGAGAAGCCTTACACACACACACACACACACACTTTAAAGAAAAATCTGTGAATAAACTGTTTCTGTATTTTGTGAATCACAGGTGTTTTCCATTTATTTCTGCTTGTGAACTGCATTATAGGATGTTAATCTCATACATACATCATACACCCATAAGGCGCAAGACGTGTTTGGTGTGATTTGTTGCTGTTTTAAGACCAGCATGACAGTAATTTTTACGTTTGGCGTCACGTTGTTTAAATAGCAAATCCATTTACACCACTTTGTGGACTCGTGGGTGTGCTGGTCTGTAAAGGAGGTGTGTTAAGGCGCATTGTTGGCACCTTGCTATTTAGAAAAACTGACACAGACCGCATCATTGACCAACTGAAAGCTGCTCTAAAGTCCAGAGAAGAGTACATTAGTTATGCGTCTTGAACACTTACACACTGCTTAATACACTCAAATATCTTTACATATGAAAACAATTCAAGGATTGAAATGTTACAAAATGATTATCTTCTACATAAATATAAAAACCACTGCCTCTATGCCTTCATCTCGGGGGCTTTTTCTATTTATTCATGACAACTTGCATTAGTATAATGTTTTTATTATTAGCAGTATTATTTATTATCTGCATATTTATTTTCATTCATTCATTAATTTTCTTTTTGGCTTAGTCCCTTTATCAATCTGGGGTCGCCACAGCGGAATGAACTGCCAACTTATCCAGCATTTTTTTTACGCAGCGGATGCCCTTCAAGCTGCAACCCATCTCTGGGAAACCCATTTATATTTGTTTTAATAATAAACTAGTGTAGATTTGTCCATCTGTGGGGTTTCGGAAGCGTCTGCATCACCAAATGGTGAAGAACAGGAGGTGTGTTTGGATGTAACTCAGTGTTTTGACCACACTTCGTTATTGTTGTTCATTTATTCCTTTGCTGGAGATTAGAACTGAATATAGAAATTGTTTTGAAACAAATCTTTACACTTAACAAACGAAATTAAATATGTAGACTGATAAATGTCTTTAGTTTTCACCGTTTCCTTATCCACTAAAGTAAACAGTAAAAGTAAAGTAAAGAGAAAGTAAAGAGGCTGAATGAAGGAGGCTCGTTCTTTATCCTCGCGCTGCAGATGCTCTGTTTAACTGTTTTCTCGCTAGTGTTCAGTTTTTCCACTTACAAAGTCCATCATGTAAACAGCAAATGCACCAACTGACTCTCAGGGTGCTTTCACATCTGTGGTTCGGTTCATTTGGTTCAGACCAAGGGCAGCAAAGACACACTGTAGCATTTTTTTGCTGTTTTGCATATTTTTTCTCACCACACTGATCACCCCGTGTTGGTGTTGGTTTCCTCCGGGTGCTCCGGTTTTCCCCACAAGTCCAAAGACTTGCGCTATAGGTGAATTGATTAAACTAAATTGGCTATAGTGTGTGTGTGTGTGTGTGTGAATGAGTGTGTATGGATGTTTCCCAGTATTGGGTTACAGCTGGAAGGGCATCCGCTGTGTAAAATATTTGCTGGATAAGTTGGTGGTTCATTCTGCTGTGGTGACCTGTGAAATAGAGACTAAGCTGAAGGAGAATGAATGAATGAATGATTTGGTTCATTGATATGGAGACTGATGCAGTTGTCATTAGGACAGTGCAATATTTATGTAATTCACACCTTGGTTTAAATGTCACAATCATTAAAGACAAAAACACTGCTAAACACTGGCTAATTCTTGTTAACCAGAAAAACTCTCAAAATCAAAGGGAGTGCAGAATTATTAGGCAAATGAGTATTTTGACCACATCATCCTCTTTTTGCATGTTGTCTTACTCCAAGCTGTATAGGCTAGAAAGCCTACTACCAATGAAGCATATTAGGTGATGTGCATCTCTGTAATGAGAAGGGGAAAAGTCAAGCGTGCAGCTGCCAAGATGCCACTCGCCACCAGTTTTGCCATATTTCTGAGCTGCAACATCACTGGAGTGCCCAAAAGCACAAGGTGTGCAATACTCAGAGACATGGCCAAGGTAAGAAAGGCTGAAAAACCACCACCACTGAACAAGACACACAAGCTGAAACGTCAAGACTGGGCCAAGAAATATCTCAAGACTGATTTTTCTAAGGTTTTCTGGACTGATGAAATGAGAGTGAGTCTTGATGGGCCAGATGGATGGGCCCGTGGCTGGATCGGTAAAGGGCAGAGAGCTCCAGTCCGACTCAGACGCCAGCAAGGTGGAGGTGGAGTACTGGTTTGGGCTGGTATTATCAAAGACGATTTCAGGTTGAGGATGGAGTCAAGCTCAACTCCCAGTCCTACTGCCAGTTTCTGGAAGACACCTCCTTCAAGCAGTGGTACAGGAAGAAGTCTGCATCCTTCAAGAAAAACATGATTTTCATGCAGGACAATGCTCCATCATAGCGTCCAAGTACTTCACAGCGTGAAGAAAAGAAGAAAAACTAATGACATGGCCTCCTTGTTCACCTGAGCTGAACCCCATAGAGAACCTGTGGTCCATCATCAAATGTGAGATTTACAAGGAGGGAAAACAGTACAGCTCTCTGAACAGTGTCTGGGAGGCTGTGGTTGCTGCTGCACGCAATGTTGATGGTGAACAGATCAAAACACTGACAGAATCCATGGATGGCAGGCTTTTGAGTGTCCTTGCAAAGAAAGGTGGCTATATTGCTCACTGATTTGTTTTTGTTTTGTTTTTGAATGTCAGAAATGTATATTTGTGAATGTTGAGATGTTATATTGGTTTCACTGGTGAAAATAAATCATTGAAATGGGTATATATTTGTTTTTTGTTAAGTTGCCTAATAATTCTGCACAGTAATAGTCACCTGCACACACAGATATCCTCCTAAAATAGCTAAAACTAAAAACTAACTAAAAACTACTTCCAAAAATATTCAGCTTTGATATTAATGAGTTTTTTGGGTTCATTGAGAACATGGTTGTTGTTCAATAATAAAATTAATCCTCAAAAATACAACTTGCCTAATAATTCTGCACTCCCTGTATTCACATTCTTTTTGTCAATATTGCACACCCCTAGCTATAAAACAAATACGTCTGAGCTCAAAGTGAGATCTCTAGACCTTCAACTGCATTCATTTGTTGTCTTCTTTATATTTATAATAGTGAGATCTCATCTAAAACATTCCTTTATCACAATCTTTGTATATTCAATTGTTCTCCATACAATCACTCACTGCTTTCTAGGAAATAATTCAGATCTCATTTCCGACTGTTCCTTTCTCGTGACAAACACTAGTGGCTTTATTTGAGAGTTAATTCACCTTTGAGGAAGTCCCCAAAGGGAAGCCTTTTGTTATTTAGCTGACATCAAGAAACAGTTTTGTCCCTCAAGTATAGCCAAGAATACACACACACACACACACACACACACACACACACACACACACACACAGCTCGCTGAAGTGTTTTTAAAGGTCATACGCTCCACTGAATCTCCAAACAGAACTCTTAGTCTTCTATTGTGTGTCTTTTCTGTGATTGGAGAGTGAGAGAGATGCTCACATCCAATCACATCACATCAATATTTAGAGTATCGCATGGACAGTACGCGTAGAATGACCGCTGTGAGGTCTTAACACATTCTGGATGCTTTTATTTTGGTAATTAGTTATTTAATTGTTTATGTTTTGTTTTTAAATAAATGATTTTGATATAAAATTAATCATGTATGTTTTTTTATTTAGTATTTTCTCTATTTTGTATTAACTTTCTTCTGTTTTTATTTCCTGCGTTCTTGTTAATTGTTGCTACTGGTATTACAACATATACTCACCGGCCACTTTATTAGGTACACCTTACTAGTACAGGGTTGGACCCCCTTTTGATTTTAGAACTGCTTTAATGCTTGGTGGCATAGATTCGACAAGGTACTGGAAATATTCCTCAGAGATTTTGGTCCATATTGACATGATAGCATCACGCAGTTGCTGCAGATTTGTCGGCTGCAACGGTTCTCCAATCTTCTATCGTCCAGTGTTGGTGAGCCTGTGTGAATTGTAGCCTCAGTTTCCTGTTCTTAGCTGACAGGAGCGGCACCCGGTGTGGTCTTCTGCTGCTGTAGCCCATCCGCCTCAAGGTTGGCCGTGTTGTGCGTTCAGAGATGCTCTTCTGCAGACCTCGGTTGTAACGAGTGCTTATTTGAGTTACTGTTGCCTTTCTATCAGCTGGAACCAGTCTGGCCATTCTCCTCTGACCTCTGGCATCAACAAGGCATCTGCGCCCACAGAACTGCCGCTCACTGGACATTATCTCTTGTTCAGACCATTCTCTGTAAACCCTAGAGATGGTTGTGTCTGAAAATCCCAGTAGATCCGGAAGTCTCGAGCCAAAAAGATACAAATGGTTGCGCCCGCTCATATGCGAGGAATAAAGTAAAACTGTAAATCTATTTATTAAATAATTTAATTTAAATATATATGATTATAAAAATGTAATTAAATGAACAAAGCATCAAAATGCTAAATAATGACCGACAGTCTGGACTGTCATATAATGTCTAGTGGTAAAATAACACAAAAAAAATCTACAATTCGACAGTCTGGTAATAATACTGACCATGAAAATTATTGTATTAACATTTAAATTTATTCCAGCCAAACTAAAACAAAAATATAATAAGATATGCTGTGAAAATGTACTTGCTCTATTAAACATCCCACTGCCTTTAACTGTACATTGAAAGTACACTACAATCAAGCCTTATCAATCATTAGCATTCATTACCACCAGTGGTGGAAAGAGTACTGAAAAATCATACTCAGGTAAAAGTACCATTACTTGCCCAAAAATGTAGTGCAAGTAGAGTAAAAGTATCTGTTGTAAATATTACTCAGAGTATGAGTAAAAAGTAGACCTTTCTAAAGTACTCAAGACTAGTGAGCAGTGAGTATTACACTGTAGAGAAGTTGATGTGTTTACAGAATGTTACGTTTACACATCCCTGCACAAACAACATGTAGTGTATTTAGGGAAATTCCTATTTTTAGTTCGTTCCGTCCAACCTTCCTTCAATTATCGGTTTGTTCTCTCCTTCCTTCCTCATTCGTTTGTTCCTTCCTTCTTTCACTCGTTCTTTCGTTCATATTTTTGTTCCTTCCTACATTAGTTCCTTTTGTTTACTCATTCATTCATTCATTCCTTGCTTAGTTTGTTCAGTCCTTCCTTGAATTCTTCCTTCATTCGTTTGGTCCTTCCATCTTTCCTCCCTTCATTTGTTCGCTCATTCTTTCTTTCATATTTTTGTTCCTTCCTTCATTAGGTCCTTTGTTCCTTCATTCGTTCATTGTTCCTTCCTTCCTTAGTTTGTTCAGTCCTTCCTTAAATCCTTCCTTCATTTATTTGGTTCTTCGATCCTTCCTTCCATTCCTTGTTTGGTCCTTCCTTTTATTTGGCCCTTCCTTCCATTCTTCATTTGTTCCATTTAGTGATAGTTTAAGGCTGTTTGGTGATTTCAGTCGTCATACAGTCGACATCCATCATTTTCAGTGACATGCAGTCTATAAACAGTCTCTGGATCATTGCGTGTGCAGATTATGGACATCTTCTTGGACATTTTTAATGTTTCCCAAAGGTTTGCTGCATTTATATGTCTTGAGGTTGTTCAGTATGATGTGATTTACTTTCTATGTGTGATTTAATTGGACAGGAATCACAGGACTGATCTTTCTACTTTAGACAATGACCATAGACAAGAAGGAAATACAATAGTGACTGCAGGTTGAAGGACAGTAGTGGAGTAAAAGTACCGATGCTGCACTAAACATGTGCTCAAGGGGAAGTAAAAGTCTGCATTTATAAAACTACTCAGTAAATTACAATTCCTGAGAAAAACTATTCAGTTACAGTAGTCTGAGTATTTGTAATTAGTTACTTTACACCACTGATTACCACCATGTTCTACTATTAATACTCGTATGTGAAGAATAAGGTGAATAGCGCATGTGTTTGGACTGTGGGAACCCACGCCAACATGGGGAGAACATGCAAACTGCACACAGAAACGCCAACTGGCCCAGCCAGGACTTGAACCAGCGACCTTCTTGCTGTGAGGTAACAGTGCTAACCACTAAGCCACCATGCGGCTCTCCATCATCAAAAAATGACACACAAAAACATTTTACCTTAACTCAAAGCCAACACTGTGGTAAAAATAAATGTCTTTTCAGAAAAACGAATAACTATAAGCATTTACACAGAAATGGACTCAAAGAGTGCTGGTGAAAGCTGATCTACACAATATCCACTTTATTTAGAGATCTAAGTGAGATTTTTAGCATTAATTTTTTTTTCCCCTAAAAAATAAACAAATTCATCATGAATTCATGGGTAAAGCAAAGAAACACCTGTTCCAGCACAGTGTGTCCACATTAACCAAATCTAAAAAGTATTATTTTATGCACACAGCAAAAAAAAAAGTCCTTAAACGCACGGCAAGCCGTTGATTATCCCTTACATATAATTTCAGTGTAATGTTTCAGCTGTGTATTTAAACATGGCGAGTCCTTTGTTTGCAAAAGAGTGACCAAAAAGTGGTACTGTACGGTTCAGTACATATTTAGACAGTGGAAACAGCCATAAAAGCGCATCGAACCATACCGTACCGTACTATACCACTCAGTGGAAAAGGGCCATAAGAGTTTATTCTTATATCGAAATGGAGTGTGTGTGTTACCCTTCAAAATGATAACATATTACTTTTTTCCTATATTATCAATTGGTGTGTGTGACAGATAACAGTGATCAAATATGCTGCAAATAGTTTTAATTTATTAAATGTTCATTAATCTTTTCAGAAATTATTTCCATATGTTCAACTCTTTGCATTTTAAAATGCAACAAGACATGTTTCGAGTTTAAGTAAAACATACTGGTTTGATCAACAACAAAAAAAATAAAAAATAAAAATCACACTGTATATTTAACACTGGAATTTTTGCTGTGCATTCATGGAATGAACCCATTTTCTGCTTTTGAAGTTGATCTGAAAGCAAGTTTAACGCTAATCCAGAAAGTGTGCTAACATGCTAATGCAGCATGGTGCTACTTTCGTGGTGAAAAGCTGAGTCTATTTCCATCTGCTATCATGTTTTACACCTCAAAAATGAAGGATGAGAAGAGAAAACACCACAACAACAGAAGATTTCTCTCACGACTGAAGAGACTCATAGCAGCTCTTCATCAGAAGTGATGAAAAAATCCACAGTGAGGAACGTCTGACGGATTTACTCTGCTATTATGACGGAAAAAGACACGCTATCAACCCGAGACGACATAATGAAGGAGCATCAAAGGCTTTTCTCCTTAAAAAAGAAGTTTAAACAGGTGAGCAGAAGTGAGAACTCATCTTAATAATAAACACTTCCTCCTAATCCTGCTTAAATCCATCTAAACCCACCAATCCAGGCTCTTCTGAAGCCCTGGAGTCTCTCGTGGGCCTGAAGACGGAGATATTTATCTTGAGCTTCAGATGAAGAAAAACACACAGACCGAAAGCCAAAGGAGAGATTTCCCACACACTGCGAATGAAAATCCATCTGTTTTTGGAACTGTGCACTGAGTAAAAGCATGTCCAGATTTAACACGTGCCAAATGGGTGCACAAATAGACACTGGCAAGGCAGAAAAGTAACTGGCCGGATTCCTCAGAGTAGTGTAAACACTGTGACTCTTTCAGAAGACTGTGCTTGTGGTTTGATCGTCCTGACCAGATGCATATATCACTACATATTCAGCCAAGGTCTGTACTGCATTTTTAACAGTGAAATACTGGTAACAGCTGCCTTTTTTACCGTAATTTTTATGAACGCCATCAACAGTGCCTTAAATGTTAATAGGAAATTGACGTTTTATTATTATTTTTATTTCAGTACTGAAATTTTGTATCGTGACAAGTTTAATATAGTGAAAGAAGCAGTTCATTAACTTGAGTTTGATGAATGGCATCTAAAATGAGTATTTGGGAAAGAAAACGTTAGCTAACTAGTGCCGTTTCCCTTAACTTGGCTGAAAATGAAATCTGATATCCCTTTTTATTTTCACTATGCATTCAGAACGGACCTTTGAGTCAGTCGGAAGGAGGTGAATATATAAATATTTGTCACTTTCTCTTTGCTGATAAGCTATACAGCCAGGTACACAACATTCCGGACGTTTATTTTCAACTTTAAGTTTAATTTGGTTTTAAACTTCTAATTCAAAAGGTTTTGGATGCCAACATTTTTCCAAAAAATACAAAAATTTAAGATTTTGAAACATGGTAACACATTAGTATAGTGATTAATTCTCGCTTTTAACTACTGGATTGTTACCTGAATATTATTAAGATATTTACTGTTTATTAGTAGATTAGATTAGATTCAACTTTATTGTCGTTACACATGTACAAGTACAAGGCAACGAAATGCAGTAGAAAGGAAACTTCATTTAGAGATTCTTAGGGATCTTCCATTATGGAACTATCAGGACGATGTGCAACCCTTAGTTTTGTTCCTCTGTTTCAAACAGAGGGGATCTCGCAGTTCTTTTCTGCACTTGAGCACATTTCGGTAGACTGTACTCTTTATAGTACTTATAAAGTATGATCCTATTCTACACTAATCATACCCAATCTCTTAACTCAACTACTTTCTTAAAGGAGTGATCCGGAGTGCATTTTTAAAGCTTGATTGTGTTTATGGGGTGCAAAGCAATGTGTGTTCATGCTTCGTTTGTAAAAAATCACGTTACTTTTCAATATATCCTACTTTCAAGAGTTCACACTTAGCTGATGATTGGTAATAAAGCTAGTTTGGCATGCTGTGCTGGGAGAGAGCCCTGAGCTCATAAGATCCTCGAGCCTGGGGCTCCCTCCTGTTTGCAGGGCGAGAGGGGAGTTTGAGCTCAGGTAGATCTAGAGAACCCCCCGCCCTCCTGCTGCTTATACATTGCTATGAGGGTATGCTCAAGGTGGAATTTGGGTATGTTGCTGATTTGTTTAAGTCAATTTACTTATGTGTCATGTTTTGGACTGTGGGAGGAAACCGGAGGACCCGGGGAAAACCCACGCGAGCACTAGGAGAACATGAACTCCGCACAGAAATGTCAACTGGCTGGGTAGAGGCCCGAACCAGAGGCATTCTTACTGTGAGGCAACAGTGCTAACCACTGGGCCACCGTGCCGCCCTATAAAGGAAAAGGGGGGAGAGGGGGTGGTAGGGGGGATTCTTCGAGACGAAGATGACTAAGGTAAGATGTTTTGGTTAGTTATACTCAGCGGGGAATCATCTGATTGGTGGATTGTGCATTAGCTTGACTCTGGGCCAGCCGTGTTAATCATAAGCACGCGCTCCTCTCGAAATTAGTTTATGAATAAACTTCACTTAATTATGTACAACTACTCAGCTAACATGAAAACGACTGTCATATTTCCATAGTTCCTCTTGAAGCAAGCCCTCAAGAGGCTCTGATTGGTCAGCTAACATAATGTGCTGTGATTCGGGGATCGGCTCCATGTCACCAGAAAGCATCCTGCTATAACATCACAGCGTCTCTGGCCACGCCCCTTTTCTGCACAGGGTGTATGCTCGTAGCCTGAAGGGTTTATGACATCATTAACCTGGATGTATTTTTTGTAGTCCCCAAACTTCGTTCGCTTCAATGTCTCCCTTTGCATTGAACTTTGGGCGTCTTACATTCAGAGATGTTGTTTATGTTCACACAGCTACAATACACATCAACTAAAGTTTAACATATGATATCGTAGTGGAACACCCTTTTAACAAGCATTTGTAAGCAGCAAATTAATGGTTTATTAAGCTAAAGGGCATAGTTAATGGAGAGAATTGATAATAATAATAATAATAATAATAATAATAATAATAATAATAATAAT
>CAIGQQ010032394.1:3253902-3289339 GCA_903798035.1 Danio albolineatus
GCTCTGAAATATGGCAAAACTGGTGGCGAGTGGCATCTTGGCAGCTGCACGCTTGACTTTTCTCAGTTCATGGGCAGTTATTTTGCGCCTTGGTTTCTCCACACGCTTCTTGCGACCCTGTTGACTATTTTGAATGAAACACTTGATTGTTGGATGATCACGCTTGAGAAGCTTGGCAGTTTTAAGAGTGCTGCATCCCTCTGCAAGATATCTCACTATTTTTAACTTTTCGGAGCCTGTCAAGTCCTTCTTTTGACCCCTTTTGCCAAAGGAAAGGAAGTTGCCTAATAATTCTGCACACCTGATATAGGGTGTTGATGTCATTACACCACACCCCTTCTCATTACAGAGATGCACATCACCTAATATGCTTTATTGGTAGTAGGCTTTCGAGTCTATACAGCTTGGAGTAAGACAACATGCATAAAGAGGATGATGTGGTCAAAATACTCATTTGCCTAATAATTCTGCACTCCCTGTATAAAACATTCAAAATATTTTAAATAGCCACTTAAGAGCTAAAACATGCTGTCAACAGATGTGGACACTCAAGCTCTAGGAGGTTAATATGAATGGGCTATTATTATTGCTATTTGTTGTTTCCTCAATTATTATTTTTTGTTTTCTTCTTAATTCTATTATTATTTCTTAAACATTTGTTGGTTAAAATGCTAAATTTTGAACAGACTTTGAATGGTGGACTTGAACAGACTTTAAGTTTGTCCTGGTCAATAATGCAAAGTAAAGAGACGACATCAGAATACAACTATTCATAATTCTGATGTTGAATCCTGATGTTTGAGTCGTATGCTTGCACTCATTGACAATATTATTGGATAATTTTTTTCCACTAGTAAAATCAGACATTTGTCATTATCAGACTCCCTCCTGCATTATATTCAACATTGTACAGGCTAGAGTACTTATACTGACACTGTTAAACATTTATTCTCACGCACAACTCTGTGTTCACTATGAAACAAAAACATATTAAATGCTTGTCGTAATCATTACTCTAAAATGCGATATGATTATTAAAATGCACTCTTCCGGTTTCATTATCACTGTGCGGTTCATACTTCCCAAACGATTGCTTTCATTCATTCATTCATTTTCCTTCAGCTTAGTCCGTGATTATCAGGGATCACCACAGTGGAATGAACCGCCAACTATTACGTAGCGGATGCCCTTCCAGCCGCAACCCAGTACTGGGAAGCATACACTCATTAACACACACACTCATTCACTGCCGACAATTTAGTTCATCCAATTTACTCATACTGCGTGTGTTTGGACTGTGAGGGAAAACAGAGCACCCAGAGGAAACCCACGTTAACACAGGGAGAACGCGAAAACTCACAGAAACGCCAGCTGGCCCAGATGGCTCAAACCAGTGACCTTCTTGCTGTGAGACGACTGTGCTAACCACTGGGCCACCGTGCCACCCACTGAATTATTATTATACATAGTTTAATAAGTACAGGTATATATATATATATATGAAGAGTTTCGTTGCAAAATGACATGTATCCATTTTGAGAAATGTTGGTTATTTGACATTATTATTGAAGACATCAACAGTCAAGTTCATTCACAATTTTTGTACGTTAAACTATTACTTGAGGGCCAGGGACACATATTCTTCAAATCCAGGAGATTTTTTATTGAATTTTATGTCCATAAATAGTTCATAAATAAATCAAAAAGCATGCCAAAATGCAGCATATTTATCTTAACATTGTCAAACATCTTAAATAATTAAAATTAATAAAAACTATATGGAACAGTATATACAAAGATTGATTATTAATAATAAGATTCTGAGTTAGTTAGTTTTGGCCAGAACGTACACAAAATAAGATAACATTTTCTTTTTTTCTTTTTTTTTTTTTTTGCTGGGGCACCAATGGCTTTAAGCAGCTTCACTGCGGCATTTGAAGGAATCTTTTGGATCATCAGTGGGAAAATTAACAATAATTTATCAATAGATCGTAAATATTCATAATATTCAAAAACATAATGCCATAATAGATATAATGTGACTATGGCGTGTGCCAGTAATCCAGGCCAGTCCCTGAAGGAAAAGGTCGGATAACAACATACCGGCTGAGCTGTCAGGGCAAACTAACTGCAGGATGTTTATCGTTTCAACCATCCTTAAACAGCTTCGGACTAATTGTGATTAGTTATAATATAGATAAGTAAGATTAAGTTAGTTAAATAAACGACTTATAGCTCGTTACAGAAAGAGTGGAGGCTCCTAAACACCGCAGCTAAAAACCTGTATGATCAGAGCAGGCGGAGCCGTGATGGCGCAGTTTCTGTTGCACCGAGTCCACGGACACAAGCTCGCCTCGTCCCGTCATATTTAATGACTTATTTCACTGTTATAATAATAATGTTATTATTATTATTATTATGCAGCTGAAATGACCGGCTCCAATCTGTCATCAAAATCCATGAGGTTAGCTCGACTCTGAAGCTTTGATTCTCTGACTGACAGACGGACGTAGCCTGTGACTGACAGCTCGCCTACAGTATAAACAATTAAATGGCAAACGCTTTTAGTTAGCCTAGTGAATCCTCTATTTAAAAACAAATGTTTTTTGTTTTGATATTATCGTTAAATCAATGAGCAAACTCGGAGCACTTCGCCGGCGGTGACTCTCCTCCCAGGGGATGCTGCGCTCGCGCATATAGCTGTTCTATATATAACAGTTCTATAACTGTTATATCGCATTTTGTAAAGAAACTGGTCTGGTGGATATCGCGTTTTGATAAAAAAAATACATTTTGTAGTCGGCCTAAAATGTTCATTCGTAAATTGTGTTAATGGCAGCAATTCACACATAGATAAGGAACATCTGAACAGTGATTTCCAATCATAAAATCAAATGTCAAAAAATGGCGTTTATAGCATTTTGCAATCAAACTCTTCATATATATATATATATATATATATATATATATATATATATATATATATTACATTTAATGATGACATAAATTTATTTCACCCATATCTTCACATTGTATTGTCAAAAAAGTTATGTAAGATTAAAGCAGACATTAAACTTGCATTCATTGTGCTTTCTACTGTATATAAAATCACTTCAATTCAACTTGATGCAGAAGCCAAACTGGTATGACTTACATTTACAGTAATTACATCTGTAATCCTTACATAATATGGCATCAAAGTTCAACAAGTGCCTATTGTCATAAGATGAAAAGCTCTCAGCGATGAGCACTTGAATGTCTTCTTCTTGCAGAAATTACAATTACATTCTCAACTTGTCAAGCTAACCATCGCCAGCAGAACAGTCTGTTCCCTTAAACATTATATAAAGGCTGTATTTTCAGACTAAAGCTTCTGTTGACTGTACACCTATGACTGTACAGAAAGAGCCCTTTTCAGATACACAGGTTTATACTGTAACACCGTGTCCTAAGTACACACCATAAAAGGTATCTTTCCAATGTTAAATGGAGTTTTTGTCCAAAATCTGCAACTGTGACCTGCAAAATTTTCTATTTTAGAAAGCGTTTCTCTTTCCGTGATGACATCTGCAGGACAACAGCATAAACTATTATGACAAACTTCACCTCAGGTAGTGATTATGTGCTTTATTCAGTGTTAAATGCTGCAAATGTGAGTTTAAATACAACCCCAAATCAGAACAAGTTGGGACGGTATGGAAAACCCAAATATAAAAGAAGGCAGTGATTTCCAAATTTACTTTGACTTGTATTTCATTGCAGACAAGATGAACACAAATCTATTTCATACATCTTTTTCTGTCATTCAGACCTGCAACACATTCCAAAAAGGTTGGGACAGGAGCAATTTAGGGTTTATTAATCAGGTAAATTGGTTAAATAATAATGATGTGATTTGAAACAGGTGACGTCAACATGTGATTGTTATTATGATTTGGTTCCGAAGCAGCATCCAAGGAAGGTCTAGTCCTTTAGGAGCTAAGATGGGCAGAGGATTGCCAGTTTGCCAACTTTTTCAGATTTGGGGTATACCATTATACCCAACACAGGCTCATTGTGAAAACCTGGTCCCGAGGACGTTTCTGAAGACCGCACATTACGTGGTCAGACGTACGTATGGCTGCGTTTCATTTTTTTTAAACGAACGCTACGGGGCGGTGTGACGCCGTTTCTTCTCGCGCTTACCCGGCCGACCGCCTCGTGTGGACGACTTTACCGCTGCAACCAGTTTGTCCCGTGTTCGTCGGCGGACTCGAGACGCGGAGAGGAGTTGACCACCACGAAGACGCCGGGGTTCGAGTCCGGCGAGGAGTGGTTCCAGAAAGCAGGTAAGACAAACACAGAATCCATATAACGATGTAAACCAGTAAACAACAGGGTGAGAACGCGGTGAAGTCTGAAAATGTGGTAAAAATGAGACGAGGGGCTTTTGTTTTATTCCGGATTGCTTTTTTGAAAGATGTTGGTTGGGTTTAGGGAAGCGTGTGGGTGGGTGGGTCGATCGATAAGATTTTGGTTGGGTTTAGGGAAGGAGGAGGGTGGGTCAGTCCGATCGGATGGTCAGTCAGTCGTTCAGTCAGCCAAAAACGGTCGGCCGTCAGCGGCCTCTGGTGGGTTCATGCGAGAACGGCAGGCGTGAACGGCACTCGCGAGAGTTGTTTGAGATCTAAAAAAAAGCGTCCGCAGCGGCCTCTCGTGGACTTGCCAAAGCAAAAAGTGCAAAAAGACGTACCCGACGGGACGTATTCCGCGGCCTCCAGAAACGTACTCGGGACTATGTTCTCAGAATGAGCCTGGGTTGATTATACCTGATATTTATTGCCAAACTACTGAAAGCAGCAGCAGATACACTGTAAAAAACAATTACTTAAAAACAAAAGTGAGTAAATCCATTGCTTTAAAAGTGACAAGTTGATTTTACTTTAAAAATGCAAGTATATCTGTTGTAGACTTATTTTTTAGAATTATGCGCATAGTTCATTTACTTATTCAATTGAAAGCAATAAAGTAAAGTCAACTAAACACATTTCCAATGTAGGTCACCTCAGACCTTGAAAATAAAATAACTAGCAGACGGTTTGAAAATAAAAGTCAGAACTGTGACTGCAAACCAACAACTTCAGTCACTCAGTAGCCTATTAATAATGCTAACGAGCTTTAATATGTAGAAATAAGATTAAAGGTTTTTTGAAAATGAGCTTCCATCAGTGTTTAGCGCAGCACTAAGTGAATGAAAACATCCAGCTGAGGTTTAAATCTGTAAGTGCGCCGTGTATACAACAATTCCTTAGCAAAATAGTCGACTAAGAGTTGAATAAATGAATCGTGTCGGATTTTGTGAGCTAAATTGTCTGTAGTGTATGTGCGAATGAGTGTGTATGGATGTTTCCCAGTGATGGGTTGCAACTTGAAGGGCATCCGCTGTGTTAAAACATATGCTGGGATAGTTGTTGGTTCATTCCGCTGTGGCGACCCCAGATTAATAAAAGGACTAAGCTGAAAAGAAAATGAATGAATGAATGAATGAAAAAGGTATCACCATTAGTAACGCCGTTTATTTATAGCATTATTATTCCCATGACTGAAAATAACACAGACAGCACTCTAAACGCACGTATCTGATGTAAAACATCTTAGTAAAAGTACAATCATTTCTAAAACCCAATTGTTGAATTGCACCCAAGCGCCAAACCTCATTGTAATGCCTAAAAGTGATTCGGTTTGCCATTTGTGGCTTGCGTTTTAGGGACTCCGAATCCTCTAAAGTACACAGAGCATCTGGCAGTTAGCGTGCAGCATGAATGAGCAGCCTAAATACAGTATCCCAACAGTACTCAGCATTGTAGAGAGCGGTTTGCCATGCGCTGTGACTGAGATTCGCACATCTAGGTTAAGAGCGCTTTCAGTGTGAGTAAGACTGGGTGGAAATTCCCCTGATTCCACACTGACTGTAAAGGAAAGTCTGTATTTGAGGGGTAAATTTCAGAATTGCTAGCGCAGGGTTGTGAATTGAAGAATAGATAGACCGGGAGACTTTTGGGGGTTCGTTCAAAGGAGAATCCTTTAACGAGAACTCGCAGTTGCTGTGTCGTTCATCGAAAAATCTGAACTACTGCAGCCTGGTACTCAGTTAACCCCTTGTGTGCTGTTAGGGATGTTTTCATCCACGCTGGGCTGATTTTGAGGCTTAATTTGGCTTTTTCTGTGTTTCATCAAATGGAATGATTCTTAAAGGCAAATCATATTTTGACATATATTTTGAGAAAATGCTTTGGGATTTTTTCAGAAGCTCAACAATACACTTAAATTGACTACCCTTTCGTTATGTTCGGAACTGTTTTTGCTCCATTGACTTCCATTATAACCCCATCTTTGTATTGCAAAGCTATGACAGCATTTAATCACGCATTCTTGAATGTTGCACAGCAAATTGTGAGGTGTTGAATTTCTGGTGTAAGCCCCTGTAGTGTTATAGTGTTAAAATCCAAGTGTACATTTACTGTTTTTAACACTGATGTGGGTCAAATTGTGACTTTGATAGTGTGCAATTCTGGTGTTGCCTTTCCATACTCCTCATCTGTGTTAATTGCACATACGGGAACTTGAGGTGACTGAATCAATATGGTCAACACGGTAGTATAAAATAATATACTCTGCTTAAGTGTATATATTCAACCCTTTTTAAAGTGTAACTTATACACTGAATGAATGAATAAATGAATGAATGAATGAATTTATTTATTTAACAGGGACAATGCACAAAAATTACATTGACCTCAAAGAGGAAAGATGCATTGTGCCAGGTTACAGCAGGATTTCTATTTTCCACCTGCAGTCCCCGGACAGGTAAAATTAAGACAATAATATCCAATTGATAAAAAAAAAATAATAATAATTAAAACATACAGACAGAAACACAAATAAACTAAAACACTGACAAATCAAAAACATCTCTCTCAGTGTGTACAAATTTGATTAGACAAAAACCACCTCCTAGTCAGGCGTGAAAATATCTTATAATTTGTACATGTGATTATTTCTATTTGTACTTCTGGTGTATATACTGGACTCGTATATACACCAGAAGAGAGTGTAATTGAACTCCTCTGGAGTTATATGTACACTGGACAATTTGCCCTGCAGGTGTTAAAAATGTTTAATGTGGTGTACATTTTTAAACTCTGGGTGTAAAATATTTTACACTGCAACTTGTATTTATTCAACACTTTTGAAAGTGTAACCTGGACACTTGGCTGGTGGGACTCATATAGACACCAGAAAAGTGTTAAATTTACACCTGTGGTGTAAAATGTACACTGGCAAATTTGCTGTGTGGTGTTTTTTTCCTTTGATGGTCAACAGTAAAAATGACAAATTTGACCTCTTCCCAACAAGAAAAAAGCACCAACAATCAAGAATGCTTGATTATATGGCTTTGCGATAAAAAAATGTGGTTATAATGGAAGTCAATGGGGCAAAAACAGCCCCAAACATAACTAAAGGTTAGTCAATTTTAACAGTACACTAGGCATGGGACGATAACCGTTTTTTAAGGTATGGCACGGTTTGGAAAAGTCAAGGTTTTAAAACCGCTAAAATTTTCTGCTAAACCGTTCCTAAGGTATGAGTGAGATTGTTTTTATTTACTTTTTTTGTGTGTGTAAATTATAAAGACATCTGTGTTTTTGAAACAAATAAAGACAGCAGAAGTCAATGATTCTCTTGAATTATTTAGCCTGACGTGTTTACTGCTCCAAAATACTTTAAATGTTTCTCAAAATAAAATCTATTGTGTTCAAAGGGGAAAAAGGTTTTGTTTTTTAGCCAGACGTTTAAAAAGAATATATTTTAGAGCAGTAAACACAATACCATCATACCGTGAAACTGTGATATTTTTATCCAAGTTTATCATACCGTCAGAATCTTATACCGGCCCATGCCTACAGTACACAAGGTTCAAATACACAATTTTGAGGTAGTGCTTATGAGTAGAAACAAAAAACCTGGCATGACAAGTTTAGTTGAAAAATCAAGATTTTTTTACGCATCTTGCTAATCTTGAATTTGGGTCTAGCCAAAAGTCATATTCATGTATCACCCGGTCATATTTGTTAGACAAAAGACACAGCAGTGACTCGAACGTACAATTCGCATTACTTTGGAGAAATGATACTGTCTCTTACACACAGGCAGTCAAACCTGATCCCTCAGAATGCATCTTATAATGTAAAAACATCATTTATTTATTAAAGAAATGTGTCATCCCGCAGAGAAATTAAATGCCACAATTTGACTTGTCAAAGGCTTTAGCTCCTACACTCAAAATAAATAGATTTATTTATGCTGCTTGACTTATTTTAAATGAGCTGAAACTACAAAATTCTGGAGATTTCTTTATTAGGGGAAACTCAATCATTCATTTTCCTTCCGCTTAGTCCCTTATTTATCAGGAGTCACCACAGCGTAATGAACCGCCAACTAGGGCTGAACAATATATTGTTTGGGCATTGATATCCCAATGTGTGTATCTTCAATAGTCACATCGCAGGATTAGATTATTTAGATTATGGTTTGAGTCCCAGCTGGGTTATTGAAAAACAACTAGCTACAATGGCTGCTTGAGGGTTGTAGCTTTAGACCAGGGATCGCCAATCTTGGTCCTGGAGGTCCGGTGTCCTGCAGGGTTTAGCTCCAACTTGTCTCAAAACACCTGTCTGGATGTTTCAAGTATACCTAGTGAGAGCTTGATTAGCTTGTTCAGGTGTGTTTGATTAGGGTTGGAGCTAAAATCTGCAGGACACCGGACCTCCAGGAACAAGTTTAGTGATCCCTGCTTTAGACTGATGTATAGTTTGTCAAGATTACTTGTGTTCTTTTTGGTGTAATCTATTCGGAATCACCGAAATGTGCAAAAACAGTGCCCCAGTGCGTCTACGTCCTGACGCTGGCTAAGATGTTCTCGAAAACATTAGTACTGTGTTGTTAATTAATAAATAAATGAATATACTGTATAAATAAATAAAAATATCAACATGGCATCCTTTTTATTTTATGAAGAAAAATCATTATTCCAGACTAACTTTTTAAAGAATTTTGATCTCAGTAGCTGTATATGCACATATTCACATGTTATGAAACATATTGCATTTCTTACAAAAGCTAACAAAGTTTAGTTTCATTAGCTATGTTTACATCCACACGTTTTTATGCACATTTTGAACTATCGCATAAAAAAATGTTTAATGGGAATGCCAATATGCACATAAGCTTTCAAGAGTTCACACTTAGCTGATGATTAGTAATAAAGCTAGTTTGGCATGCTGTCCCGGGAGAGAGCCCTGAGCTCAAAAGATCCTCGAGCCCGGGGCTCCCTCCTGTTTGCAGGGCGAGAGGGGAGTTTGAGCTCAGGTAGATCTCAAGAACCCCCTGCCCTCCTGCTGCTTATAAATTGCTATGAGGGTATGCTGCTGGTGGAATTTGGGTATAGTGCTGATTTGTTTAAGTCAATTTATTTATGTATCATGTTTTGGACTGTGGGAGGAAACCGAAGGACCCGGGGAAAACCCACACGAGCACGGGGAGAACATGAACTCCGCACAGAAATGTCAACTGGCTGGGTAGAGGCCCGAACCAGAGGCATTCTTGCTGTGAGGCAACAGTGCTAGCCACTGGGCCGCCGTGCCGCCCTATAGAGGAAAAGAGGGGGTGGAAGGGGGGGATTCTTCGAGACGAAAATGACTAAGGTAAGATGCTTTGGTTATTTATACTAAGTTGGGAATCGTCTGATTGGTGGATTGTGCATTAGCTTGACTCTGAGCCAGCCGTGTCAATCATAAGCACACGCTCCTCTTGAAATTAGTTTATAACTAAACTTCACTTAAAAATGTGAGAAAAGACACAAATGAGTAGCATAAACATTTCATCTGATAAGAAAAAATGTACATAAACTCCAATGGAAAAAAGGTAAATAAAGTCATGTGCTTTAGTTTCAACAGATCACGCACTAATGGACAAATCAGAGGAGAACACACCCTGATGAAACTGCATACAGCTGTGGAAAAGGCTCAGTTTCTCTGGATTTACTAGCTGTGGGTTTGAGTAAAATGATAATACTTGTTTTCTTCTATAAATTTCTTCCACATTTCAAATAAAGACATTGTTATTGAGACTTTTTATGCCACGTTTTTGGCTGGTTGGCCATTGATAACTTTATTCTTTTGTCTGAGAGGAAAGAGTTATGTACACATCCATTAAACGTCTCTTTTTTTATGTGGGTTTAGAATAACATCAATCAGTCAGAGTAAATGAAGAAAGAATGTTATTATATGGCTGAACAATTCTTTTAATGAGAAATGCTTTAATAGTTGATGATGTTGATTTTTCTCTCGAAGGCCACGGAAGGTAAAGTACACTTTCATCTGAACTCTGAGGTACTAGACAACCACACACATGCACACACACAAAAAAATCAATCAGTAATTCTAACCACTCAACATCAAATACTAGTAATCATCATCTCGCCCTTCAGAATAACCCTTAATAGAGCTGTGGGAACCCAAACCAGAGTAAAATATAATGTTTGTACAAAGGTGGATCTAAAATGTCTCAATCAACGACCGAAATCCTTTACCAAAACACTTCAAGACAGAAATTTAGGCTGGGTTCACACTTGGCACATTTGGTTTGATTAAAACAAACTCTGGTGCGACAGGTTTGTTTAGATTTATGTGAAGATTTATGTTAGGTTTACTTAAATATGTGTAGCCTATGAGCCACGATGTGCATGAATAATGCTGATTTCAAGAGTTCACAATTAGCTGATGATTGATTATAAAGCTTGTTTGGCATGCTGTCCCGGGAGAGAGGCCTGAGCTCAAAATATCCTCGAGCCTGGGGCTCCCTCCCGTTTGCAAGGCGAGAGGGGAGTTTGAGCTCAGTTAGATCTTGAGAACTCCCCTGCTGTAGTTGCTGAAGAACAGATAGGGACTGCTCTTAAGAGATAACTACTTACTAGGAGCATGTCTATGGTGCCGATTTGGATTAGTCAATTAACTTAAGTTGCATGTTTTTGGACGGTGGGAGGAAACCGGGGAACCCAGGGGAAACCCACGTGAGCACGGGGAGAACGTTAAACTCTGCACAGAAATGTCAGCTGGCTTGTTAAGGACTAGTACCAGTGACGTTCTTGCTGTGAGGCAACAGTGCTAACCACTGGGCCACCGTGACACCCATCTAAGAAAGGAGGAGGAGTAGGGGTGGAAGGGGGAATTCTTCAAAACGAAGATGGCTGTGATATGGAGCTTAGGGTATTTTTAGTGGCTCAGGAATCGTCTGATTGGTGAATCATTAAATTGAATAATGCGGGACCAGCTGTGATCAATCATAAGCAGGTGATCTTCTCGAAATTAGTTTATAAACATACTTCACTGAGAGGCATGAAAAGATGGATCTTAACCAACTTCTGAACAAAATCGTCTGAAATATGAACTCAATGCAGACTGAAGACACCTGGACTAACCTATAAACATCAACTGACACCAAAAACTAGTTGTGCAAACTATTTAAGATAAATAGCTAAGATCAAACCAACGCTCTCTTTTAGAAATCTGAAGACAATCATACACACCTTTATCCAATCTAGAGTGGATTATTGTGATGTGTTGCATCATAAGAGCTACATGGTCCATTATGGTTCTGTATATGTGTTTGAAATGCAGATATGCGCAAAGTTTTAATTTCTAACACTGTGCTGAGTACTGAAGTGGTACAAGTACTAAAACAAACACAGCATTGTTTTAAATGTTTAATCACAAGAAATATGCATCATAAAAATGTATGCATTTAGTAATAACTTAGACTTGTTATAGGATGTAAACAACCCAGGCTCATTCTGAAAACGTACCATTATACACATTTCTGAAGAGCGTCAAATACGTCCCTGGAGCTACATTTCTTTTGCAGCTTTGTTTGAGGAAATCCAGTTGTTTTTGCCGTGTTTTCAAAAGCAATCCAGAAAAAGCCCTTGCCTGATTTTTACCACGTTTTCAGATTTTACCACATTCTCACCCTGTTATTTACTTGTTTATTTTATCTTTTGGCTTCTGTTTTTGTCTTACTCGCTTTTTTGGAACCGTTCTTCACAGGACTCGAACCCTGTCGTCGTGGTCAACTCCTCTCAAGTCCGCCGACAAAATGAATTTCATATGAATTTAGTAATAACTTAGACTTGTTATAGCATGTAAACAACCCAGGCTCATTCAGAAAACGTACCACTATATACATTTCTGAAGAGCGTCAAATACATCCCTGGAGCTACGTTTTTTTTGCAGCTTTGTTTGTGGGAATACAATTGTTTTCGCCGTTTATACTATTTGAAATCTTAGATGTCTCTTGCGACTGCCATTCATGCCTGCTGTTCTCGAGTAAATCCGCCAGAGGCCGCTATTGATTAACTGACTGACTGACCGACCGATCGACTGACCCACCCTCCTCCTCCTCTAAACCCAACCAATAGTGTTTTCAAAAGCAATCCAGAAAAAGAAAAGCCCTCGCCTGATTTTTACCACGTTTTCAGATTTCTCACGCTGTTATGTACTTGTTTATTTTATCTTTTGGCTTCTGTTTTTGTCTTACTCGCTTTTTTGGAACCGTTCTTCACCGGACTCGAACCCTGTCATCGTGGTCAACTCCTCTCAAGTCCGCCGACATAACGAATTTCATATTAATTTAGTAATAACTTAGACTTGTTATAGCATATAAACAATCCAGGCTCATTCAGAAAACGTACAACTATGTACATTTCTGAAGTGCGTCAAATATGTCCCTGAAGCTACGTTTGTTTTACAGCTTTGTTTGCAGGAATCCAGTTGTTTTCGCCGTTTATACTTTTTGAGATCTGTTTCTCTCGCGAGTGCCATTCGTGCCTGCTGTTCTCGAGTAAATCCACCAAAGGCCGCTGTTGACAGACTGACTGACTGACTGGCCGATCGACTGACCCACCCTCCTCCTTTCCTAAACCCAACCAATTGTGTTTTCAAAAGCAATCCAGAAAAAGGAAAGCCCTCACCTGATTTTTACCACGTTTTCAGATTTTACCACATTCTCACACTGTTTTTTACTTGTTTATTTTATCTTTTGGTTTCTGTTTTTGTCTTACTCGCTTTCTGGAATTGTTCTTCATCGATTCGAACCGTCGGCGTGGTCAACTCCTCTCAAGATCGCCGACATAACGAGCTAACTAGACAAACCGGTAACAACGGGAAAGCTCTCCACATGGAGGTAATGGGACAACTGGTAAGTGCAAGAAGGGACGGCATCATACTACCAAGAGTGTTTGTCTGAAAGACAAGATGCAACCATCTTGTCTGGCTACATAATTCACGATCTCCTGAAACGTTTCTATAGGGCTATGTTTTTAGAATGAGCCAATGTTGCATGTAAACACTGCAACTCTCTGATGATTTGAAGTGCTTCTTTAATCCTCACAAGCATCTTCTAAATGAGTAAATGTAGGTTTGAAAGACTCCCTTATAAAATTGTACAGCACTTTGGGTGTACGGTAATGCACAATAAATGCGTTACATAAATGTCTATTACTTACTTACTAAATGTAACTCTAATCAAATAGTTTTTTTAAATTCATATTAGGTTTTAGGATTGGACTAAATGTATTATTGCTTTTTTGTCTACCCACAAGTGTGAATACAATATGAGCAGTAAACATGTCACTACACATAACTAGTTGGTCCTTACCTCCTGCCAGGATCTGCTGCTCCAGCTCTGCCATCTGCTTCCTGTAAGCTCTCAGTGCTGCCTCTTTGAAGGTGGGACGTATCCTTTTTTTGGGCGGTGCTTCTTGTACAGGAACCTCTGTAACATTTTTATTCTCATCCTCTTGCTCTACGGTCTCTTTTACCTCATCTTCTCCCTTAATTTCAGATCTTTCTTGAACCTCCTGCACTTCCTCTTTGACCTCCTCCTGTTCCTCTGTCTCTGCCTCCGGTTCCTCGGTTTCTTTAACATAATCCACTAAACTAACCTCATATTCTGCTGTGTCTTCAGTCATAGGATTGTCGTCGTAATCCTCACTGTATTCCTCATCGTACTGTTCATCAAGGCTGCAATCGTATTCCAGTACAAGGTTGGCATCTTGAGAGACATCATACTCCTGAGAGACTTCATATTCCTCTTCTTGGTACTGTTCCTCGGGTTCGTTTGCGTTTGTTCTGTTTTCCAGATTGGCTAGCACTTGTTCCATCACCTCAACATAATGTGTTTCATTGTCCACAGGTTGCTCAGCAGCTTGTTGTTGTTGTTGTTGTTGTTCCTCTTCTTCTGCCTTGTAATAGAAAGGTTCTGTGTAGACGTCAGAATCAATGGTTGTACTGGAGCTGTTGGCTGTGGACGTGGTTCTGAACCTGCCCATGAATGAGGTGTTGCTGGTTTCTTCAACCGGTGCACTAGTGCTCTGGGAACTTTTATTCCACACAAAATCCAAAGCTGACTTTGCTCTTTGCAGGGTGGATCCAAATCCCCCAAAGCCGAAGGTTTTCTCACTGAGGTCTATGCTGAGCCTGCTACTCCAAGATTTGGGGACATCCTCCACCTTCTCATTTCCAATCTCACTCTGGCTCCGGTACATAGCTGAGGATTTCTGGTTCTGCTGGAGGTGGTGGTTCACATCTTGTCGCTGCAAAGTTTGTGGAGCTGATTCAGGCTTAGCTTGGATCTTCTTGGTTTTAGGCTTCTTTTCGGGTTGCTGTTCAACCACAGGTTTAGATACTGATACTGGTACTGGTTTTGGAATGGGTTCAATCACTGGTTCTGGTTCTGGCTCTCGTTCAGGTTCTGGTTCAGGTTCTGGTTCAAGTTCTGGTTCAGGTTCTAGTTCAGGTTCTGGCTGCGGAATTGGTTCTTGTTCTTGTTTTACCATAGGTTCAATCACAGCCTCTACTTCAGGCTCTAAATCGGGTTCCAAAAACTCAGGCTCCATGTCTATATCTTGGTCTCCTGTCTCAGGCGTGCTATCTAGTGTCAAGAAGGTCTCACCTTCAAATTGCAAATCAACCTCGAGACATTTAATAATTTTCTCAGGGAAACCAGGGTTAGCTGCGGGGTCAAATGGGCTACTGATTTCAGAGATTATGTTCTGTTCGGTTGAGGCATCCAAACCTGAATCAGCACCTTGTTCAAGGTGATGCCAGTCTTTCCATGGTGAGAGGTCACCCTGCAGCGATAGCTGAGAGCCGCTGTAATGGCTCCTGTCCCCTGATATGCAAACAAGACCATTACTTACACCACTGTCAATAGTCTCTGTGGTTTCAACTTCATTATGTTCCACATAAGGTCGATCTTGGCTCAGAGTTTGACTGGGGGGACTGGCGTACCAGGAGGACGCCATGTCTTCTTGCTTACGCTGCCAAAGTTCCTGATCTGAGGAGGAAAGCAAAGAGCAACCGTTGACTCTGGTGAAATACTGACTCTCTGAGAAGTCCTCAGAGTAAGACTGGCAAAGTTTAGAGCAGTCTGATTCAGATCGGCTAAGTTTGGGAGTGGAGTAGTCGCTCTGAGACAGCCACCCGGGTGTGATGTCAGAATAGTATGACTTGCTTTGCTTGTCTGGGTCATCGTAGGCTGTATTATCCGCATAGTGTACAGAATACGGAGAGTCATCACCCATTCTTCTGTGATCGTGGGATTTTTTCTTGTCCGATTTACTTTTGGGAAGTGGTTTGGACACAATTGCATATTTGTTCTTGTTTAATTCATCAAGCTCTTTGTCGCTCTCCATGGAGTCCCAATCATCACTTTCAGCCTTGTCTTTGGCCGAGACCTTGATGTCCATGCTTTCGTATGTCTGAGATGAAGCTATCGGCTTGTCTCTCTTTTCTTTCGAATCGTGTGCTAGACTATCAGTGGAGATGGATATTCCAGTCCCTTTAAGTTTATAACATTTTTTCAAAACTAAATCTCTGTCTTGCGGGCTTGCAAATATAACTATAATTGGTCGTGGTTTAGCATTGTAACATTCTCTTTGTTGCCCCAGTCGATGGGCGAGTTCAATTTTAAACGTCTTGCGTGCTTCAACGAAACCCATTTTCTCTTTGAGGATCTGATAGATAAGTTCTTCGGTTTTTTCGTACTTCTCCTCAGGCACATTTAGAAATCTCAGAGTAGCTTTGTTGCTCTGTTGGCTGATCTGTCGGATGTAATCATGAATGTCTCGAGTCTCGCGTCTGGACTGCACGAAACCTGAACGGAGCTGCTCGATTTCGCTCTGCACTACCTCTACGCTGCTGGAGATCTCGTCGATGGAGCTTTTGAGGGCGTTTACATGCCCTCGCAGTTCTGAGAGCTCAGACTCGATCTGACTGATTCCCTGAAGCTCCTTGAAAATCATCTCCATCACATCCTGAGTCTGACTGATGCATCCCGTGGAGCTGGATCCTGGCTCCAGGGTTGTGGTTTTCTGGTGTCGGCCGGCCCGGTCCAGAGATTTGCTCCTAATGCCAAGGGTTTTTCTCCAGTTGCTGGCCTCGGAGTCTGAAGACACGCATTCTTGGCTCTTCTTCCATTTTCTCAGCTTTTTCAAGGCGCCCAATCGGAGGGTGTGGAGGCTGCTGCGCTCTCCCCGTTCCCCCTCCGAGCTGCCGTCGGAGGGCGCCAAACTAATCAAACTCTTTCTATTCCTTCTTACTGGCATCGTGTAAGCTTTTTGTTCATCGAATCTATGGACAAGTTTTGCCTCGATCAGAGAGTCAGAGTAATCGCTATCAATTGACAAGACCTCATGAAATTCATTGCTCAGAAACAGGGCATTTTTGGGCAGTCCATTGGCAATTGCTACACGGTAACTGAACGTTGGCGAGAGAGAAGAACAGTCGGTTTTGCCGTCATCCTCTTCAAGAGATATATTGCGTGTGGATGAGCATTTGGAGATTTTTTTAACTGTGCTTTTTAGTGTGGTGGAGAACGTCGGGTTGCGTGCGTGCAGTTCGGGGGACGTCGATTTGGGTTCTTTTTTGTTTTCGCTGCTCTCTTTCTTCTTGGTGGTAGTTGCCAGTTTCTTTGTAAACATTCCTTTGCAAATCTTTACAATGTAAGACGATAGCTTTTTGAAATGGGCAGAAACCATGGAGGGCGATGGTTCAGCAGTTTTGCACTCCGGATGCAGCGAAGCAAAACTGGTCTCGAATCCAGCGGTGCTCGGCAGGGAAGCACACAGACACTTATGAGTTTTGATAGTCAACCCTGAGGTATTAAAGCGTCTAGAGAAGAAGTGACCTCAGAAGCGGCTGCGCCGAGTGGAAATCATCACACATCCTCAGTGAGGGAAATATTCAAGGGTGTTCTTCAGAAGAGGCCTCATTTCTCTGCAAAAAAAAAAGGGAAAAGAGGCACGTTAGATTGGGCTGAAGGTCAACATGTAAAATGCATCTCTCTGAATGTTACACTGCATAACGTGTCACTAAACGATTTATTCTAGAGCCTGTTTCTTTTGAGACAGACTATATAATTAATCGGATCTACTGTAGATGTGTCAAAATTGCAGGAACATTTTGAGAAATCAAGTAAACAATACTTTGAGAAAATGAAGAACCCATTTTTAATCAGTCAGACTTCACAATAAGTCTTCATTATTTACATATAGAATGAATAATACATTTATTACAGTATTTATTCATTTTTGTTAACATTAGTTACTCAAAATAAAGCCAATAATTGTACGCTCTTGATAATTCTCAGTGCATTAATTAATGTTAACAAGCACAACTTTAGATTTTAATAATTCATTAGTAAATACTGAACTATGATTAATAAACGAGTATGTGCGACGAACGACCGTACAGGTCCAAAGAATATGAGATAATCATGTGATGTTAATTGTATGTGCGAACTTTGTATACAGAAACAGTTTGGGGATATTTTCGCATGTCTAAGAGTCTGGATTTTAAACAAATATTTCAATTCAATTCAATTCAATAATTGCTTTATTGGCATGACAAATATTACAAATGTATTGTCAAAGCATTTATAAAGACCATACATATATAATAAAACAAAAATCTTCTCTAGCTGTGAGGCGAAGGCGCTACCCATTACGCCACTGTGTTGCCCTGGTTTTATTATTGTACATTGTTCATACTGAATTTGCTGTTTAAAAATAATAATAATAATAATAATAATAAACTTGAAAGAAATGCTTAATATCAACCTTAAGTTTCTGTTACTGTATTAAAGCTAAGATAAAGAAATCAGATCTCTCTCAGACAAATTGGAGTTATACTGTTTTTCCACACTAACTGGTCATATACTGCACCATTCCTCCACATTTCAGAAATATAAATGACAATAACATATGATTTTTAATAGGAACACTGAAAAAATGTTATCTCCTCAGAATTGAGAAGCTTTTGTTGTCTACAAGTAAAACAAAAATGTATGATATGATGTTCACAATCCAAATGAAAAAAATCTTATTACTCGAAATTTGACAATATGGACTTCTGTAATTCTTCATCTCAAGGCCTCGAATGCTTTGTGCTGTATTGTACTGTTCATTATTAGTTCATGTTGGTTAAAACATAATGGAATTTTATTGTAAAGTGTGAGCAATAAACCTTTAAAGAGCCATAAAACCCTCCTCTTTCAGTTCAGGTCTACCTCAGAAATATTCCAAAAAATGCTCCGAGATGGGCGTGGAACTCTGCAGGCAGAGAGAGGAGTGGGCGTGGCCGGCAGAGCAGGGGGAAAAGAGTGAAGCGAGCAACTGTTGTCAGTCGGCTCACAAAATGAGACACACACCGTGAGGAGAGCCATGATTAGGCCCAAACGGAATCTGCGCGCGCAGAATTCCACAGATTTTTAGCCCATCATTGATTCTGTTTATTTACTGGTGTAAACGTGTGTAAATTTATATTTATTCAGTTTTCAAATTAATTTCAGTAATAATATTGACTAATATGAAAATATTCATGTGATTTATTTACAATACAGTTTGTAAAGTAATATTTTCTGTGTTTTAGTAGATATTTAATATGAGAGACTTGCTTTGTTTACCAAATAAGTGGATCTACTTGGATTGGCATTGTAAACATTAAATAAAAGTTTAAAAGTTCTTACTTTTTTATTTCATATATTAAGGTTTTAGTTATGATACTGCCAAAATCATTCTGCATAAACCCGCAGATTTTTTTTTTTTAAATTAAAAATGTAAAAAAAATGTCTGCAGATTCCGTCTGGCCCTACCCATGATTTTATAGTTAACAAAGTTAAAATGCAAAGAAATGAACAGTAATTTAATGTCCTGCTACATTTGTTAATATATTAACAACATATTAACATATTGTTTAATATACACATAACCACAATTTGTTCCATCATCATAAAGATAATGGTGTTTATATAAACACTATAAATGAAGAGGACTTCTCTCCTCCTCAATCCCCGGTCTGAATGCAGACACAGTGGACAGCAGTGCAGCAGGTCTCTTGCCCTGTCTATTCCAACCATAACCTGCCAGAAATTTAGAGGATTTTAAACATGTGCGAACAGCAGCTCTGATATAGGCGATGTGTCTGAATGGTAACGAACTCAACTGATAAAAGACAAAGTCCGTCATTCTCCAATTCTCGTACAGCTCTCCTGACAAAAATGCTTGCTGCAAACCAACAGCTTTGCTGTATCGGCCCTGACAGCATCGCGGGAAAAAAACATGCAACAAACCCTGTGGATCAGGGAAACAAAGACATACGACCTATGATGTGCGCGGACGCGATCTCACCCAGTCTCTGGCTCTCACAGGTCTGCCAGGTCTGCCTTGCCTTCAGAAAGCACGTGCGCTCATGAATAATTTAGAAGCAGGGTCTTCTCATAGGATAAGAAAACTCTGCTATGAATAATAATGAGAAACCGACGCATCATCACTCCACTAGCAGATTGGCCATACGTCACTGTTTTTAATCCGCCACAAATATGATTTTGAACCCAGAAGATGAAATTAGCTGACAAAAGCTCAAAATTATCCAGTTTTTCCCACAGCTGACAGGAGCTAACGCTGTCTTACTGATGCTCAACACACACACATCTGTTAAAATCTCAATAAAGTACTCCAGGGTGTCTCAAACCTTTAAACCTCATATAAACATACATGAATAATAGTGAAAATGAAGTGCAGCATTAGCCGTTTCACAAGGAGAAACTGGCTTTGGGAACCAGGTACATTTAAAATCCCATGATACCGACAAAACCTACAAAATCACAGCTCAACAGCGCAGTTCAGAAGCAGCGACCATTAACCCGAACAATACACTTAACTGTAAAGGGCAAGACTTACCATGCTATGAAAAAAAGTGGAATATGTGTCAATATTAATAATTCAGAGATGAACGGTTTAGTCCAGAAGCTCATACAGTATTCATATGAGGAGGTAAAAAGGTGAGTAATAAAGTCAAACTACAACACTTCACTGAAGGCCTTGTTGTTTGTAATCCAATACGTTTCACACAAGGTCTGCAAAGACAGAGATGTGCTGTTGCTAATTGAAAATCACCAGATGAAGGTTAAAACGAGTGAGGAGACGTAAATACAATGCACAGAGGAGACTAGCGGTCGACACGTTTGACTTGAACACGCAATAAACCGTATCTCACTATAGCAACAGGCTAAAAACCAATTAAACACCATAGCAATGCCCTTGCAAACCTCACAAAGGCTTAGAATAGTGCTAATGAGTCACCTTTTGTTCAGACGATTTGTGCAAATATAAATATATTTAGATCAACATTTATAAAGTCAACATCTGTCAGTGGAAATTAGAGCTGGTCGATTAATGGGAAAAAATAATCGATATCGACATTCAGGACCTATAATCGATCTAATTTTCCCAAGTCGATTTTATCGATTATTTTCCCTATCATGTGTGAATCACGTGACCTTGCTCTGTTAAAGGTGCAGTAGGTGATTGTCTTCAGTAGGCATGGGACGATAACCGTTTTCAAGGTATACCGCGGTTTGGAAAATTTTCTGTAATACCATTCCTGAGATATTATTTTATTCTCTTTTTTATTAATTTTATTTATTTATTTATTTATTTATTTATTTATTTATTTATTTATTTATTTATTTCATATCTAAAAATGCCGTTTTAAATTGTAAAGAAATCTCTGTTTTCGAAACAAATAAAGACAGCAGAAGTCAATGATTCATTGTACTTATTTAGCCTGACGTTTACTGCTCCAAAATATTATAAATCTTTCAAAAAATAAAATATATTGTGTTCAAAGGGGAAAAAAGGTGTAGTTTTTTACCCAGACATTTAAAAATAATATATTTTAGAGCAGTAATCACAATACTGTGATACAGTGACACTGTGAAACCGTGATATTTTTATCCAAGGTTATCATACATCAGAATCGTATATCGGCCCATGCCTAGTCTTCATACACATGTTTTGTTGTGCTGGTTGAAAGTCTCTTCACATTCCAATAGTACTGATTAAAGTAAATTATCTAAATGTGCTTATACTGTATGTATTTTTATATTCTGGGTGAGGCATAAGACTAACAAATGTTCATCCAATTAAATATTGTCAGTCCGACATCTCCCATAATTTCCCCCACAGTCCAAAGACATATTTATTTTCTATTTTTTATAAGAAAAAAAACTGACTGTTTGTTTAGGCAATGTGTGTTTTAATTTCAGTTGTTCAATTTTGTTGTTATAAATAATCACAGATAGTAGACAGTGTGTGTTTCTTTCAATTATTTTAAAATCAAGTAATGCACCCTTCATTTAGAAATCTCTGACATGTAATAGGTGAGCTAATTTACTCTACAAAACCTGTCAGAGAACTATGAAGGCAAATATATAAATATATTTATAAAAGTAAAATAATCGTTAATTAATCGTAATCGAGTTAAAATCAGGGTTCACATTTTTACTTCTATAATTCCATGACTTTTCCATGACTTTTCCAAGACTTTCAACTAAATTTTCATGACCTAATGTTTCATGTAATATCTACAAGAAAAACAATGCATGTTCAAATTTATTACAGCATATTTATTACATACACACAACAATCTATTTAGTTTCAATTTAAATTTCTATCTATGTAAAATTGATTTAGATCAGTGGTTCTCAACTGGTTTGGCCATGGGACCCACCTTTTTACATGGTCATCAAGTCGCGACCCAAATTTTTAGAAACTATGTTTTAATTTTAGGAATTATAATGAATTAATTTGTATTTATTTGTTAACATACTGAAGTAGTGACAGATAAATCATAAGAAAATCATCAAGACTAACAAATAAACAATTTTTTTATTGATTTCATTGGACAAAATGTGTCAAATTATACAAATATTAAAAAGTCCGGTATGCACATTTCAAAATAAAAGTCCGTTAATAAGTTAAAAACTAATGTTTTACACACACTCCGCGACCCACTTAAAATGTTCCTGTGATCCACTTTTGGGTCGCGACCCACCAGTTGAGAAACACTGATTTAGATAATGCTTACACTGCACTAATAATGTGTGTGATTGGTCAAAGACAGAAAAGAATAACCTATATTCAAGTATACAGATATCTGTTTTTCATGACTTTTCCAAAACTGTGTGGGTTTTTCTGTTTTTCCAAAACTTTTGCAGGTCTGGAAATGCTCTGTTAAAATTCCATGACTTCTCCAGGTTTTCCATGACCGTATGAACCCTGTAAAATGTTCAATTAAGCGAGATTTAGATTTTAGGCCAAATCGCCCAGCCCTAGTGGAAAGCATGGCTTAAATTGAATTGCAAAACAATCACAGTCTTTCATCAGAGAGAGGCTTTGTGGTATTTTCTCTATTATATAGAAAGGAATGAGCATGTGTGTGTGTGTTGATGACTCTGTTGACAGATGTGTTGCTGTAGGTCAGACACCTTCATGTTTATAAACCTCTCTTTATTTTTTTCTCTCTCTCTCTCAAATATTCCAAAGCAGCTTTCACCTCAATAATGTAATTATACGCAAACAAAGCTTGTACACTCAAACGGTATTAATCCAATCAAATGTAATTTGATGATCAGAGCTAAACTCATTCTGCATCCTGGCACAAAACACGGCCATTTTACTCTAGATACAAAAATCAATTAATCTAATTAATCAGAATTATTCGTCCTGCTCTCCACCGAAAACACGCAATCCTTAAAACAAGATGAGTGTGCTTCTTAATTTATGTAAAATAATTAACGAGGCTTATGTTCTGAGAATTCAAATGTTTAATTCAAGCAAAATCCCCATCTCATTTTCTTGTTTTAGTCTTAGATTTATGCATTGTTTAAGAAAAATAACTCATTTCAAATCAACATAACTTCTCTGAAAACAAGCTTCTCATGCAAATGTAATGTAAGCAATGTATTTCTGAAAACAAGACAAAGGTATTGATTAAAATATTCATTTTCTGCAGTGCTCACCTCTATCATACAAACACCAATCTACATTTTTAACAGTATTTAAGGACCAATTGGAGTTTTTGAATAATGACATAATTTGCATGACAATAAACTATTCTAACATGACAATAGAATGTTTTAATGAATATGCATTTACAGGTTTTCTGCAGGTTTATCAAGTCAAATTTAAGACTTTTTAAGACCCTTTTAAGACCATTAAGAATGAAATTTTAGACTTGAACAGGGTAAGATTTTTTTTTCTAATGGCCTGGTATTATCACAAGGAATTATGTAATTATTTTTAGTGTTTTTTTCCTGGTCAGGGAATTAAATTTGGAGAATGTCTAACAGCTGTGAATTGTCTCTCTTTGCAGTTTTATTGAAATGTATTGTAGGTCATTGGATGGATGTTAGCCCAGTTGCGTAGCTTTACTCAGACAAAGCAAAATGAAGACCTGTTTAAAATGATTTAAGACCTACAACACAATATTTCAGCGAATTTAAGACTTTTTAAGGTGTAAATTTAGCTTGTGAAATTTTAGACATTTTAAGACATTTTATTTATCATTTTTCCCAGGTGTCCTCATTTTGGACCACTGCCGTAAGTTATTTTGTTAGATTAGCTCCAGATTTGGCTTCAATACTGAATAATCTAATGTATATTCACAAATATGATACTGTAAAGCTTCCTATAGAAAATATTAATGTAAATGAGAGATTTGTGGGGGTGTACTCATATCCTCTAACACTCTGGTGCTATTTTTGGGATTTCCGCCTGGATTTTGTCTACCCAATTTTAAAAGCTTCCCAAATCCACATGCAGAAGAGTAAATGCAAAAATGTGGTATCATTTTAAAGAAAACCCTTTAAATTTTCATAAAACACTGTTGAAAGTGATTCAAATAATTGTATATGTTGTCTGTGTTATCATAAACACTTAAAAAAAGAGGCGCTTTCTGTATTTTTTCTTTATAAACTCAAATTTAAAAGAGTACCTTTTAGGTTCTGTGTGGTCTAGGTTTCTGTAATTAATTTTTGATGGTTCCTGCACGTCAGTAATCATAAGAAAAAAGAAAAATGCCTCTATCATAATCTATGCAAAAGTTATTGTATTCCAACTGATGAGAGGTGCTATACCTTTTTTTATGTAATTTCCGCCTACCAAACTTGGAAAGTCTTCCATATCCAAATGCAGTGGTATAAATGACAAATTCCAGTGTTATTGGACAGAAAACCATTTGAATTTACAAAAGAAACTGCTGAAAGTAATAAATAATATTTGTTATGTTTTCTGTTTTATGATGAACCACTTCAACATTGGGCGCTTTTTTATTTTTTGTTCTAAAATGCTTTTTTGAAAATGTGTAGATAATCCCATAAGAGAATAAGACAACTCCAGACAGTTCTGCTTAAAACCAGCAGATAGCAGCAAACACTAGGAAAACGAATTTTGTCTCTACCATAGAGTATGCAAAGGTTATTGTAATTCAACTGAATATTGGGAAAAAAAACTTTTTGATCATTCATATCAAATATGACATATTTGCTTCTGCGTGGTTCTTACATGATAATAACATGAGTTTCTATTACTTTCTCATTTCTCCTTCCCATTTATCATAACATTATATCAAAGAAGTCAAAGTCAGCTTTTCCAAAACTTCCTCAGCTCCTAGAAAAAAAAGCTTATTTTTTGCCCGTCTTCTTTTTCTGCGCCATAAAAACGCGGTGATTCATTCGATACCTGTTTGATATGTGAATATAATTCAGTAAAGGAACGCTAGAATCGTACATGGACTGGCAAGAGCTTTTATTTGAGCTATGACTTGTGCATGTGTGTCATACATGAAGCATATAAAAATATGAAAATGACAGCTCTGGTATCCAGTATTTTGTTGTGTAATTAAATGTTAATAACTTTTGTACAGTAAAATTAAAACCTAAGTGATGCATATGTGCATAAAATATAGCTTCTTCGCTTTCAAACGGAACCACTTATAGGGGTCTTGCGCAACCACGGACCTTTAAAAATGAAAGGGAAGTTGATGACGTCACCGGACCCGGTATCGGGTCCGCAGAGTTTAAGAGGATATATGCTGAGCACTGTACCTTGGTTTAGACTTTTTTTATTCATTCATTCATTTTCCTTTGCCTTAGTCCCTTTATTCATCAGGAGTCACCACAGTGGAATGAACCACCAAGTATTCCAGCATATTTACGCATATTTATCTATTTTTACACAGCGGATGCCCTTCCAGCTGCAACCCAGTACTGGGAAACACCCATACACACTCATTCAGAATGGTAAATTGTGAGGAGACCCATGCCAACTTTTTTAATTAATTTAATGTTATTTAAGCAACTTCTGAGCAATACCAACATTAATAAAGCCATTTTTCGGTAAAACAACTGAAGTGATTCATTGTCCTAAAAATCCATTGTCTTCAAAAAGCCTAAATGGGTTGGAATATCGAATGCGTTGGGTAAAAATGAGCAAAAAGCTACCACAAATACTGCCTATTCGACACAACCACAGCACTCAATACGAGACGCTTGATGAAAACGCACAGCCAAATGTCACATGATTCACTACCGTTTTACTTTCTGTTTCCTTTAATTAAATAAAGTATTGAGTTGGTGGAACTCCAGCATGTGGTTTCTCGCAGACAACGATGAAGACTTTAAACCTAATGCCATTTGTCAAGCTAATTTGTGATGTCCGCTAGGAAAAAAAGAAAAGTTGAGTCCAACAAATGCTGAGAACAGAGGTTTCTAACTTCCTTTTGCAATTAATTTATTAGCTCTTCAGTGATTAATGGCTAAAATCACTGTCTCTTTATTAAACTATTACAGCATTACAAAGCTCAATCAATCAATCTACTGAAAATAATAAATACATGAAGAGTTTCGTTGCAAAACGAGATATATCCATTTTGAGAAATGTTGGTTATTTGACATTATTATTAAAGACATTAACAGTCAAGTTTATTCACAATTTCTGTACGTTAAACTATTACTTGAGCTCAGTGAAGGCCAGGGACACATATTCTTCAAATCCAGGATATTTTTTAATGAATTTTATGTCCATAAATAAGTCAAAAAGCATGCCAAAATGCAACATATTTATCTTAACATTGTCAAACATCTTAAATTGATTAAAATTAATAAAAACTATACAGAACAGTATATACAAATTTGATTATCAATTTTAGATTCTGAGTTAGTTAGTTTTGGCCAGAACGTACACAATATAACATATAATTTTTTCTTTTTTTTTTGTTTGTTTGTTTTGCTGGGGCACCAATGGCGTTAAGCAGGCTTCACTGCGGCAATTGAAGAAACCATATGGACCATCAGCGATAACAATAATTTATCAATAGATGGTAAATATTCATAATATTCAAAAACATAATGCCATAATAAACATAATGTGACTATGACGTGTGCCAGTAATCCAGGCCAGTCCCTGAATGAAAAGGTCGGATAACAACATACCGGCTGAGCTGTCAGAGCAAACTAACTGCAGGATGTTTATCGTTTCAACCATTCTTAAACAGCTTCAGACTAATTGTGATTAGTTATAATATAGATAAGTAAGATTAAGTTAGTTAAATAAACGACTTGTAGCTTGTTACAGAAAGAGTGGAGGCTCCTTCCACACCGCTGCTGAAAACCAAACCTGTATGATCAGAGTGGGCGGAGCCGCGACGGCGCAGTTCCTGTTACACGGAGTCCGCGGATACAAGCTCGCCTCGTCCCGTCATATTTAATGACTTATTTCACTGTAGAAATAACAATAAGCTACTATTATTATTATTATTATTATTATTATTATTATTATTATTATTATTATTATTATTATTATTATGCAGCTGGAATGACCGGCTCTGATCCGTCATCAAAATCCATGAGGTTAGCTCGACTCTGAAGCTTTGATTCTCTGACTGACAGACGGACGTAGCCTGTGACTGACAGCTCGCCTACAGTATAAACAATTAAATGGCAAACGTTTTTAGTTAGCCTAGTGAATCCTCTTTTTAAAAACATATGTTTTTTTGTTTTGATATTATAGTTAAATCAACGAGCAAACTCAGAGCACTTCACCAGCGGTGACTCTCCTCCCAGGGGATGCTGCGCTCGCGCATATAGCTGTTCTATATATAACAGTTCTATAACTGTTATATCGCACTTTGTAAAGAAACTGGTCTGGTGGATATCGCGTTTTGTGAAAAAATACATTTTGTAGTCGGCCTAAAATGTTCATTCTTAAATTGTGTTAATGGCAGCAACTCACACATAGATAAGGGAACATCTGAACAGTGATTTCCAATCATAAAATCCAAATGTCAAAACATGGCATTTATCGCGTTTTGCAATCAAACTTTTCAAATATAGACAAGACCATTAAATCTGATTAGAAAAACCGCAGTATTTACTGTACATCACACCCCCGAACAGATAATCAACATCCAATTTATGACGCTAATCAAATTTCAATGGCATGATGTGACGTCCATTATTGGAAATATTCAACATGGAACATTCAAAACCGACGTTGATTCAGAGACATGTCATTATTATTGTTATTATTTGGGTAGCTAATGACCAATCAGTGTTTCTGGCAAACCGTCCGCTCCCTAATTGGCCAGACATAAGTGTCACCACCTGCGAAATGAACACATCTCGCCATTTCAGCTACGTCATGAAGTCTACCGCACAGCCATGCAATTATTTCCGAATGACTCTGTGCACAAAGCGAGGACTATAAAGGAACGGTTTACTGCCTCTGGTGTGGAGGAGTTGACGGATGCGCTAAGGCTGTCTGAAATCCATGCATGTGGTTGAAAGGAATGAAGAGTAGAAGCTGGTTTTGACTTTAAATGATCGTCATTTAAGTCATGCAAGTCCATGTGTTGTATGTTTGGGCAAAATTGCGCATTTAAATGAGTCATTCATTCGTTTTCCTTCGGCTTAATCTATGATTTATCAGGGGTCGGAATGAACCGCCAATTATTCCAGCATATGTTTTATGCAGCGGCCAATACCCATACACTCTCATTCTCACACACACACACACTCGTATATTATGGCCAATTTAGTTCATGCAATAGATTTCACGCAGCTGCCGTTTTAGTCAACGAAATCGAGGCTGCGGTGGGAAGAAACCTGGAAGTTTCGCTTGAGTCACACAGGAATGTTGTGTACCTGGCTGTATATCTTATCAGCGAAGAGAAAGTGACACATATTTATACTTTCATCGCCTCATTTTCAGCTAAGTAAGGGAAACGGCACTACTTAGCTAAGGTTTTCTTTCCTAAACACACATTTTAGATGCCGTTAATCAAACTCAAGTTAATGAATGCTTCTTTCACTATATTAGACTAGTCACCATATTAAATTTCGGTTCTGAAATGTAATAAGAACCTCCGTTTCCCATTAACATTTAAGGCAGTATTGATGGCGTTCTTAAACACAGCTGGTTTGCTGTTATGTTCACCAGTGCTCGACAGAAATGACTGTGATTGGCTGTGACGGTCATCAGTTCACCGCACTTGCGGCACTTCACTGACGTTTACCGAGTGCAAACACAGACGAGCGAGCCGCTTGATGAATCGACAGATTTTCACAGCTTTAAATTGCTCCAGTGTCCGTCTATCTGTGTTTGCAATCTTTGAAGAGCGGTTAAATGATGACCTTCACTGCCAATCACAGTCATTTCTGTTGAGCACTGGTGAATACTGTGGCCAATCAGCGATGCCTATGATCGCGCTGAGCGGCGCTTAAATGTTAGCGGGAAATGGACATTTTTTTAAACTTCAGTACCGGGACAACACTATTACAGACAACACAGGGGTGTGCTACAGGGGACTGCAGTGTTTAATCTCTCACCGGGTTACGTAGGCTGAAGCAGTGAAGCCCCCGCGGTGTTTACCTGCTGCCATGAACTGAAGTCTAGGAGGACACTTAAGCGTGTTACTCTTAAAGTGACGTTGTTTGATGCCTAATATGCTTTTAATTGTTTAAATTAAACTGAACAGAATGATATTAAAGTGATGTTTACACCATTTCTGCATTTTGAAATCACAGCAACAGCTGGAGGTTTGTAGTACACAGCATGTTGGTGCAATGTTTACAGTGCTGATCCTATACTTCCGGATTTCTTCCCACCGCAGCCTCGCTTTCGTGTGTTATAATGGAAACCCATGCCAACACGGGGAGCACATGCAAACTCCACACAGAAATAGCAACTGACCCAGCTGAGGCTCGAACCAGCGACCTTCCTGCTGTGAGGTGACATTTTGAACCACTGAGCCACCGTGCCACCTTTTAATATTATAAAATTTACTTGATATTTGTTGGAAAACCACAACATATTTTACTGGATTTTGTAATAAATACACATTTTTGTTAAATTATTAATGCAATTTTTAGATTAATTTAAATGAAATAATAATAATTGAAAATGCTGATTAAAATTATCTTCTTACTGACCTCTTTAAAGTTTTAAACTAAGGTCTTTAAAAGTCCCTAAAGGCAGTGCTTAATTTGTGAACTGCGAGGTCCCAGAACAGATCTGGGTAACTGATCCGGCATGCTGGATGGAGGGTGGATGGAGATGTATCCCGGACGAAAGTGAAGAGGGTTGGGGAGTCGCGAAAGAAAGTGAACAGCTAACGGGGGAGGAGCATACCTGTCAACATTGGGATGTGAAAATAAGAGATACGCCCATCATAATATGAGATAAATCCCCATATTAAATATGTTCTTTTGGAGCTGTTTCATTGTAAATAAACAGTTAAACGGTCAGTAATACTTTTTAATATTATTATTTACAAAAGAAAATGTAATAGTGTACATTAGCAAACAGTTTAGGTTATTAAAATGAGCTGTTATAAAGAAATATAATCGAGTTATCAAAACTCAATCTTTTCTTCACTGTATAACTCACACATTCTGAATAAAGAGCAGCGAATGAATCTCATTTATTTAGATTTTTTGTTTAATTACATTAAATAACAGAGGTGTCATTTAAAAGTGCACACATCTAACATTATAATGAACGCATTCGATTGCTTTCCTACTGGTTTATGCTCATTTAGGACAAAATTAGTTGTGTTTGGGAAATAATCGACATCATTCATTCATTCATTTTCTTGTCGGTTTAGTCCCTTTATTAATCCGGGGTCGCCACAGCAGAATCAACCAACAACCTATCCAGCATATTTTTCACGCAGCGGACGCCCTTCCAGCCACAACCCATCTCTGGGAAACATGGATACACACATTCACACTCATACACTACGGACAATTTAGCCTACCCAATTCACCTATACCACATGTCTTTGGACTGTGGGGGAAACTGGAGCACCCGGAGGAAACCCACGCAACCACGGGGAGAACATGCAAACTCCACACAGAAACATCACCTGGCCCAGTCGAGGCTCGAACCAGCGACCTTCTTGCTGTAAAGGCGACAGCACTATCTTTGGACTTGTGGGGTAAACCGGAGCAACCAGAGGAAACCCATGTGAACACGGGAAGAACATGCACAGAAATGCCAACTGGCTCAGCAGAGGCTCGAACCAGCGACCTTCTTGCTGTGAGGCGATCGTGCTACCCACTGCGCCACCGTGACAGATTTGCCAAGTCTTCAATCAACAGTCGTATTTCACTATGAACTCATACTGTATATGAACACATCTCAACAAATCATTTTTACAGCTCTGTATCGTTGGGTGTGCCAAAATAGTGTTTTTCTCCTCTGTATTTTTGTCTTGTTTTCCATTACAGAAATAGAAGCATTCCTAAATCAAGATACATTTACTTGAGATGCAAACTGACGTAAGATTTACATCTTGTTCTCTGAAATATTGATCAAAATGAAGTACGTTTTCGCTTGGGACAAGAACAAATATCTGCCAGTGGGGCCAGAGAAACCTCCATTCAAGAGGGAAAGCAAGATCAACCCTATTGGCAAACCAGTTTGGATGCTTATTTCAAAAGAATTAATGTCTTAAAAGGGATAGTTCACACAATAAAATATTTTAAAGCTGAAACCTGTAACCATTGACTTCCATAGTATTTTTGGCTAGAGGAGAAATGGTGTTGCCCAACTGAGCCTGGTTTCTCTCAAGGTTTTTTCCTTCACTTTCGTCAATTGGTGAAGTTTGTTCCTCGCCGCTGTCACCACTGGTTTGCTTGGTTTGGGTCTTGTGAAGCTGCGCTTTGATGGATTTGCTCTTCAGTGTTTAGACTTTCAGCAGTGAATACTAAACCACACTGAACTGAACTAAACTGAACTCTAAAAACTGGACTGACACGGTTTCAATTTACTAGAACTTCTGTGTTCATCTGCTTAGACACAATCTACACTGTAAAAGTGCTATAAATAAACATGAAGTGAATATTATTATGTAAGTCAATGGTTACAGGTTTTCAGCATTCTTCAAAATATCTTCTTTTGTTTTTAACAGGATAAAAAAAACTCTTAAATGATTGGAACATTTGAAGGAGAGTAAATAGTTTGTAGATTTTCCTTTTGGGTGAGCTACCGCTTTAAATAAATGCACCTTGACAGAAATGTTCAATAATTGTATTATAAATCAAGACAAAATGACATATTTTGAAGTGTGTTCATATCTCGTTCTCTGAAATACTGATCAAAATGAAGTAGGTTTTAAGTGCTTAGAACAAGAACAAATATCTGCCAATGGGGCCAGAGAAACATCTATTTAAGAGGGAAAGCAAGATTACTTTTCAATTCTATTGGCAAACCTATTTGGATGCTATTTCCAAAAATATAAATCTTAAAGGGATAGTTCACACATTAAAGAAAAACTGTCATCATTTACTCACCTTTTAATTGTTTCCAACCTTTAAGAGGTTCTTTATTCTGTTAAACACAAAATTAGAAAGCAGAAACCTGTAACCATTGACTTCCACAGTATTTTTGGCCAAATGAGAAATGGTCGTGCCCAACTGAGCCTGGTTTCTCTCAAGGTTTTTTCCTTTACTTTCGCCAATTGGTGAAGTTTGTTCCTCGCCGATGTCGCCACTGGTTTGCTTGGTTTGGGATTTGTGAAGCTGCACATTGATGGATTTGCTCTTCAGTGTTTGGACTTTGTGAATATTAAACCACGCTGAACTGAACTTCTAAAAACTAGACTGACACAGTTTCAATTTACTAGAACTTCTGTGTTCATCTGCTTAGACACAATCTACACAGTAAAAGCGCTATAGAAATAAACATGAAGTGAATCTTATTATGTAAGTCAATGGTTACAGGTTTTCAGCATTCTTCAAAATATCTTCTTTTGTGTTCAACAGAATAAAAAAACTCTTAAATGATTCGAAACACTTGAGGTAGAGTAAATAGTTTGTAGATTTTCCTTTTTTGGGTGAGCTATCGCTTTAAATAAATGCATCTTGACATAGAAATTACCAATAATTGTATTATAAATCAAGACAAAATGACATATTTTGAAGTGTGTTCCCGTCTCGTTCTCTGAAATACTGATCAAAATGAAGTAGGTTTGAAGTGCTTAGGACAAGAACAAATATCTGCCAATGGGGCCAGAGAAACATCTATTTAAGAGGGAAAGCAAGATTACTTTTCAATTCTATTGGCAAACCTATTTGGATGTTATTTCCAAAAATATAAATCTTAAAGGGGTAATTCACACAATAAGGAAAAACTGTCATCATATACTCACCTTTTAATGGTTTCCGACCTTTAAGAGGTTCTTTCCTCTGTTAAACACAAAATAAGAACGCTGAAACCTGTAACCATTGACTTACACAGTATTTTTGGCCAAATGAGAAATAGTCGTGCTCAACTGAGCCTGGTTTCTCTCAAGGTTTTTTCCTTTACTTTCGCCAATTGGTGAAGTTTGTTCCTCGCCGCTGTCGCCACTGGTTTGCTTGGTTTTGGACTTGTGAAGCTGTGCATCAATAGATTTGCTCTTCAGTGTTTGGACTCTCAGTAGTGAATATTAAACCACACTGAACTTCATCACTGAAAACTGGACTGACACAGATTCAATTTACTAGAACTTCTGTGTTCATCTGCTTAGACACAATCTACACTGTAAAAGTGCTATAAATAAACATGAAGTGAATCTTACTATGTAAGTCAATGGTTACAGGTTTTCAGCATTCTTCAAAATATCTTCTTTTGTGTTCAACAGAATAAAAAAAACTATTGAATGATTGGAAACACTTGAGGTAGAGTAACAAGATTAAATTTTTTAAGTGAGCAATCGCTTTAAATAAATGCACCTTGACATATACATTTCCAATAATTGTATGCTAAATCAGCTGGAAGGGCATCCGCTGCGTAAAAACAAATGCCGGATAAGTTGGCGGTTCATTCCGCTGTGGCCACCCCAGATTAATAAAGAGACTGAGCCGAAAAGAAAATGAATGAATTAATGTATGATAAATCAATACAAAACGACATATTTTGAAGTGTGTCAACTCATCTCCATGTTTTAGCTTCAAAAGCGCAGCTTCTTATGGACTCTTGGTGAAAAAGTAAACTGAGCAATGACATTTTCCTCCAAATCCTACAAGTTCCAACGCAGCGCTGTGACCTGTACTGTTCACAACCAAATCCAGACCACAAACAAACGCTTGCACAACCCAAACTGTACGTGAAACTGCTCCTCGCTGAACGCGCCGTGTGAGCTGCGTGCAGTTATTTTCCCAGGCAGTTATTAGTTTAGTTCATGTATTATGTAGCAGCTCCGAATTATTGCGCTTGACAGCGTGTTGTGCAATGCCTCAAAGACGGGCAGCTCATTAGCCGCTCTCTCTCTCTGCCGCCCCGAGGAAAAGCCCGTTCTCGTGTGTGGTCGTCGGTGAGCACGAGACGCAAAAGACATGGATTATTGATCTGACGCAGACGCAGGGTCTCTGACCCCCATACCTCGCATGCACACACTCCACTGACAACCTCCTGATACATATTTAAGATAGAGAGAGGGATGAGAGAGAGAGACAGAGTGAGAGAGAGCCCCACCCACTAACACAATTACAATCCGCTGCTCATCTCACATTCAGTCATTACTCCACAAACCCACTCCATGCACAGATCCCACATATGCATGCGTTTTAACACCACCACATGCATGCATTTTAAACACCCCACCAAAAAAATACGCTTGATGTCAGATTACATCAGCTGTCTTGCAATGCATGCGTTAAACAAGCGCTCTTTTCTCCCCCCGAGCGCGCGCGAGAGATGCAACACATCAGAGCTTCTGGAATTAGAAAGCTCCGTTGTTAATCCGATGAGCGCTTCAATCATGAGCCTGGAGAACACGCCACCAGATGTTGATCAGCGAGAGAAAGCATCGGACGGTCCCCCCCATCCACCCGCTTCCCAGAACAACGCACAAAGTCTGCATGACAGCGACTGTTTGAAAGTGATGCATGCATGCACGACGCATGAGACGCGATTCAGTGCTCAGAATGCAACAGCTTAAGTAGTTTGCACGTACCCTGTCTGACTCAAACGCGAGCACTAGCATCCAGCGAACTCTAACACGTCCTGTTGTGGAGCGCGGAGCATCCTCGGATGACGATGAAAGAAGCGTTCGTCCTGCGCTCCCTGTGATCCATTCCTCCTCGTCTGCTGCTGCATTCGCTGCGCTCGGCTCAACCTTGGGATCAAGTCTTCCTCGGCGGGCGCATGCTGTTGCAAATCACGGTAAAAAAAAAAAATCCCCCCCAGACTGAAGTGTCAGCGCTCCGCCGGGCAGCAGACGCCGTGTCTGGGATGGTGAAAGCCCTCTGTCTGGATGCACGGGATGCGCGTGTGTGTGTGAACGTGTGCTGAGAGAGAGAGAGAGAGTACGAGAAGCCCTTGGAGGAGTGCAGCCCTGAGCCTCTCTCTCGCTCACACAGAAAGAGACGCACAAAGCTGCTGCTGCGATTCACAGACCTGAACACGTGATGAGAGAGAGAGAGAGAGAGAGAGAGAGAGAGAGAGAGAGAGAGAGAG
>CAIGQQ010032394.1:3363807-3375604 GCA_903798035.1 Danio albolineatus
AACTTTAACAAGATTAATTCAAGAGTCCTATCATACGGCGCATGCAGTGCCAGACACGATGCGAAGTGTTTTTTGCTAGTTTCAGCTAGCTCATTTTCAAGTACAGCATACTTTAATGAGTTTTTTTTTTTTTTTTGGGACGTTGTTGGCACGTTGCTATTTTGAGACAACTCAAAAAAACTAGACTGCACCACTGACCAACTAAAATCTGCTCTAAAGTCAATAGCCCCTTGCACACATACAGACCTTTCCAGAAAATTACCGGCAATTTTTCAGAAAGGGGTCATGTGTAAACAGGCCTTTATAGAAAATACCGGTAAATTCAGCTTTTTACAATATTTGGAGAGCATGTAAAGGAAAAATTGAAGGGTTGTCATTTAGGTTGTCTGGTGTATTATTTTGTATTATTTTTTATATTTGATATTTATGTTGTATAAATTATTTTTATTGTAATTTGTTTACATTATTTTCCTGAGTGTTGATTTTGTATTGTGAATTTTTGTTGAGTGGGGTATATAAGTTAAAAAATATATATAAAATATACATAAATAAATATAAAATACCGGTAAATTTGTTCCAGCAATTTTCCAGAAAGAGAAGTTGTAACACTACCGGTAATTTGCCAGAATGCTGCTTCATGTGAACGGAGAGGGAAAACTGCAGGAAAGAGCGTGTTCACAATTAGACCGCACTGACATGAGATGTCTACTCCAGCCAATCAGATCATTTAGAAGCATTCACATCCACGCCGTTTAAAAATCCCTTTGATTTTTAATATTATAATATAATAGCCTTTGAATATTTTTCCAGACACATTCAGCGGCTAGATGTTAGTCAGAGAACGTTTCTATGTTTCTTCTTAATGCCAACTGTGTAAAAAAATATCTAAAAAATGCTTATGATAAACCGCCGCTTGTTTGCTTTCAAGCTCTGCTTCAATTGCTTGACGTAAGTGCACGTGAAGCAGCCAGTGAGCGCTAACACACACACACTGTAGCGGCGTTCCAATGCCGCTATTGTTGGTGGAGCAAGCAAGTTTTGCACTCGTAAAAGTCAGAGTCCGTAGGCAAAGTAGATGCAAATAAAAATGTCTTTATTGTCCAATCATCACAACTCCATTCATCTATATTACGCTACTCTCTCTGTCTTAAGTTTCGTGACCTCACATCACACTGAGTTACGGTCAAAAACTGTGTACTTCCCACCAACGCTCTTCCCCTCTATGCAGGGAAGCCACAGTTAAATAGTATTGCACTGACCCCTTGTGGCCAATCGCCAATAGACAATATATGGCTCCTACACACACATGTAATGTCGTCAAATGTGTGAACATTTAGCTGCGGTTCATGCTCCTGTCTTTAGATGTCTCTGGGAAAAAGCAGCTGCATGAACACTAAAGCTTTAAATAAAGATGAAACCATCAACAAAAACCTGACCCCTTCTATGTTTACAAACACAAGTGCAGCCGTTTAGAGCTCATTTCTGGTTAACGATGTCAGAATTTACTAGTATTTTTGGATGGATGTGTGAATGGTCTTTTCCGGAAAAATTCCAGAACGTCCTCGCTTGTGTGAACAGCGCTTTTTTTAATTTACCGGTAAAGTCGTTCTGGTAATTTTCCAGTTATTTAATGGTATCACTGTGTGAAACTGGCTATTGGCACAGATTATTTTCTTAAATGGTTATTTACATTGACATGCTGTTATTTGCCAATTAAGGAGGCATTCAGCGATTTAAGAAGAAGAGGCAATACACACAACAAGTGCTGATTATTATTACACAAAGGAACTGAAATTATACAAAATTATAAAACTGTATTAACTTATTGTAAATGCTATCATGAGGAAACAACTGAACTACAGTCAAAACACTTACATTAAACCCCTAATATCTGCTTACTGGTGATCTTTTCACGTGTTTGTAAGGAGGAAGAGGAAGACGGCTCACATTCCCCATTTTTCCCTAGACTTCTAGAGTTACAGGAAGGAAATCAGTCTCTGGATGTTAAATAATGGCTTCAGAATCAAACAAATCAATATATTTCCTGCGTGTGAGCCGGTGTGTAAGACGATGAGGATGAATCATGAGTTTACATGCTCTGACCCTCTTCAGCACCCTGCTAAAAATGACACTCATTACTGTCCCGTTATCATCCGCAAGCTAGCAGCATTATCACATCGCTCAGACAATATGCTACACCATTAATCATTTCTATAACTATGTTTTTTTTTATAAGAAAATGTGAGCGATGATCATCTGTGCAAAACTCACCACTAGAATTCAAAGCTGTTTTGATTGATTCAGCATCTTGCTGCTGAGGGGGTTTTACTGCATATTAGGGCTGCACGATTCCGGCTAAAATGAGAATCACGATTTTAATGCTTAAACTAAAGATCAGGATTTTCTCATGGTTTTATTGATGTAAAATAAAGGTTAATATGAGTGCGCTATTATTATTGTTATTTCTCAAACATATGGTAAAACACCAATAATATTATGTGTAGCTCTACTGTTGGTTAATTTTGAATAGACTTTGAACGGTGGACTTAAACAGACTTTAAATATGTCCTGGTCATTAATGCACAGTAAAGTGACGACATCAGAATATAACTATTCATAATTCTGATGTTGAATTATAATGTTTGAGACGTATGCTTGCACTCATTGACAACATTATGAGACCTTTTTCTTCTACTGGTAAAGACATTTGTCATTATCAGAATCCCTCTTGCATTATATTCAACATTACACAGGCTAGAGTAGTTATACTGGCACTGTTAAACATTTATTCTCATGCACAACACTCTGTGTTCACTGTAAAAGAAAAACATATTAAATGCTTGTCGTAATCATTACTCTTAAATGCAATATGATTATTTAAATCAGTGTTTCTCAACTGGTGGGTCGCGACCCAAAAGTGGGTTGCGGGAACATTTTTAGTGGGTCGTGGAGTGCGTTGTCAAAAATAAATAAATAAATAAATAATTTATTTTGCTTACACCGGACTTTTATTTTGAAATGCGCACGCGACAACAGTTCAGTTTAGTTCGGTAACTGAACATTTCTCTACCCTAACCGCTTTTTACAGTATTTATCGTTTTTACTTTGTAATATTTCTATAATTTGATGCATTTTGTTAAATGCAACAATAAAATATTGGGTCGCGGCTTGATGACCATGTAAAAATGTGGGTCCCGTGGCCAAACCAGTTGAGAACCACTGGTTTAAATGATGTGTGCTTTCGGATTCATTATCACAGTGCAGTTCATACTTCCCAAACGATCGCTCTGTCCCGCAAACTGAATGTTATTTACAACTTTAGCTTTTATTCACAGCCTATGCAGGTTCTCTTCACTAAAGTAGGCATCATTCACAGACAAGCACCCGCCCTCTCTGTGGTCACTAGGCATGGGCCGGTATAAGCTTCTGATGGTATGATAACCTTGGATAAAAATATCACGGTTTCACGGTATGACGATATTGTGTTTACTGCTCTAAAATATATTCTTTTTAAAAAAAAATAAAAAACCTTTTTCCTCTTTTAACACAATAGATTTTATTTTAAGAAACATTTAAAGTATTTTGGAGCAGTAAACATGTCACGCTAAATAATTCAAGTGAATCATTGACTTCTGCTGTCTTCAGTAGTTTCAAAAACACAGATTTCTTTACAATTTACACCTAAAAAGCTAAAAAAAAAAAAAAAAAAAGTAAATAAAAAAATCTTACTCATACCCTAGGAACGGTATTACAGAAAATTTTGGCGGTATGAAAACCTTGACTTTTCCAAACCACAGTATACCTTGAAAACGGTTATTGTCCCATGCCTAGTGGTCACAGCTCATGGTCAGCTCACGTAAGGTGTGAATTCACAGCCGCAATACATCATTACATGAAGACAGAAATGACATTTTTGAGTGAATTATACCTTATAAATACAGAATGTGACTCTTTCAACACCATTTGGAGGTGTCCACGTTGCTGAGCAGTGTATGTAAAACAACGTGAAGACTTGTGCGGCCGCCTTTGCTTCTTTCCTGAACTTGAAAATATGAATGGCAGAATCGTAGAAATGCTGGAATAAGATCGTCTAGGGGGTCAAATCGAGATCGCGATATTTTTACGATTAATCGTGCAGCTCTACTGCATATGATCACATTTTAATTTAAAAAAATACTGAAAACCAAACAAAAATGTCTGTAATCCATGTATGACATTTTTAAGAACAAATAAAATGAAATTACCCAGATTAACTCGATTGAAATAAATGGATTAAAATGGTTCGAGATTCCTCAGGAAAAAAAAAAGATTTTAGGCTCTTAGAAGACTTGCATTTTTTAAAACAAAAGCACATATCTGCCAGTGGGGTCTGAAAAACTTTTTTACCCTGCTGGCATATTTGTCTTGTCGATTCAGCTTCTTGTAAACTATGTTTTACTGCATATTACACACGTTTTGATCAAATAAAAAAAAAATTAGACTTTTTAAATTTAAAATCATATGAAAATATGTTCATTCATTCATATTTGATTCAGCCTAATCATACTTAATTTGTCAAAAACTATTTTAACAAACAAAGTATTCATAGTTAAATCTTTTTAATGTTATGGGTGGAGGTTTATTTTTTCTACATGGAGTGAGCAAGCTCTCTAATATAAAACCATCAGAGAGACATTAACCTATTTTGCTCATCTGTTCAGAGTAAAGGCTAACTACAGTTGAGCTGAGTGATCTGACACGATTCAGCAATGACGTTTGTTGAAACGTGGACATCAATTTTCACAATAAACACGATAAATTAACAAAGATATGCAATTAAACATACCTTATGGCTCTTGTGAGTGACAATGAATAAATCTATGATCTGTAAATCTTGCAGTTTGCGTCCAGACACAAGTTTGAACGTGTGCAATCGATGCAAAGTAAACAATCTGCGGCTCGATTGTTTTCAAAATAAAAGTCCCACATACCATTCATTCATTTTCTTTTCGGCTTAGTCCCTTTTATTAATCCGGGGTTGCCACAGCGGAATGAACCGCCAACTTATCCAGCATTTGTTTTACGCAGCGGATGCCCTTCCAGCCACAACCCATCTCTGGGAAACATCCATACATTCTCATTCACACACATACACTACGGACAATTTAGCTAACCCAATTCACCTGTATTCCCACATACCTAGTAAGTTAGATTTAAACTTTAAAATAACTAAGGGAGGAAAATTATCATTGTTGGATCAGTAGAAAACGTTGTGGCTTATCAAACGCACCCCAAGGTGTGCACATTATCCTAAAGTAACATTTCAGTCGGTGTTCTCATGATGAATGATATAAAGTAAATGCAAATGAAGAGGGCGTGGCCTGTGAGGCGCAACAGTCTGCTTCGTGTTCTGATTGGCCTTTTGTACACCAAGGTTTTACACTGGTAATGTAATTTACATGACAATTAGGAAACAATCGTGTATGCATATCCATAATGATCTCTTATTATTCGACTATGCATAATCAGATTTTCTTTATAGAGCATCTTTAAATATTTAGTATTTAATAAAAAAAAATTCAGACCACATATAGTAGTATATATCATTGTTTTAACACAAAATAAAATCTAATTATGCTATTTATAACATAATAAATTTAATCATGTTTCTGACTAAATTGTTTTTAAAGTTATGCAAGCTATTTTTAAGCCAGTGTTATGTAATATATGTCCAAATGACTTATAAGATTAATTTGATTCAACTTAAAAATGTACCAGGAATTTGTGTATTTGTAACTTAACAAAACATTTATTTATTTTTTAGCCAGTGAATCTGTTGTTTGTGCTCAGGAGTATTTGCTTGTGTTTTTGACTGCAGTGTAAACCCATGACGCTGTCAGTCTTGAGCTGGATTACTGCAGTATCAGCAAACACATCTCTTAGACAGAATCATCGATGGCTCTCAGACTGATTCATTGATGGAAACAGACACAAAGCAAACGCTGATGGAAGGAACTGGCCTGGAAAGGTTATTTGCTAGAGCTTGTCTGTGTTTGTTTGCAGCCTCAATCCTCATGTCAGCATGTTTGAAGATGGTCGCCACAGATATTTGGTTTTCCATCAGCCATCATTTTTTTTATGCCCTTCCATCTGCTTTGCTTTCATTGTTTTCTTTATATTCCCTCCTGCAAAAAGAAGAGAGAATCTCAATCTGCAGGAAATAATATATATAACATATTACCTAATATATTAAAAGATATATGTAAATTATGGGTACCTTCAAAATGTCTTAAAAACATTAAAAGATTGCTTGAAAATGATCTACTGGATTTATTAGGATTGAAAATCATTGTTATTCCACCAAATTATATTAGCTTCTTTAATTCTGAAGTTAAAACATTGGTATTGTGTTGTCAATTTTTTTTTCTGCTATTCTATGCAAATAAAATTCGTTAAAATATATATATATATGTTTTGATTATGATTTTTGATTATGAAACATAATATATATATATATATATACACACACATACACACACACACAACAGTTCTGTCGAATCAGATTGGCTGATAGCCGTGAGGTATTAAAGAAATATCAGCACTCGTACAGCCTCTTCACCCTTGTGTATTACACCTGCCAACACGAATGGCAGGTAGATGACTACAGTTTGACAAACATTGCAGCTGTTGGACAGCATAACATAATGTACTTTTGAGGCTTTTTAGGTGAGAATGTAGTTGTTTAGATTGCAACTATGTAGTTTATTCATAAGCATAGTGTCTATTTTAAATATTCATAATATTGAAGATTCAGCGTGTTGGCGACCATCAGCCTGTCATACTGAGCAGAACAAAGATGGTCGACGTTCTGCGCCAAAATGGCGACAAAGACAGCGTAATAAGTCCTAAAAGGAGAAAAACAGTATTTTTTTGTGTACGTTTCAAACTACATGTAAGTGACATTCTAAGTCGATCTGTCTCTTATATTTTGTAGTGCTGTATTTCAAATACTCGCTCTAAAGTAACGTTGGTGAATGAGCAACTGTTTCTGCTGTTCTGACTGTCAGCTGCAGATGTGAATGAACAGCGGAAGAAAGTAGTTCCTCATAAAAAAGGGTTTACCCAAAAGGATCACTTTTGGTCTTCCCTTCACATTTAGTTTGTAGAAACTATTTATTTATTTATTTATTTATTTACTTACTTCATTTCTTAGTTAACAGACCTAATGTTGTAAGTAATTTCTCAAGTACAAAAGGATTAAGTAAATATTAAGATGTTTTGTAATATAAGCCAAATTTAAAAAATCCAATTTATTTCATAAAATAAGACTAAAACACTGAGGAAGTGTTTTTATTTTATCATTTCTCCCTATTTTATTGGGAGACTCCCTTAAAATGCAAGATAAAAGGTATAAACAGGCACTGTATCTAATATGCATCCCATTTCCGCATGCATTATTCACATTCCTATAACTGCATTTCCACAGCATCTTATATCTGGCTTGTAGAAATCTGGCATGGCTATACCTGCTAATCTGATGCAGTGTGCCGTTCGTATAAACATCCGTCTTAGCGAACAAATCAAATGTTTTTATCATAAATAATAATGGGATTTGTGGCAACACTCAGCAGGGCTCGCAGGATTACCGCTCAGACGTGCGTCTAATAAATAAAAAGCCCTATTCTAATTGAATTCTGCCCGACCGCTCGATGTATTGATGTTGATTAAAGCCTTTACACTGATTAATGATCGTCTTTACTGATGCTGAGCGCTCTGGACACCAGCCGTTGAGTCAAAGTTTGGAGGAGAACAAAGCTCGACACACAATCCCTAAAAAAATTTTATTAATTAATTACAGTGTCGTAATCCTCTCGAGTGGAGGTGGTGTGCATCTACAATGCATTTAATATAGAAAAAACTAATGTAATTTGGGAGCATCTCCCGCTCTCCCTCGTGAAGCTAATACGGAAGTAACTGAAACTGCAGTTCATTGAAATTCCAGTAGTCCTGGCTCCATAATAGAGCACATTTCTATTGAGCCCACTGTTAAAATAGCACTGTTATTACAGCCTGGTACAAAGAACATTTTTGGTGTATATAGCTAATATTACACTTCATTACAACTGTGAGGGGGTGAATTTTTTCATAGCTCATCCATCTCGTTTATATTAAGTTATATTAAGGCCCAATCCCAATTCTATTTTTGTACCCCTACCCCTTTCCCTTGGCCCTTACAACCAAGGGTTAAGGGAAGGGCTTCAAAACTTCCCCCTAAGAATTGGGACAGCACTTCAACACCTGCACACGTCATCATATGTCATCGCCATCTCTTGCTTCATACGAGATCAGACAATCACGACTGCTGTAGTTATTCCAGTTGTGTTATTTTTTGGTGTTTATCTTATGTATCTTAGGCATATATTATGTTATCATAACAATCTAATGTGGCAATAAGATCGTAACTGTACTGTGTATTTACACAGTGGCCATATTTATCTCTGTAAACACACAAAAACAACATTAACATTACAGCAGACACTGTAAAAAGCTCATTCCCAGCCACTAGACATTACTGACAGGGTATTCCAGTGTCATCGTGTGTCAGAATGTTGTGGGACTGCTGTACAGGAGTTATGATTATGGATTATAGATCGCAAAATTTAGCGTTTTTTTTTTTTTGCGTTTTTTTTTTTAAAGCATGAGGGTAAAACACGAACACGGTTATGAATATAGTAAAACATGTGTTTGTTTGTCGTAAAAATTCATAATAATGACAAAAAATACTAATTTGTGGCTCTCCTTACTTCCGGGTTCAGCTATCCTGCCGCTGAGGCAGGTGTATTCTAGGAAATTTTCTTACCCCTCCGTTTTAAGTGTGGTCCTGAAAAATCTTCGTTCAAAGGGGTGTATACCCCGTGCCCTTAGCCCTACGCCTTCAAGCTAAAGAGAATTGGGACACCACTACCCCTTAACGTGAACACGCAAAACGAGGGTTAGGGGTGAGGGGAGGGGCTAAGGGGTAGAATTGGGATTGGGCCTAAGTCTGCATAATTAAGGGCGTGGCCACTTGAGGGACAGCTAGATGAAAGTTTGTATGTTGTGCCTGTATTTGAAATCTTATAAATACACTTCAAATTGCACTGTTAGTGAGAATAAAGAAGTTTTGAGATAAATTATTTTGTGTGCTGGAGTTCATTTAATAGTTTTCAGTGGTAAAAACAATTCTACCAACTTAAATCTTACAACTCCGAACAGTGTTGTTTTTCTATATCCCTTTTAGAGTTGTTTTTTATATCCCTTTTAGAGTTGTTTTTCTATATCCCTTTTAGAGTTGTTTTAACCCTTTTTGGGAGTCAAAAAAGAAACTCTACCTTTAGAGTTATATTTTTATGTATTTGTAAAATGTTAAATTGACTCCGGAAAGTGTGGAGCTATATAAACTCTCTGTGAGAGTTAATTCAACACCCATCTTTTTGCTGTGATGTCTCGCTGGTCGCCATCACTTCACCTCAGTTGATTCCAGCTGATTAGCTGCTGAACTCGTCATTTACGTCGTATTTTTGTGTTGTTTTATGTAGCTTTACACAGTCGGTTGCCTTTTGGGATTATTTCCTACAATTATCAGATAATACGGCATGCTGTGTGCACTTAATTGTGCTCACAAACCATTCAAGTGGCCTGCATTTCCCATGTGAGTGAAATTATATACTTATATACCATATCTTTAAATGTATTTGCTTTATTTAAGATAATTTTATCATTAATAATTTTCTTTAGAGCTGTAATGCACTCCAGAATCTGACAGATTGATCAGCTGTAGGCTCTAGAACAGTCATCTGAAGCGTTGTCATACAGTGTTATCCCTGGATTTTATCAATAGCCTTGCATTTACTAACACAGAATAGACATTACAGAATTTCCCATAATATTTTTCCTTCTGGAGAAAGTCTTATTTGTTTTATTTCGGCTAGAATAAAAGCTGTTTTTTTTTTTTGTTTTTTTTTTTAATATTTGTTTTGATTGCCTTCAGAACCACTTTTATACAATGACTTGCCTAATTACCCCAACTTTAACCTAATTAACCTAGTTAAGCTTTTAAATGTCACCGTAAGCTGAATACTAGTATCTTGAAAAATATCTAGTCAAATATTGTTTACTGTCATCATGGCAAAGATAAAAGAAATCAGTGATTAGAAATGAGTTAGAGGGGCGCCACGGTGGCCTAGTGGGTAGCACGTTCGCCTCACAGCAAGAAGGTCGCTGGTTCGAGCCTCAGCTGGGTCAGTTGGCATTTCTGTGTGGAGTTTGCATGTTCTCCCCGTGGTTGCGTGGGTTTCCTCCGGGTGCTCCGGTTTCCCCCACAGTCCAAACACATGCGGTACAGGTGAATTGGGTAGGCTAAATTGTCCGTAGTGTATGAGTGTGAATGAGTGTGTGTGGATGTTTCCCAGAGATGGGTTGCAGCTGGAAGGGCATCCGCTGCGTAAAAAATATGCTGGATAAGTTGGCGGATCATTCCGCTGTGGCGACCCCGGATTAATAAAGGGACTAAGCCGAAAAGAAAATGAATGAATGAAAGAAATGAGTTAGAAATGAATTGAAAAAAAATCTTCTCTCCGTTACACAAAAATTGGGGGAAAGATATATAAAATAATTAATTTTTACAGAAGGGCTAATAATTCTAATAATCTAATAACATATTTAAAGTTTATATAATAACATCAACAGTATATTATTCATATATATTTTTAAATTACAACAAATTACTATTATTATTTACTATTTTTAAAATTAAAATGAGAAAAATATCCTTAATTCAAAAGAAAAGAAGACAAATTTCTGATTGCTTTTTCAGATATTTGTTAAATGTGAGCAAGTATTCAGGCTATGGTGTTTAATAATATGCAAAACACTGCATTTAATATCTCGAAACCTATGAAAACTGTGCTAAGAGATTGCTTGAGGCTTCAAATATCAGATCTGTCTTCACATACTCATACAAAACACACTATAAATATGCAATATCAACACACACACACACATACCTTGAAGGCAGAAACTCCTGTTGTTCAGACAGATTTACTGTACGCCTGTAAACATGGAGAGAGATAAAGCTGAGAGATGAACACGTATGATAACAAACCCACATCACTGACCTTGAGCACAGATGTAGACGTATAAATTCAGTGTCATGTTGAGGGAAGAACTGCTGTGTTGACTTTTATCTGAACATATGAAAGCGGCAGGAAGCAATAATGTCTCTGCCGCTGCAGGGATTCGCCGCTAAACAACGCATGAGAACTCCCAGCATGCCGTTTTGTGGTTTGGATGCATGATGAGGTTCAGGAATGATCATCTACAGGCTTCTGATTGATGGAGCTGAAAAACATACAGGAAAAATCCTGCATGAATAATGGCAGTAAAATGAAGCACTTTTACTTTTACACATGGGGAACGAAGCATAAAAAACACAAATAAATAAATAATATTTGTCACTAAACATCCTCAGCTCATTGATTACATTAAATATTACAACTTTTATGAAATATTTAAATATACAAACGAGCATTTATTAAATGAAAAACGTGCTACTTTGCATACATTTCCATGGAACAAAAATTGAATGAAATTTGAATAAAAAAATTCCTTTTTTATACAGAATATATTGGAAGTTTTTTTAGAGATGGGATTTAAGGAAGATTATTTTCATCTAAATAAATAAATACATTTTATAACAATAATGCTATATAACTATACGTAAGTACATATAGCATAAGGTAATATATATATATATATATATATATATATATATATATAT
>CAIGQQ010032394.1:3387963-3401119 GCA_903798035.1 Danio albolineatus
GGGATGGGGGAGAGAGATAAATATAAAAAATATATAAAACAAAATTTAAAGACTTTGGCTCTATCATTATTATTGCAGCATGAAGACTGCGTCATTATGGGTATGCTCAAAGTTTTTCTCAGGTTCAATGACAGCAATTTATTCTTCAGATTATTTATGTTGTGTACGGTCAACAGACTGACTCCTGAAGCAGAAGAAATTCAAGAAGAGATGTTTTCTAAACTCATAATAACTCACTTGTTTACATTACTCTTGTTAAATCAACAGATCAGACTGTAAATAGGTGAGCCTGTGAGGTTCATCTGCTGAACAGCCACGACACTAAACACATTAAAGAAATTGCTCATATAAATAAAGACTCTGTCATTATCCCTTCACCCCCTTACCTGACACTGTACATCTGACTGACCCTGCTCTGCTGTCCCTCAATATTTTCCTGCTCCTTTGCCTGTGATTGACATTGTGACATTAGTATTTTCATAAGCACCCATTCTTAAAGGCAAAATGCCTTAACTTGTGAACTTTTTGTATTTATTGGCGTTTAGGTGCACTGAAAAATGATCTTATGTCCACTTTCCTTTTCTCAGTCATTTTATCTAGTCACTGCAAGGCATGATTAAACTCAATGGTAATTCACAGTGCTTTACATGAAGTACATGAAACTATAAAAATAATCACAACAATAAAAACAAGGAATTAATAAAAAGGTTAAAATTGTTCTTTTGAATTAATCGTCATGTACGAACAGAATGGAAATTGATTATTAAAAAATACATGGGGGTGAGTTCAGACGTAGTACAGTGCTCATTTAGCAAATGCACAGCTACAAACTATGCTAATTGTGGCCGTTTATGTTGTTAACATTATGCCAACTCCTCACAAATAAAACATTGCATGGCAAACGGCTTTGACGCGTTAGCTGCAGCGCACTTTACAAGAACCTATAGCTAACGTTAACTCGATATTTCAATCGCTAATATAGCAGACACATGGAAAATACATCGGTAATCAGCATTTTTACCACAAATAATTTATGAATGAGTCTGTATCAACAACATTAAAGACAATCGCTTTATTTAAAGTGAATAAAGTACCTCCTTACTGGCGATCATCTAGAACCGAGTCGCAGCCACACACCTGAGTTGTGTGTGTGCGCATAGTCGGAGAGATGAACCGGGAAAGCAGGCAGTGGACCAAACCACTGTGAGGAAGGGGAGGGGGAACTCAACAGTTTCTAAACACATTTTATATGCGAAATGCTTTTTTTTCCCTTTACAGTTATTTTAGGTATAGATACATATATTTTCACAATACAGAGTGTTTTTTTTTTTTTTTTTACTTTTTTTTTGGGAGAGGGGGACAACCCTCGGATGGGAGGGGACATATCCCCCTCCCCCTGGATCATCCTTGATCAATGCCAGTTTGGTCACTGGGGTTAGCTGGATCATGGAACATCCGATTTCTGCTTGTACCTGGGTCAAAAGGGATGGTTTTGAGTCCTGATCACTCTCAGATTTATCTGTATCTGTCTGCTTTCAGTGCTGTTATTATGATGTTCATGTAATGGGATACCTTGGAAACTCCTCTTCATAGATGAGGAGAAATTGATAAAATTAGGGGAGGTGAATGTAACGCATACCTGTCAACCCACCCGTTTTTTCCAGGATTATCCTGTATTTTACAGTTCTATCCTGCTATCATCCCGTAAAGGTGTTTTCCCGTATTTCTCCAGTATTTTCAGTCTTTCTTTGAAGGGTGGAAATAAACATTAAAGAGCCGATCCTCCCTATACGCAACCCATACCGACAAACCACCAGGGGCCGCCCCTTGCTCTTAAATGTGAGTCAGTTCTGTGCTTTCAGTTTATTTAGGCATGAAACACTTTGAAATAAATATAAAAACGGCAGGATTCCCTTTCTTTTTCATTACAGGTGCTGTCGCTCCTCCTATGCAATCCTCAAAACAGTCATAAAGCGTCATAAAGCGGTGCGTGACTGTCAGCTGACGCGCTCCATAGTGATAAACAGACGCTGTTTCCCAAACGGATTCTGTACATGTGATTTGAAGCATTGAAGGATTTTTTTTGGGGGGGGGGCCTTGGTTATCCCTTATTATGGTCGGTATATCCCTTATTTTCACATCCCCAATGTTGACAGGTATGATGTAACAGGTGTTATATATATTAATTTAAGTCAAAATTCTCCTTGTAATCATCAGCTATTTTTATTTAATTTCAGATTTTCAGAAGTTGTTCTTTAAATATCTTATATTTCAGAGTTAATGATTTGTGGAGTTTATTTATAAAGTAATTTCGAGAGAAGCGCGTGATTATGATTGACACTGCTGGCCCAGAGTAAAGCTATGCACAATCCACCAATCAGACGATTCCCAACTTAGTATAAATAACCAAAGCATCTTACCTTAGTCATCTTCGTCTTGAAGAATCCCCCCTTCCACCCCCTCTCCTCCCTTTTCCTCTATAGGGCGGCACGGTGGCCCAGTGGCTAGCACTGTTGCCTCACAGCAAGAATGCCTCTAGTTTGGGCCTCTACCCAGCCAGTAGACATTTCTGTGTGGAGTTCATGTTCTCCCCGCGCTCGTGTGGGTTTTCCCCGGGTCCTCCGGTTTCCTCCCACAGTCCAAAGCATTAGACATAAGTAAATTGACTTAAACAAATCAGCACCCCACCCAAATTCCACCAGCAGCATACCCTCATAGCAATTTATGAGCAGCAGGAGGGCGGGGGGTTCTCCAGATCTACCTGAGCTCAAACTCCCCTCTCGCCCTACAAACGGGAGGGAGCCCCAGGCTCGAGGATCTTATGAGCTCAGGGCTCTTTCCCGGGACAGCATGTCAAACTAGCTTATTACTAGGGCCACACGGAATCTGCGCGCGCAGAATTCCGCAGATTTACGCAGATTTTTAGTCCATCATTGATTCTGTTTATTTACTTGTGTAAAATGTGTGTAAATGTGTGTAAATTTAAATTTGTTCAGTTTTTAAATTAATTTCAGTAATAATTTTGACTTATATGAAAATATTCATGTGATTTATTCACTATACAGTTTGTAAAGTACTATTTTCTGTCTTTAAGTAGAGATTTTATATGAGAGACTTGCTTTGTTTACCAAATAAAGTGGATCTAATTGGATTTGCATTGTAAACACTAAATACAAGTTAAAAAAGGTATTACTTTTTATTTTATATATTAAGGTTTTAGTTATGATACTCCTAAAATCATTCCGCATAAATCCACATATTTTAACAAAATACTCCGCAGAAATAGCAAAAAATGTCCGCAGATTCCGTCTGGCCCTACATATTACCAATCAGCTAAGTGTGAACTCTTGAAAAGAGGTTTACTCTCACATGCCTGATTTCTTTCGCCTAAACACAACACAACGCAGAGTAAAGCGCGGGCCGGTCACACAAGGATGACAGATAATGTATCACTCTTTTAGGCTTTAAGGCAATTTTAGTCACTGCTGCTTTAAATTCAAATGAGATTATGCTCTTTACAAAAGAGGGCGGAGCTACAAATACCTATGTGTCAGTATACCTGCAGATTCAGAAACAAGACTAACAGTTTACGCTAATGAGGGAGAGATTGTCACTAAGAGGTGGGGCTTTCCTTTTATTTAATACACACCCCATATTTGTATAATTTCTAAGTTTAAATACACCTTACTATTACGCTAACGTGTTGCTAATGCTTTCCAATGCACTGCTTTATTTACAGAGTCAAAATAGCTGCTTGAATCCTCAGTGTTTAGTCCCAGAGAGTGAGACGCGAAAGCAGACAGACGCTCCCATGAGCTTGAGAGATAAACGGAGAGACACCGGAGAGCTTCACGCCTTTATCCGGAGAATCCGAGGAGATCAGATGAAAGGCGCAGAGAGAGGAAGAGGAGCTGACAGCAGGATCAACACTCAAAATACAGCAAACCTGGAGGATTGAAGACTCTCCTGCAGTCACACACAGCACAAACACAGCCCAGGTGTGAGGACAGATGCACATTCAGCTCTACAGTTTATGATAAGACACCGCATACAGGACAAAACATCAGCTCTCACTCACGACCCATGATGAGCATGTAGAAATCTGTGAAATCTGCATAGAAATGTGTGTTGTTGTGGATATAAGAGTTTATACTGGATGAGAAATCTGAGAAATTGCTGTTTTGAATGTTTTTTCTGTGACAATAATAATAAAAATTCTACAAATATACAGTTGTTTTTACATATATTTATATTCTACACATATATAGTTATTTTTAATTATTTATTTTATTTATTTATTAATAACTTGTTCATTATACAAAATTATTGTTTTAAAACTACTATTTATGATTATATCCAAGATATATAACCTATCTAAGATTGTATTGATTTCCCAGCCAAAATCTGCTTAGGCTTAGCATATGTATAATATGAATATACACTTGCCGGCCACTTTATTAGGTACACCTGTCCAACTGTTCGTTAACGCAAATTTCTAATTAGCCAATCACATGGCAGCAGCTTAATGCATTTATGCATGTAGACATGGTCAAGACGATCTGCTGCAGTTCAAAGTGAGCATCAGAGTGGGGAAGAAAGGTGATTTAAGTGACTTTGAACGTGGCGTGGTTGTTGGTGCCAGACGGGCTGGTCTGAGTATTTCAGAAACTGCTGATCTACTGGGATTTTCACGCACAACCATTTCTAGGGTTTAGAGAGAATGGTCTGAAAAGGAGAATATCCAGTAAGCAGCAGTTCTGTGGGCGCAAATGCCTTGTTGATGCCAGAGGTCAGAGGAGAATGGCCAGACTGGTTCCGGCTGATAGAAAGGCAACAGTAACTCAAATAATCACTTGTTACAACCGAGGTCTGCAGAAGAGCATCTCTGAACGCACAACACGGCCAACCTTGAGGCGGATGGGCTACAGCAGCAGAAGGCCACGCCTGTCAGCTAAGAACAGGAAATTGAGGCTACAGTTCACACAGGCTCACCAAAATTGGACCAAAGTATATTGGAGAAATGTTGCGTGGTCTGATGAGTCCCCATTTCTGCTGCCACATTCAGATGGTCGGGTCAGAATTTGACGCCAACAACATGAAAGCATGCATCCATCCTGTCTTGTTTCAACGGTTCAGGCTGCTGCTGGTGGTGTATTGGTGTGGGGGATATTTTCTTGGAACACTTTGGGACAAAATGAGTTTATTCACATAACAATTTTGACTTTATCAAATTATTTTAACATTATTCTCGCAATTTTGACTTTATTATTATATTTCCACTTCATACTAAAATTTAATCTCAAAACATGACTTTAATCTTGCAATCTTCTGCTCCTTTTTTAATGCAGCACTAAAACCTAATGAAAGTGAAAATGTACTAAAGCAAAATGTCACTCAAAAATTACAATTATCATCATCATTTACTCACCCCCTACTTCTTCACAAAAACATATGAGGAATCTTGGAATGGAGCAGGTATTGACTTCCATAATATTTTTTCCTATGGACGTCAACTGTAGTTTCAACATTCTTCCCAATATCTTCTTTTGTGTTCACCAGAAAAAAGAAACATAATGGGTAATACCAGGCCCGGATTAAGAATTCAGAGGCCCCTGGACACAATGTAGGGCCCCTTACCTGGCTGCACCACTATAGTTGAATTAAAAAATAAAATAATTTTTAAAAAATAAAATTAATCTATAATGTATTGCCCACATTTTTACAATAAATGATATACAGTCCATATATTACATATATATTATCTACAAAGACTGATAAAGCATTTAAAGCATACTTTGAAAAAAAAAACTAATAAAACTAGTGAAAATTAATGGATTTTAATATACTTGTTCAAGTTCACTGAAGCAGTACTAAAAATATATATTTAAGAGTATTTTTAATGTATAACTTCTACAATAATGCACATGATTTGGATATAACACCTCTCCAATCCTGTTCTATGAATCTGAGTCTTCCATAATGCACACACGCATAAATGATTCCTACTTGTCTTCCTCGTGAAGAAGAGTAGGCAAAATCTGATATGTAGTGGGGAAAAAAAGAAGAACGTGTTCGTCAGACGCTGGATTCGAGCCGGGCTCATGATCGATCACGTCAAAACATACTGCCATGCACTTTACAAGCTACGCCACTCACACTCCGATCAGTTGCACTCTTTAGTTATGTTGTCACTGTCAGTCATACAGTGATGGGCAGGAATCTCTTAACTAGCTTTTTTCAACGAGGTCCGTTATTTGCACTTAGCCAAAACAGACACTCCAAAATCTGCATTTTTTCCCCCCTCACAAGGGCCCCAGGTGCTCATGGGCCCCTGGGCCTGAGCCTATAATGCCCATTGGTTAATCCGGCCCTGGGTAACACTTTATTTCGATGGTCCATTTGAGTATTAGTAGACTGTCTACTTAATATCTGATGATACTGACATTCAACAGACATTTAACTGACTATAAGAAACTTTGCAAGTACATGTCAACTCACAGTAACCCTAACCCCAACCTAACAGTCTACTTATAATCTAACAAGAATTAGTTGCAATGTAGCTTAAACTCAACAAACGGACCATCAAAATAAAGTGTGACCACATAATGGCTTGGAGTCACAGTAAAATGTCATTTTTTTTAGCAGAACAATCCCTTTAAAGTACAGTAGCATCATGGCCTCGTGAAGCTCAATATAATAACTGACAGAATGAAAGCAAAGGAACATTGAGATGAAAGAAACACACAATCAAGCATAAAAACACCACAATTACACTTGCAGGCACTTAAGTGAATGATCTGATATAACGCAGCTCTCACTGAATAATTACAGTCTTTAGATCCGGACAGAAATAAATCCGGTAAGATCAAGCAGGAGACCAAGTCACAGAAACTCTACCCAGTAAAATCTAAATTAAAGAGATAATTGCATTAATAAAGCTAAACAAACATTAAATCAAGGCTGATTTAGCGTGCTTTAACTAACATCTGAGGCTCGGTTCATCTGGTCCAGACAAGGGCAATAAATGATACATTGTAGCATTTTTCTGCTGTTTTGGGTCCTTTTTCACACCACACTCATTGCTTTGGTCTGAACCAGTTGAAAAGAACCAACATGGCAGCACGCTGTGATCGACAGAACCGCTGATGTAAATTCATCCGTCGTTCATCTGTATCGTATGGAGGTGAATAACGGTAAGCAAAAGTCTACCTGAGGCTCAAACTTAACGTCAGATACTTATCCAAAAGATTAAAAGCAAATAGGCTTTTTTGTCTTGCTAACATCGTCCTGATTAAGAACCATGTAATAAGTTAGCTAAAGTTTAGCCAGGGCAATATCATAGGCATACAGGCTAATATCCGAGGCTAATGTAATGGAGTAATGACACCTGCCCTAGTAGCAAAGAATTCTGGCCCAGATTTGGCATGAATCTGGCAGAGCAGGCATTCATCCGGCACTGGCATACGGCATGTGGGCCAAACATGGCCCTGGTTTGGCAGAGGTGGCACCGTCTTTAAGGCGGCACACAATACTTGGGCCAGATGTAAAATGTAGTATTCGGGCCAGATGTTATTAACTGATATGTGGGCCAGGTAAGTTTGGCCCACATTCAAAACACATTTTTTTTTATTTTCAAGAAAAGAAAAAATAAATTTGACCAATCAGGTCACTTTGAGAAAAAGCACGGCCATAGCACGCCTAAAGTGCAATGATTCATGGGTTTATCAATTTCCTTGCAGTAGTAACACACCAACAAATCTGGCCCAGTTCAGGCCCAATTATGGTGATTAACTTGGCTGAGTCTTGGCCCAGATATGGTCCATGTTTGGCCCTTGTCTGGAAGCTAGACTTGGTCCAGTCATGTACCGTAATTCACTGCAGCATGTGAGCCAAGCAAAACTGATTGTGTGGGCCAGAGATATGTTGCTATGTGGGTGGATAGTGAAAATATTCCCCTCTTGTTTTTGCAATCATTTATTCAGAACATATACATACCTGTCAACCCTCCTGTTTTTCCAGGGATTCTCCCGTATTTTACAGTTCTATCCCGCTATCATCCTGTAAAGGTATTTTCCTGTATTTCTCCAGCATTTTTAGTCTTTCTCTGAAGGGTGGCGATAAACATTAAAGAGCCGATCCTCCCTACACACAACCTATACCTCCGAACCACCAGGGGCCGCCCCTTGCTCTTAAATGTGAGTCAGTTCTGTGCTTTCGGTTTATTTAGGCATGAAACACTTTAAAATAAATATAAAAACAGCGGGATTTCTTTTCCTTTTTATTACAGGTGCCGTCGCTCCTCCTATACAATCCTCAAAACAGTCATAAAGCGGTGCGTGACTGTCAGACGTGCTCCATAGTGATAAACAGACGCTGTTTCCCAAACGGATTCTGTAATGCATCCATACACACTCATACACTACGGACAATTTAGCCTAACCTATACCTTCACCTATACCACGTCTTTGGACTGTGGGGGAAACTGGAGCACCCGGAGGAAACCCATGCGACTACGCGGAGAACATGCAAACTCCACACGGAAATGCCAACTGACCCAGCTGAGGCTCGAACCAGCGACCTTCTTGCTGTGAGGCGAACATGCTACTCACTACGCCACTACTAATAATATTGACTTTAAAATATTGACTTTAAAATAATATCGACTTAGGTTAAAATCTGCTTTTATTCTAGCCGAAATAAAAAGAAATAAGACTTTCTCCAGAAGAAAAAATATTATAGGAAATACCGTCAAAAATTCCTCGCTCTGTTAAATCATTTGAGAAATATTATTCATGAACAAAAAAAAAATGACATTGGGGCGAATCATTCTGACTTACTCCTGAACACAGCCATGCTTCGCTGTCAAGATGTGTATGGCAATCACAGCTAAATCAATTTCATTTCGATTTTATCGCCCTGCCCTGGAGTAGAGGGAATAAAGGAGAAATATAAGTCCATCTGACCTGTTATTGGTGTGTGTCACTCTGCTCTCCTTCACCAAATGTTCCCCAAACTTCAGTCCTGTGTCACCTCAAGATGGTCAGTGTAATTCCACAGTAATCAAACCGTCTGCTCTCTCTAATCGTCTCTGTTTCTCTTTATAAGAAGGATTTCTCATCTCTTTCCAGTCTACAACACTCGATAGAGGAACAAACTCTGTATGAGATCAGAAAAGTCACTTTTATATTAGGACAAACCCCTGAAAACATTTTTGTTTTAGCAAGAAGCTGTAAAGACGAATCATGGAACTTCACATTAAAGAAAAGGTTCATTGGATTTACTCAGTTTTTTTAACGTTTAAGTGGTTACAAACAATTAATATGGCTTAAACAATCAAATTAAGTTGAAGATTCATTCATTTTCTTTTTGGCTTAGTCCCTTTATTAATCTGGGGTCGCCACAGCGGAATGAACCGCCAACTTGTCCAGCATAACTTTACTAAATTTAATTTGTTTGTTTAAATTCAACCTATATAAATTGTTTGCAACCACTTAAACTTTTAAAAAAAATGAAAAAGTTAATATTTGTTTCAGTGTTGGCATGAGACGAGTGTAGTTTTTTTAATCCATGAAACACGATGCAAAATGTTTAATTTTCCAATACAAATTAAATATTTTTATAATGCATCAACTTAAAAAGCAAAGCTAGCAACTTAAAAAAGCTTGTTTGGTGTAGAATAAGTCTTAATTAAGTGAGTTTTGCTTACAATATATATATATTTTAATAAGGTGTTTTCCAATATTTCTCCCATATTTTCAGTCTTTCTATGAAGGGTGGTGATAAACATTAAAGAGCCGATCCTGCCTATACGCAACCCATACGGGCGAACCACCAGGGGCCGCCCCTTGCTCTTAAATGTGAGTCAGTTCTGTGCTTTCGGTTTATTTAGGCATGAAACACTTTGAAATAAATATAAAAGCGGCGGGATTCCCTTTCCTTTTTATTACAGGTGCCGTCGCTCCTCCTATGTAATCCTCAAAACAGTCATAAAGCGGTGCGTGACTGTCAGACGCGCTCCATAGTGATAAACAGACGCTGTTTCCCAAACGGATTCTGTAAAGCCGATTTGAAGCGTAGTGAAAGTGGACACTCTGGGTTTTGGGTGAGTGTTTGAACAGACATATACACATAATTAAGAATAATAACATCTAAAGATGTCCATCTTGATGTTTTTTTTTTTTTTCAAACACAACAAATTTTGTCCTTAATGAGCAAAAAAACGTTACGAAAGCAATCAAAAGCTTCATTATAACGTTAGATGTGTGCACTGTTAAAGTGACAGCTCTGTTATTTAATGTAATTAAACTAAAAATCTAAATAAATGAGATTCATTTGCTGCTCTTTATTCAGAATGTGTGAGTTGAAGAAAAGATTAATGAGATTTGATAACTTGATTCTATTTCTTTATAACAGCTCATTTTAATAAGCTAAACTGTTTGCTAATGGATACTATAAAATTTTCATTTGTAAATAATAATAATATTTAAAAAATCTTACAGAGCATTTAACTGTTTATTTACAACGAAACAGCTCCGGAAGAACATATTTCATATGGGGATTTGGGGGTGGGGAGATGCTCCTCCACTGTTCGCTATTCACTTTCTTCCTCGACTCCCCAACCCTCTTCACTTCGTCCGCGACACCCACACACTTCGTCCGCGATACCTCTCTATCCGCTGGTAACATGCTGGATCCCTTACCCCTATCTGTCCACGGACCTCGCAGTTCACAAATTAAGCACAGACTTTAGGGACTTTTAAAGGCCTTAATTTAAAACTTTAAGAGGTTAGTAAGATATCTATCTATATATTTATCTATCTATATATATATGTGTCCATATATAAGAACTCAAAGAAAATGAAACTAAGCTAAACTTTTGAAGAGAAGATAATTTTATTCAGCATTTTAAAGTTAAATTAATCTAAAAATTGCATTAATATTTTATCAAAAATTTATATTTATTACAAAATCCAGTGAAATATGTTGTGGTTTTCCAACAAATATCAAGTAAATTTTGTAATGTTAAAAGGTGGAACAGTGGCTCAGTGGTTAGAAATTGTAATCAAACAAAACAAACCTAAATAAATGAGATTCATTCGCTGCTCTTTATTCAGAATGTGTGAGTTATACAGTGAAGAAAAGATTAATGAGATTTGATAACTTGACTCTATTTCTTTATAATAACTCATTTTAATAAGCTAAACTGTTTGCTAATGTATGACATTTTCTTCTGTAAATAATAATATAAAAAAAATATTACTGACCATTTAACTGTTTATTTACGATGAAACACCTCCAGAAGAACATATTTAATATCTTTTTTCTTTTTCTTTTTTCTTCCCAATATTGACAGGTATGGTCTACATAACACCAAGCAAAGGTCTAATAATCAATTAAAGATTACCTTAAAACTAAACAACACAATCAAAAGTGATCTCTTCAGTGAAGAAAGCCCTAATGCTTCATCATAGCCTTCAAAAACAAACTGAGAAAGCTGACTTCATGGTCCTCATCCGTCCGGCATTCAGTGAACAATTGCCTGAATCACAATCACTCATTAATATCAAGAGCTTGTTTCCCACTGCAGCTTCTATTCCTCAATATGTCTCAGTGTATGAAGTGCTCCAAAAGTAGCAACACTTGCTGATTTTCACAGCGTTATATTTTCCTCTAGTGTTCTTGAGTCGCGGCACTACTTGACTTGAGTTCTCCAGTCTGGTAATTACCACTGACACGCTCTGTGGACACATTTATAAGTCATTCTGTTTTATAAGAAAGTCTGCCAAGAAGAGAACCAACAAATGAATGACCAAAAGCACACTGCTAACACACTCCACTGATGGTAATCAATCAGACACTCAGGACTAAGGTAATATATAAAAACAAATTACACCTTACTGATGATGCATGCATGAAGAATATGCTTAACAGGACAATGCCATAATATAGTGAAAGAAATATATTTCTCGAAGATACTCCTTATTGATAATTAACATATGGTGCATATTAAACTGTTTATGTTAATGTTGTAATAAGTATTTTAAATTTTTAGCCATTATGGCCAAGCATAATGGTCATTCATTCATTTATTTATTTATTTATTTATTTATTTATTTATTTATTTATTTATTTATTTATTTATTTATTTATTTCAATATATCTTGGAAATATCATTAAAAAACATTAGCATTGTTAAAATGTTAATCTAATAAATGCTGTATATTAACAGGATAATGCTGTCAAGTTTTATGCAGTTTTATGTTGTTATGTTATGTTATGTTATGTTATGTTATGTTATGTTATGTTATGTTATGTTATGTTATGTTATGTTATGTTATGTTATGTTAACAAAGGTTAAACCTGTATATTATTTGCATTTAATAATTTGCATATATTATCATTCATTCATTTTTCTTTGGCTTAGTCCCTTGTTTATCATTGGCCACCACAGCACCAACAGCCTGCATATTATATTATATTATATTATATTATATTATATTATTAAATATATTATATTATATTATATTATATTATATTATATTATATTATATTATATTATATTATATTATATTATATTACTTAAGTAATATCCTTTGACTTTTTTACGCATTCTAATGTAAGCATAAATATATATACGATGGAAACTGAATGATAATTTCATTTTCAAAACAATGGAAACTGCAATTTTTTAGTTAATTTAATTATTTTAACAAAGATTAAAGCTGTTAATTTGCATATATTAATTTGCAAATATTGTCATTCATTTATTTTTCATTGGCTTTCAGCAACAGCAGCCTGCAGATTATATTATATTTATTATATTATATTATATTATATTATATTATATTATATTATATTATATTATATTATATTATATTACATTATATTACATTATAGTATAGTATATTATAAAATATTATATTATATTATATTATATTATATTATATTATATTATATTATAAAATATTATAAAATATTATATTATATTATATTATATTATATTATATTATATTATATTATATTATATTATATTATTATATTATATTATTATAATAATATTATATTATTATATTATATTACGCCACGGTGGCCGAGTGGTTAGCACGTTTGCCTCACAGCAAGAAGGTCGCTGGTTCGATCCCCGGCTGGGCCAGTT
>CAIGQQ010032394.1:3423959-3454925 GCA_903798035.1 Danio albolineatus
TCAATTTTATAATGTACTTCTTACAATAAAACCACAAACATGTTTTTTTTATTCACAAAGAAATAAATTATCACTCGATAGTGAAATGTGTGTCCTAATACTGTTTTTAGGAATGTGCCACACATATATATATCTGTTGACATTACATTTTTTATTTTATTTTATTTTTATAAATGGGTTTTGTCAATTCAAAAATCTGATAAATTCACATTTAATTGAAACATTTAATTTCAGTTGTTGTTGTTTTTTTGTAGCTCAGCAATTGAGCAAACAAACAAAAGGTTAGATATGACGATCTCTGTTTGAGGGATTTGCCCCAACTTTTGCCATCAATTGTCCATCTCCTTTTTGATTGGCTGGTGGGCCAAATCAAAGGTTAACATAGGCCAACTTTGGCCCAAGGGCCCTAGCTTGGGCATCTCTGATCTAGTCAAATATTATGTCCTGTCATCATGGCAAAGATAAAAAAAATCAGTTATTAGAAATAAGTTAATTTAATCACTGGCACTACCCTTCCTACACTTCAAGAACTGTACTCTCCCAGAGTGAGTAAAAGGGCTCGCAAAATCACCCTGGACGCCTCGCACCCAGCACACTTCTGGCCGGCGCTAGAGAGCACCGAGCACAAAAACAGCCAGACACAGGAAAAGTTTCTTTCCTCAGGCCATCTACCTCATGAACAGTTAATATTTTCCTATTGTGCAATAAACGTGCAATACTTTCTCACACGCACTTGTACACAGCACCTAATAACAATATACAATGCAATACTTCTCCTTGCGCATTTGTACACAGCACCTTATAACCTGTATATTTATAACAAATCTGTACATACAGATCGTTGGACTGACTGCATCTCTGTTTAATGTCTATCGTCTTCTTTTATATTTATTCTGTGTTGTCTCTTGTTACTTTATGTACACTGGAAGCTTCTGTAGCCAAAGCAAATTCCTTGTGTGTGTGAAGCACACTTGGCAATAAAACTGATTCTGATCATCAAAACTATTATAATTAGAAATGTGTTGAAAAAAATATACAGGGGTCTAATAATTCAGGAGGGCTAATAATCCAGACTTCAACTGTATCCCAAACAAACACAGCGTTGTTTTAACAACTGCAGATGCTTAAATAAAAATTTAATTCGATATTGACAAATCAATATTGATTCTAAAATCCCAGCATTGATTTTTATTTTAGCCTGCATGAATAGTCATTACAGTGACGTGCACCTGCTGTCCAATAGTCATTACGTTTGAAAGCAAAGAAACAAAGCCTCATCTTTCAATCCCTGTCCATTCCTCTCAGGATTTCCCCTGTGTTTATGTGGCGTGGCAGATGGGAGCCTCGGTTTAAAGGGCAGCAGAGCTACTAGTTCTGGCACCAAATACACATGAATGAAAGTCTCCCGTCTTATGTAATCGCTCAATCTGCGTTTCAGCTGCAGAAAGACAGCAATGAAACAGCTCGTAAACAACAGATCGCATAACATGTTTACTGTGCCTCAGGCTAGCCATTCCACGTTCTCTATAAGAGCATCAAACTAGAAAAAATAAATGATTAAAACTATAAAAATCTAAAATAAAAGAGCACTCAGAAATATGTTTGCTGTATTACTTATTTAAAATGAGCTATAGCAGACGGTTCAAGTGCATTTATTTATAAAGCACATTTAAAAACAGTCACAAGTGCTGTACATAAGTCAAACATCACAAGTAGCCTAACAGGGGAAAACAACATGGCCATGATAAACGGAAAAAACAAATGTTGTGGGTGGTGGATTTCCAGTGGTGTAAAGTAACTAATTACAAACACTAAAACTACTGTAGTTGAGTAGTTTTTCTCGGGAATTGCAATTTACTGAATAGTTTTAATTAGGGATGGGTGATACCAATATTTTTTTTTCTGATTCAATACCAAGTATTTCAAGACAAGTATCGTCGATATCGATACCGATACCAATACTTTAAATAAATATTTTATTGTGATTTTAAAAAATGGTTATCACCTTTATTATAATTTTTATTATAATGCAATTATTATTATAATATTATAATTATTATTATCATCACCATTATTATTATTATTCAATTAAACACAAAACACATGATTCCTTTTTACATTTATTTAAATAACAGAACTAAAATTGCCTGGCACCATATATGACGAAAAATAATACACTGCAGAAACCTTGTTTAATTAAAAAAGTACATGTCTCTCAGTTATCATGTGTACCTAAACTTTGTATTTTACTTGATAAACAAGTTTATTTAAAACTATTTAAACTAAACTACTTAGTCTTTACTTGAGTGGTCTACAGTCTATTATTCTGAACCCTGTGAAATTTAACAGAAATCTGAAATATGCCAATTTACGCAAATTACATAAATGACAGAGTTTAGAGTAGGATTCCCCCTCAGCTTTGGCATATTAATATTACAAAGAATAATATATAATGATTCCCCCTCAGCATGTTATATTAACAGTGTGTGCATCTGTGTGTTCATATGAACATATATCAGGTAAAACTTCATATAAACTGGCTGTGTTGAACTCGACTCCACTTTTTGTAAAATAATTCCCACTTGGTTAGCTGGACAATGACCGGATTTCTTAAAGGATTCTGCCAAAGTGTTACAACCTGTGCTGGGTGTGTGTGGTGTCTGTACTACTGATCCGTGAGCTAACGCTGACCCATTAGCGGAGATACAGCGGAAGGATATTATAGTTCCCATTCGTGTTCCTATTTAAGTAAATATTTATATAATATGTGGCGCTATAATTATTGAGATATTTTACTCAGTAAGAACAAACCCTCAGAAAAGATCGATACTTCTACTTAAGGATCGATCCTTTTGGTACATTCCCAGTATCGAAAATATACTGGATCGATCCGCCCATCCCTAGTTTTAATAATGTGGACTTTTACTTTCCCTTGAGTATATGTTTAGTGTTCATGTTTATCAGTACTTTTACTCCACTACTTTCCTTCAGCCTGCAGTCACTACTTTATTTATTCTTGTCTATGGTCATTGTCTAAAGTAGAAAGATCAGTCCTGTGATTTCTGTCCAATTAAATCACACATAGAAAGTAAATCACATCATACTGAACAACCTCAAGACATGGGCGCTTTATAAATGCAGCAACATTTTTGGAAACATTAAAAATGTCCAAGAAGATGTCCAAAATCTGTACACGCAATGATCCAGAGACTGTTTATAGACTGCATGTGACTGAAAATGATGGATGTCGACTGTATGATGACTGAAATCACCAAACAGCCTTAAACAATCACTATATGGAACGAATGAAGAATGGAAGGAAGGGCCAAATAAAAGGAAGGACCGAACAAGGAATGGAAGGATCGAAAAACCAAATAAATGAAGGAAGGAAGGATTCAAGGAAGGACTGAACAAACTAAGGAAGGAAAAAAAGCAAAGAACGAACGAATGAACAAAAGGACCTAATGAAGAAAGGAAAAAAATATGAAAGAAAGAATGAGCGAACAAATGAAGGGAGGAAAGACAGAAGGACCAAACAAATGAAGGAAGAATTCAAGGAAGGACTGAACAAACTAAGGAAGGAAGGAACAAACTAGAACAGACTACAGGATGTTCGTGCATCGCTGGTTTAGGAAGGTTCTGTAGTCACGTCCTGTATAAATAGTAATATCTTGTAAGGTCTGTGTTAACATAATTAAGCCATAAATTTAAACAGTTTGCTAATGTATTTGTGTAATAATACACAGCTGCTGACTCGGTTACCATCAGCAGACTGAGCATCTGGTCAGATCTTTTCATCTGTGAGGTGTTGATCTTATTCTTCAATGCTGAAGTCGCTCGCTTTCGCGTTTGTTTTAGAACTTCCGATTCAGTCGCCTATGGGAGAAATGACTAATAATAATAAACGGCAGAAAATGGTCAAACTACTCGCTCTACAAACAAGTGTTTGCATGACTATACAGACAAAGCAGAATAATATAATAAGAAAACATCAGTTTGCAACATCAAGCAGCAGAATGAGCTGTTTTTAATGTCTAAAAATGAATGGAAGTGAATGAGAGCGGAAGTCTCGAGACAAAAAGACTCAAATTTGCCCGCTCATACACAGAGAATAAGGTCAATTCAGATTCCAGTCATTCTGGAAGCGAAGTTTGACGGTTACACTCATCTTTCTCTTCCGTGGATATTCCCCTTCTTCAGTGGATGTTCCTTTAAACCTGTGGAGGAACACAACTATCATTAAGAGAAGTGACTTTACACTCTATGTCTGCTTGAAGCTATCTGTTTACAACGTAAACAACTATTCCCCTGCTCCTACGCAAAGACTTGCCTGCTTATCCTGCTGATCTGTGCACTACTTGTTTGAATAAAATGATGAAGAGATAACCCTCCTTGTCCTCATCGTGTGACCGTGACAGTGTACACTTATATTTAATCAGTTTTTAACTTAATTTCAGTGATATTATTGACTAATGTTCATATGATTTACTTACAGTACAGTTTTTAAAGTCATATTAGGGTATATATTAAAGTCTTTAAGTAGAGATATTGGTCACACTTTACAATAAGGTTCATTAGTTAATGTTCATTAATGCATTTACTAACATGAACAAACAACGAACAATACATTTACTAACAGTATTTGTTCATGTTAGTTAATGAAAATACAGCTGTTCATTGTTAGTTCATGTTAACTCACGGTGCATTAACTAATGTTAACAAGCATGGATGTTAATAATGCATTAGTAAATGTTCAATTACGATTAATAAATGCTGTACAAGTGTTGTTCATGATTAGTTCATGTTAGTAAATGCATTAACTAATTGTAAAGTGTTACCGGTTTTTTGTATGAGAGACTTGCTTTGTTTACCGAATAAGTGGATCTAATTGGATTTGAATTGTAAACCATAAATAAAATGTAAAGGTTTCATTTTTATTATTTCAAATAATTCTGCATAAATCTGCAGACTTTTTACATAATTCTCCACAGAAATGGCTAAAAATGTCTGCAGATTCTGTCTTTCCCTGGTCATAAGTAAATAAAAAAAACAGAATATAAAAACATAACAATAAGACAAGAGAAACGACTGAATAAATTTAAAGTTGAAGCAGTAGAATGAAATGTTAAAATAATATTTAAAAAGCCAAGCTAAATAAGTATGTTTAAGGAGTGGTTTAAAAATCACTAGTAATGGCCGTTTTAATCTTAAGGGGCAAAGTGTTCCATAACCGAGGACCCACCACAGAGAAAGCTCTGTCCCCTACGCTTCAGTCTGGACTGAGGAATTAAAAGAAGATCTAAGAGATCTTACAGGAGTGTAGAAATGCAACAGCTCTGAGAGATAGGTTGGGGCTAGATTATGAAGGTATTTATACACCAGTGAAAGTACTTTAAAATCAAATCTGAATAGGATGGGCAACCAATGGAGGCCCCTTAGAAAAAGGGAAATGTGGTCATGTTTCTGACTATTACAAATAAATCAACTCAATTCTTGAGTATTTTTGCGACAACTTAATAATTGTGTTCTATCTGCTTAAATTTGTAAAAACTGTCATTCATTCATTCATTTTCCTGTGGCTTTATCCTTTATTTATCAGCGGTCGCCACAGTGGAATGAACCACCAACTATTCCAACATGTTTTACACAGCGGATCCCCTTCCAGCCGCAACCCAGTACTGGGAAACACACAATACACTCTCACATTCACACACACTCATATTCTACACGCAATTTAGCTCACCCAATTCACCTATAGCGCATGTGTTTGGATTGTGGGGGAAACCGGAGCACCTGGAGGAAACCAACGCCAACACGGGGAGAACATGCAAACTCCTCACAGAAATGCCAACTGGTCCGGCCGGGACTTGAACCAGCGACCTTCTTGCTGTGAGGCAACAGTGCTAACCACTAAGCCTAAAAACTAATAAGTGAACTTAATTCCTTTATGTTGTCCCAACACAAACTGATTACGTGGAACCCAGCATTTTTTATAGTGAGCATTCCTCTAAATATCTGATCTATATTGTCTAATCAATTATAACAGTAGTTAATCTTAGCTGTTTATTGTTTAAACAACTCTGTCATGAAGTAATCAATGAAAACTATTGTCTAATTAGACTTATATATTAATGTAAGCCTATAGACTACAGAATATCTAAAAATCAATAATTGTTTGAATAATAATGAATGATAGAGCTGACACAGTGGCTGAGTGGTTAGCACTGTGGCCTCACAGCAAGAAGGTCGCTGATTCGAGTCCTAGTTAGACCAGTTGGCATTTCTGTGTGGAGTTTGCATGTTCTCCCCGGGTGCTCCGGTTTCCCCCAGTCCAAACACATGCGCTATAGGTGAATTGATTAACTAAATTGGAGTGTGTGTGTGTGTGTGTGAATGAGTGTGTATGGATGTTTTCAAGTACTGTGTTGTGGCTGGAAGGGCATCCACTGCATAAAAAACATATGCTGGAATAGTCGGTGGTTCATTCCGCTGTGGCGACCCCTGATAAATAAGGAATTAAGCTGACGGAAAACGAATGATAAATTGAATAATGATGAATAATTGAATTTAATTGTTTGTTCTGCTTTAATATTACAGCGCTAGTAATAGGGAGGCAGATTTTAACCCTTTAGGAAAATGGTTGCCATCATTGAATTTAAACACAGAGCCACACACACTGCTCAGTAAACTACTGTTTTAGTTACATTTTTACCCAAAATGTGCATATATTTTGTATCGAATCAAATTTTTGAGTACTGGTAATCCTTCTAAATGTATTCAGCAAGTAAATCTGTGCGTGTGGTTCAGATTTTGCTTGTATTTTACATTGTATGTCAGTAAATATTCCCACAAGGACAATAAACGCTGAAATGAGCTACACTGCGTTGAGCAGCCAACAGTTCCCCAGAGAAAACATCTTAATAAACACATAAATAACATCTTTGTGGAAATGTAGAAATGCTGAGAGCTTTATGTGAGAACTGAACCATATTAAAATATTAAACCACACCATTAGGACGTACAATAGGAATGCACTGCTGTGAGATCTACAAAAATCCCAATATTTAATGATCATTTTGGAGATTTCCTTGAAAAAATGCTATTTATTTCTGCCGATATTTACTCGGTTCTAATGAGTGAGTGTTTAAACAGCCCTCACAGTCGCTTTTCACGAGCCAAATTAATATTTGTCCGTCTCTGTCCTCTTTTAGGAATATTTGGCATGCTATTTGCACGACTCATGTTGGGTTTCAGCATCACTAATGCTGCTTTTGTATGAGGCAGATTGAAATGGACGGTAATGATGGAAATAATCTGAATGGTTCCCTTATTTTTCCACCCTCAGAATTGATTAAGTAATTAGTGTCCAGACCCAGTTCTGTCTCTACCACTTGCTCTGTTTTAATAAATGGGTCATGTGAAAATACATTAGCGTTGTCTTTCTGCATGCTTTCGACTGCTGGTTTACTATTTATCAAGTTTTTTAGTATGCAATATGCTAAATGTGCAAACTGTAAAAATATTCAGTATACATGGGCTGTGTTCTAAATGCAGCAATTGTTATAGTATGTGCTCCTTGTCTTAAAAAGTGAATGCATAGTTACAGTCTATTGGAAATATTAGTGCTGGGCAAAAAATAATCGCGATTAATCGCATCCAAAATAAAAGTTTTAACAATTTAATTTTATGGACAGTATATATTCATCACGTACATATAAACGCACATGTGCATGCATTTCTTTAAGAAAATGTTTATTTATATTTAGAAATAAATACATAGATATTTGCTATATAAATTCAAATACCTAACAATTGTTTTGCTGCTACGCATGTGTGTATCACATACACAAAATAAATACACATATGTACATAATCTGTACTTATTTTAGATGCGATTATTCACAATTAATCTTTGCCCAGCACTAATTTGAATGCAGTGTTTTTTACACAAGGTTTCCTAGTGAGAAAACAACACCATCCCCCGTATTTTTAAGTTTAAAAGTTTGTGTTATATTCGTTATGTGAGACTCTTATTTTGAAAACTAGACAAGCTTTAAGGAAGAGAATAAGCAACTATGTAAAGTAGCATACCTGTCAACCCTCCCGTTTTTCCCAGGATTCTCCTGTATTTTATAGTTCTATCCCGCTATTACCCCCATAAAGGTATTTTCCCGTATTTCTTCTGTATTTTTTATATTTCTATGCATGACTGTCAGACGTGCTGCACTGTTTCCCAAACAGATTCTGTATATGCGTTTTGAAGCAGAGCATAAGTGAACACTCTGGGGGTATTGGCACGTGTTTGAACAGGCATATACATAATACTACAACTATTACTACTACTACTACTACTACTACTACTACTAATAATAATAATAATAATAATAATAATAATAATAATAATAATAATAATAATACTATCTATTCTATACATGAAGTTCTTGGTGGGTTTTCTTGAAAATACAACAAATTTTGTCTTAAATGAGCATAGAAATTTAGGAAAGCAGTTGAATGCCTTCATTATAGATGTGTGCATTTTTAAAGAGCACCTCTGCTCTTTAATGTGATCAAACAAAAAATCTAAATGAGAGCTTCATTATCTGTTCTTTAATCAGAATGTTTAAGTTATACAGTACAGAAAAGGTTAATGAGATTTGATAACGATTCAGTTTCTTAATAGCGATTAATTTTTATAAGCTTTTATTTATTAGCTGCGTTTTAATGTTATATTTTCATGTTTTTATAAAGTTATTTACAATGAAACAACTCTAGATGACAATTACAGTTGTAGTAATTTGGGGAATTTTATTAATTTTTACCCTTATTTTGACATCCCATTGTTGACAGGTATGAAAGCAGGCAGCCGTCGTTTTATGGATATACGCACAACGCTAGATGTTTGTATTATAAATTGATTTAATGCTATCCCAAAGAGATGTAAGGTCTGTTTATATGGCAGTTTAGCATGTGTGTTGTGAAATTTGTTATTGGAACATCAGAGGAGAGCTCAATAATATTCAGAACCTATCCAAATATGGTCAAAAAACACCATATTATATAAGGCCAACTCCAATAGTTGTATGTACATATCAGAGAAGAATTTAATATATTCTATCAATGCATTCCATGGCACCTTTTTAATAATTCAATACATTTTTACTCTAAATAAATTGTATTTTCTTTCAAATTTAAGAATAAAATAGGAACTTAAGCTGCATTTCCTTGTTTTCGCATCAAAATCATCCAAAACTAAAAATATTATCAAATCAGAGTTTAAATCAATAGTAACAAATCAGTCATCACCCTATTTGTTTACAAAGTGTCCGAATGCAAAATGTTATATTTGGATTAAATATTCATTCAGTGCTACTCTAAAGAGACGTAAGGTCTGTTAATATGCAAGTTGAATGTGTATATCGTGAAATTTGCTATTGGAAGATCAGAACAGCGCTCATTAATATTCAGAACCTCTCTAAATATGGTCAATAAACCAACCATGTCATATAAGTCCAACTCCCAGGGTTGGAAATGGACCTGTAAAACTATTTCTGGAGAATTTTTGCTCTTGCATATAAGCCACAAACATTCTACTGTAAGTAAAAATCAGAGAACAATTTGATATATTCTATCAATGTATTCTATAGCACCTTTTTATGAAGTTTAGTAATTAAATACATTTTATTTTAAGTTCATTTTACTGCGTTTTAATATTTTTCCACCTTTTTCGAGTGCCTTAGACAGATTTTTGTTGTTTATTCGGATGAATCTCTTACCCAAAGAGTGCGACAAATTATTTTAAGCCAGTGGTTCCCAAAGTGGGGGTTGGGACCACCCTGAGGGGTCACGGGACAGTGACAGGAGGTCGCTTGGTGATTTCCAAAAATCAAATTAATTTTATTAAATTATTAGAATTACCACATTTTATCCATAACCAACAGAAGAAGAAAAAAAACAGTAGTTACTAGTTACATTAAAAACAACAACATGCAAATAAAAAGCCATCAGTCTTTCATTTTTCTGTGACCCTTGGGGTGATTACGTTATATTAAAGTCACAGCACGTTGATTTTAAGGCACCAGGGTTAACTTTTTGACACCTTTACGGCACACACGTTCATTAAAAATAAATACAGGCCAGAACTGAACATGGAGGATGGTCTCCGAGTGGTGTTCTTCAAAATTAAATGATAAATAGACTTGCGCATATTGGTATGTGTACGCCAGTGTGTACGGTTTATATATTTATAACCACCTCAGAGGATATTGGTGGTCACTGGCATTTAGGGATGGGCGGATCGATCCTGAATTATCGATATTTTCAATACTGGGAATGTATCGAAAGGATTGATCCTTAAGTAAAGGTATCGATATTTTCTGGGGGGTTTCTTACTGAGTGATCAGAGATTTTGAAATATCTAAATAATTAAAGCACCGCATATTATAGAAATATTTACTTAAATAGGAACACCAATGGGAACTATAATATTCTTCCGCTGTATCTCCGCTGATAGGTCAGTGTTATCTCCCGACACAGTGGTACAGACACCACACACACCCAGCGCGGGTTGTAAAACTCGAGAGCGGAGCTGTGGTCATCATGACTGAACTTAAACGAAGTATAATCTGGAGTTATCGTAAAAATAATCGACTAAAGGGGAAAAAAATCAGTTTTTCCCTCACAACAACCTGGAAACTGATAAAAATCAGAAAGCACAAATGAATACTGCAACTTAACTTTAAGATTCAATCCAAAGTTCTGCTGCTTTGACCTTTAAATAAAGTGAAGTTCAGTTGTGCAGTGTGTTATTGTTCATTATATATGGTGCTGTTTAGCCAGTTATAGTTCTGTAATTTTAATAAATGTAAAAAAGAATGGTGTGTTTTATTTATTATTAATAATAATAATAATAATAATAATAATAATAATAATAATAAAGGTGATATACATTTTTTTTTAAATCACTATAAAATATTTCTTTTAATTATTGATAAGTATCGATTTAAGTATCGATATCGATGATACTTGTCTTGAAATACTTTGTATCGGATCGGACACAAAAATATTGGTATCGCCCATCCCTACTGGCATTGTAATTTTGGAGGTCGCGGGTTGAAATGTTTGGGAACTCCTGATCTAAGCTTCCCCTGAGCAGTTTTTGTTTGACTTTAGACATTTTATTGTAAGTTAATTGTACTTTTTTACTTTAAAATGTAAGAATAAAATTGCAATTTAAGCTGTATTTCCCATAAAACAGTCTTTGCATTAACCAAAGTGTTAACAAATCAGAGTTACTGAAGTGAATATGAATTTACTGTAGGTCTCCTAGTGCATATTAAACACATAAATCAGGCTTAAAATCTTAACTACATCTTCATAATTGTAGTTTGATGGTTTTTGTGATCTGATTCTGCACGCTGTAACTTATAATCAACTCCACACACTGTTATAGTCATTGCAGGGAAGTCATTTAAAGCCCATTTTTGTTCTCCCGGATAAAGACATCAGCACAGAGTGACGCAGCGCTAATTTCTCTTAATAAGACTTCAGCCGGAGTGTGAAGAGTACAGTGTGTTATTTCCACCTGTGCTCGCGGGAGGATCGTGCCTCTGACAGACACGCTGAAGGTCGACGGATTGATCCGGATCTAAGTATAAACATTGATTAAAAGCGCTGAAAAACTCCCATCTCTTTTCCCCACAGGCCCAGAGAGCAGCTATCGGAAGCCCGGCCTCATTTGTACCACTATTGATAAACTTTCCTCATCCAGGAGTCTGTCTGTCTGTCTGTTTTAGAGAAATTAAACATGCATTACAGGCAAGCGACTTCAAAAAAGTCATTAATTACTAACTGCATCATTTCGATTCAAGTTTATTTGTATAGCGCTTTTCCCAATAGTTATTGTTTGCAAATGGAGCATATTATGGCCCGTTTCCACTGAGTGGTACAGTACGGTACAGTACGGGTCACCTTTATCAGGCTTGAGTTTCCACTGCTAAAGGGTACTCTTTGGTGGGCGTGGTGTACGAAGTTTCATTCGATATGATTTTTGCACAAGGAAATGTCTACAGTAAAGCTGTACAGGTCGCTCACATATCATACGAGAAGCACTTCTCAAAAAACAGAGGCTTTATTATACACATAAACACTGGTATAAGTGTTCATTACTGACCTCTCTATGAACATGATTTGATTATAACTAGATCAATGATTTGAAATAGCCTATTGTCTGCGATTATATCAAATAAATTAATAAATGCAGCATATATGAACACACACAGCCCCTTACAGTCTCTGATATGTTACCAATTACAGAAAAACTTCACACAGCAGACATTTAGGCCTTATTTATGTTCAAAAACAACACTGAATATAGCCCACAGTCAGTGCAGAGCTCTCATCTGTGTCTGTAATCTTCACCAGCATGTGTAGCCTCTGTTAGAGAATAATTCCGTCATTCCGAGTTCATAATAGTCCAGAAGTTGATGATGATAATAGTTAAACGCAGCAGTTTCTTCATGTTTGCTGAAACAATAATTTGCTCCTTTGTTTTTTCCGGCTTCTCCTTTGTTTCTGCACACGTCAGTCTAGCGTTTGTCTGTTTCTGAAAGGATCGGGCTTCAAAAGCACAACAATAATCAAGCGCACATTATTATCATCAGCTCAAGAAGTTTGTTATTTCAATATTGACGCGTAAGTGAGAAAGCGAAACCGCTCACTCTTCAGATGGGCTCGTAAAAAACTACGGGGCACAGGGGAGAATCTGCTCTTCTACTTGGCTTTGTGGCTGTTCAAGATGACGACAATGTTTGTTTGAGCTCGGGTCAACCATGGCTTGTTATTATATGTTTATATTATTTCGGTATATTGTCTCTTGGTTGTGTATTTAAACATGGCGCTTTCTTTGTTTTCATTCTGGCTTGTTGCGCAAGTGACTGACGCATCTCTGTAAACCAATAGCGTTCAGCCGCACGTCTAGCTCCGCCTTTTGGTCATCCTTGGTACCCTTTGCAAAGGGTGACTCAAAAGTGGTACGGTACGGTTTGGTATGCTTTTAGACAGTGGAAACGGCCTTAAAATCGTACCGAACTGTACCGTGCCGTACCACTCAGTGGAAACGAGCCAATATTGCATTAACGTTAAAAAGAAGCTTAAGTTATTAGTTACCATAACTGTATTATTAACTAATAGCTTTAAACAGTTAAAGTTTCAATTCTATTTAAATTACTTTTCTAATTACTATGTGCCGAGAGCCATGGGAACGAAGCTGTCTCGAGTCCCACGGAAGGAGCTCTGGACTATAAGAGGAGGAATGATGGCAGAGGAGGACGAGAGAGGACCGGGCCCGGACATATTGTTTTACTTTTGCTTTCAGTTTGACGGCAGTATCCGTGAGGTGCCGCCGTCTGTTTGTTTTATTTGAAAACGGAGGCGTGGCTGCTGAGATTCACTACTCGACTGGGGCTTTTGGGTCATTGCGTATCCTTCCCTTATTCGTCAAGCCCCTATCACATGACTATAACGCCACCGGAAGACGGCAGACCAGCCCTCACTGTAAACAACAACATGGACAGAAATAGGAGCGTTGTTTGCACTATTGTCTGTTTTAGGCACCATTGTGCAGTTAAACTCTTGCCTTTTTTACTACAAAAGCTGCATGTATTCACAAGAGGCAAAGCTACTGTTCGAGCACTCGCTAATCGCTTGCGTTTCAAGCGGTGTAAGCCCTATTTAGAAAGCCGAGCGAGACACATGATTCCTGTTTATACTTGAACGTGCATGCCCAGAGTGCGCGAATGGTCACGTGATATACGTTTTTGGTGGAGTAGTGTGGACGGAGATATGTTCAGAAACGCTAGGTGAAACGCTAGTGTGGACGCGGATCGTTTTCATGCTAAAACGTCGTTTTAAAACAAACGCACTAGTGTAAACGGGGCCTAAGTCTCAGCGCAGCCTTCAACTGCAGCTCGTGCTGTATTGAACAGAAGCACGTCACTTCATAACTATAGCAGCAGTTTTTCGACTAAACTAAATTTATTACTGAGGTCTTGGTCACACTAATTGAAGGGCCAGAACAATTTGCCTCAAGGGCCGCCCATTGAATAGCCCTGCCATACAGACATGATCTGAGAATTTGATTGAAAACAAACAGGAAGAGCATTTTCAGAAACTATTTTTTTTTTATCTAAATGACACGCACAGTTTTCCCAGAGATGGGTTGCGGCTGGAAGGGCATTCGATGCGTAAAACAAATGCTGGATAAGTTGGTGGATCATCCCGTTGTGGCGACCCCGGATTAATAAAGGGACTAAGGCCCCGTTTACACTAGTGCGTTTCAGTTTTAAAACGGCGTTTTAGCATGAAAACGATCCGCGTCCACACTAGCGTTTTACCCAAGCGTCTCTAGCAGATGTCCGTCCACACTACGCCACGAGAAACGTATATCACGTGACCATTCGCGCACTCTGGGCATGCACGTTCAAGTATAAACAGGAAGCATGCGTCTCGCTCTGCATTTGGTTATTGTTAGTCAACAAACGCTGGTTGAACGATGAACGCGATGGTAAAGAAAGCAAGAGAGGTCTTTTTGAGGACAGAAGACGAGGTCGAGTTGTTACTTAAAGTAACAAATGAATATAAAACATCCATGGCTATTGAAAATACAGTGTTTACAGAGAAGGCTGGTCTGCCTTCTGCAGGTGACGTTATAGCCATGTGAGCTTGACGAATAAGGGAAGGTTACGCAATGACCCAAAGCCCCAATCACGTAGCGAATCTCAGCAGCCACGCCTCTGTTTTCAAATGTCTCCGTTTTCCACCGTCTACACTGAGACGCAGCAGCAGCGTTTTAGAATGAAAACGGCCTCTCCAGCATGTCCAAAACATTCCGTTTTCACACCTCGAAAACTCTGGGGTAGTGTGGACGGATGGCGTAACCGTAGCAAAACTTATGCGTTTTAAAACGAAAACGCACGAGTGTAAACGGGGCCTAAACCGACAAGAAAATGAATGAATGAATGACACGAACAGATGAATTGCTCACCCCTAAACTAGCAGCGTGAGCTAACAAATCGCAAGGCTCGTTTTGATTGTTGTGTACTTGATGTACATTTTAAACAACCAAAAATCTAGAAAAAGAGTATCACCCTCAACAACTCCAGATTGCATTTCCCCCAAACAATCTAGGCCTCCATAAGTCACGGCTGACCACGGATTGGATGGATTGGACTTTTTTAGCTTACTTAGTGTTAGCTCACTTATTTCCCTTAAGTGCATAGTCCATATATCAGGTAGAGGGCTGTAAATCCTACTACAGGAGCTTGCGGTTTTGCTTGTAATGTTAGTCAGAACTAACATCACAACAGCATCACCTTAACAACAAACACTAAGCAGTTTAATCGCAACTAAACTAGTGTTAATCTCTTTAATTGAAATCAACAAAGCTGATAAATACACGACGAATTAGGAGTTAAACTACTACTGCGATGACATAATCGCAGGTTCACGCAGAAGTGTGTGTGTGTGTGTGTGTGATTCATACAGCCTCCAACTGCTTCAGAAAAGTGTCACTTCTGATCAGGCGCAGCAGAGCAGGGCAAACTGTCAAGAGAAGGAATTACAGAAGGAGACACAGCAATAAAGAGATACAGACAGCAGCACAACCAAGTATAAAGTAAAGCACAGAATAATGTAAATCTGAATCTGCTGAAAGGGGCCAGAGGGAAATCCAGACACTGTCCTTTTAATCTGATCTGCTTCCCTGGGTCTCCTTCTGGTTGGTTTGCCTAGGAAGTCATGGTTGCTTAAGACTATTTCCTAAAGAAACGCACAAGTGTTAGAGTATTCTTGTTAGGGATATTTATTACTCTTTCTTGAACATTAGAGAATTAGACTTACGTACAAAACTGAATATGACATAAAACATTTTCAAATAAAGCAGCATTTCCAACACTGTGGGCCTTTTGTTTCTCGAATAAATGAGTTCAGAAGATAAAGACGAAACACGATGAACAGTGACTTCTCCTACCGCTCTAAACTACATTTCTCTGATTCATATTAGCTCCAGTGAAGTGACCATTTTGTTCTTTGAATGCATTGAGTTGCTGATACACTGAAAAAAATGTTGTCTGCAAAACTGTTGCAAACAATTTATAAGTGTTGAATTTAAACAAATAAATTCAATTTAATAATGTTCAACTTAATTTGTTTGTTTAAATTCAGCCCAAATAAATTGTTTACAGTCACTTAACATAAAAATATTTGAGTAAATCCAAGGAATCAGTCATGAGGAATTTTTTCCAGTGTATGTAACTGGCTGATTAGAAATTTGCATTAATGAGCAGTTGGATGGGTGTACCTAATAAAGTGGCTGGTGAATATAATATATATACATTTTAATGCTTATGGCTGCATTAATTTATAATAGAAGAATACAAGTAAAGCGGTAATATCAAAAGAACTTAAGATAACAATTTTCTATTTTAACTAATTATTCATTTATCCCTTTATTAATCCGGGGTCGCCACAGCGGAATGAACTGCCAACTTATCCAGCATATGTTTTACACAGCGGGTGCCCTTCAGGCCACAATCCATCTCTATGAAACATCCATACACACTCATTCACACTCATACACTACAGATAATTTAGCTTACCCAATTCACCTATAGCGCATGTCTTTGGACTTGTGGGGGAAACCGAAGCCCCCGGAGGAAACCCACGCAATCACAGGGAGAACATGCAAACTCCACACAGAAATGCCAACTGTCCCAGTCGAAGCTCGAACCAGCGACCTTCTTGCTGAGGCAAACGTGCTACTCACTACGCCACATGATTTAATTTAATTTATTCCTGAATTTTCAACATATTTTTTCAGTGTCACACAATCATTTTCCAATTTATTACTCTAGACAGGCATGTCCAAACTCGGTCCCGGAGGGCCGGTGTCCTGCAGATTTTAGCTCCAAATTGACTCAACACACCTGCAAAGATGTTTCTAGAAAGCCTAGTAAGAGCTTGATTAGCTAGCCCAGGTGTTTGATTGGGGTTGGAACTAAACTTTGCAGGACACCGGCCCTCCAGGATTGAGTTTAGACACTGGTTTACAACAACACACCATTTTAATAGTTAATTTGATGCTCAAAAAACATTATATTATTAACCCTTTTAGACTTTATGGCAATTTTAGTTATTTACTGCAAAATGGCTAGTAAAATACCACATCCATTACTTACAGTTCACTACTGTAAAATGCACAGCATTATAAGCCATTTTAAAACTTTTAGAGAAACTGACTGCATATTAGTATTTTGCGGTATTCTACTGTAATCAAAGTAATCAAGTAAACTGCTTCTGTGGTTGGAGACAAAAATGAGACAGTTGATGAAAAAATGAGTTGTAAAATAAATAAATTACAGTAAAACTTGAGTAAAAATAGTCATACTGTAAAAATAAAATGCAGAAAGGAGTATTTTACCATAAAAAGAGGTTATGGTAAAGCTATTTGACTCTAAAATTAAATTGTGGTAGGGCCCTGTTACTATAAAACACATTACCAGGTAAGTTACTGTAAAGGGGCTGTGGAAACTTGCTGGCAAATAATACATTTAAATTTATTAAATTTGTTACCAATGTGGGCAACATGGTGGTTAGCACTGCTACCTCGCAGCAAGAAGGTCGCTGGTTCGAGTCCCGGCTGGGTTAGCTAGAATTCGCATGTTCTCCCCGTGTTGTCTCCGGTTCCCCTCACAGTCCAACCACATGCGCTGTATTGATGTTTCCCAGTACTGGGTTGCAGCTAGAAGCGCATCCGCTGTCTAAAACATATGCTGGAATAGGTGGCGGTTCATTCTGCTGTGGCGACCCCTGATGAATGAAGGAAATAAGCCGATGGAAAATGAATGATTGATGTTACCAATGTATACAACTTGTTTAGATTGCTTATTTGGGGAAAATAATCTGTGTGTGTGTGTCTGTGTATATTTATATTTGTACACACACACACACACACACACACACTTTAAGATATAAGATGTAAAACGAAGGAATTAAGGCTCATTCCGGTTCATGAGTTTTCATTGGACACATTATTCCATGCAGTGTATATATTATGCAGTATATATGCATAGTGTGTGTGTTTATGCATGTATTTTTGCCTGACCTACTACCACGGATGCATACAAAAACAGTATACATATGTAAACAGTATACTTACACTCATACCAGGAAAGGCCGTTGGTAGTACGCTATTCTGAATATTTGATGACCTGTCAGATTTGTCTGGCCCCGCCCACTGTCGATATGACATCACGAGTCTGGAATTTCAAGACAATATAAGCGTGCAGCGAACACCTTGAAGCAACCGATGGGATCGGTCCAAGACTTTAAAGCACAGCAGGTGCTGCATGAATAAAGAATGCATATTCATGAACATTAGCATTCATTTGCATATGATACACCCTGCATCAAATTAAGGTCAGTTTAAAGCGTACTAGAGGTGAAACACCCAGAGCAGTGATAGGAGTTTAACATTTCCACCACAGTAATATTTAAAGGGGTGTTTTAACATATCGTGTGGAGGAAAACACCCTCAAAATGAAGCTGCACATACAGATTATTAGCCATACACAACTTGGCTAAAGTCTTGTCGTCGATCCCAGTTGTAAAAGCAACAAATAATACCTTGACTTCTAGCTGATAATTTGGAAAAGAAAGTCGATTTTTCCGATGATGATCTGATGAACTGCATCCCAATAATCACCAATACTGCAGAAAACCTACTGGAACCCACATGGAGCCAAGATTCTCACAGAAATCAGTCAAGTTTGGTGTAGGAAATATCATGGTTTGGGGTTACATTCAGTATGGGGGCGTGCGAGAGATCTGCAGAGTGGATCGGCCTGAGGTATCAAGACATTTGTGCTGCCCATTACATTACAAACCACAGGAGAGGGTGAATTCTCCAGCAGGATAGCGCTCCTTCTCATACTTCAGCCTCCTCATCAAAGCTCCTGAAAGCAAAGAAGGTGAAGGTGCTCTAGGATTGGCCAGCCCAGTCACCAGATATGAACATTATCGAGCACGTCTGGGGTAAGATGAAGGAGGAGGCGTTAAAGATGAACTCAAAGAGTCTTGATGAACTCTGGGAGTCCTGCAAGAACGCTTTCTTCGCCATTCCACATGACATTATTAATGCGTTATTGGAGTCATTGCAGAGATGTGTGGATGCAGTCCTCCAAGCTCATGGGAGTCATGCACAATATTAATTCTGTCTACACTACAGCATGACTTTATATTCTATACTGGACAATATTTCTGTTCGGTGACGAGACTTTTGATAAATAAAAATGTTTTAAAATTGCGTTTCGGAAATATTTGAAGAAAGAAAATGTTTTTTTCTCAAAAATGGTCTACAATAATAATTTATCAATAATAATTAACACACCTGTACTGCAGATTATAATCAAAATCTGCATCACTAAATTATAAATGCAATCATAATCAAGTACTATAATAAAATCTGCATTACTTAATCTTTGTTAATGTTAACTCAACATATATTAATGTGTTATTTAACACACTAGCTAACTAATGCTGAAAAATTATTCAGCATTACAGAACCTTTGCTATTAATCTTAGTAATGCATCTCTTTATATTAACAGCCTCATTGATGTTTACTTACGCATACACTAGTGCATTTGTTTATGGATTAGATCACATGACATAAAATGCACTTGAAACTGAAATATTTTAATTTTTTCATTAATTTTCCTTCGGCTTAGTCCCTTATTCATCATGGGTCACCACAGTGGAATGAACCGCCAACTTATCCAGCATATGTTTTACACAGCGGATGCCCTTCCAGCTGCATCCCAGTACTGGAAAAACACCCATACACACTCATTCACACACATACACTTCGGCCAATTTAGTTTATTCAACTCACCTGTAGCATGTGTTTAAACTGTGGGGGGAACTGGAGCACAAACCCACGGCATAACTCCACACAGAAATGCCAACTGACCCAGCCGGGACTCCAACCAGTGACCTTCTTGCTTTGAGGCAACAATGCTAACCACTGTGCTGCCCTTTGTTTTATCATTTCAAGTAAAAAATAAATAACATTAGGTCACAATAATAACTTTATATAATATATGCCTACGTATTATACATCTGATCTATTTTAACATAACCTTAACCATATCTTATTTAAATATTAGCTTTAGTTAAATGAGTCGCTGTGGATCTAGATTGTGTTTGTATCTCATATTTGTTGAGGCAGAAGTGTAAACCTGATGACTATAAGATCACATCAGTGTTGGACATCACATTCCTTACCTCTGATATAGAAATAAATAATATCCCAGATCACATATTCAGACTCTCTGCAGAGATAAACCAGAGCTTCAGTCCTCATGAAGAGCATCTGCAGGTCTGATGTTAAATCCACATCTGCTGGTGGAGCATAGAGAGGAGAAACACAACATTAATTTACATTCAATCTTTAAGCATATTGAAAAAGACTTACAGTTGAGTGAAAACGCATATTATATTTCAAGACAAAACCTGAGCTGTTTCATTAAATGCTGTTAAATTAGACATTCCCTTATGTAGTTTTCATTTTCAGTCAGGCTGATGCAAATTAATGCATCTTTCAAGGATTTTGTTGGCAATACTCATTTCTATTGTTTGCTGATTTTGCAATTTGGTCATTTTGGCAGTGGAAATATGGCTATAAACACATCAAAAAGCAGAATATGAACTCTCAGCAAAACAACAGCGACTCCTACTGGTTATTGCAAACTAGGTTTTTTTGTAGTTTGTCATTCATCACTATTATTCATTTCATTAATTCATTTTCTTGTCGGCTTAGTCCCTTTATTAATCCGGGGTCGCCACAGCGGAATGAACCGCCAACTTATCCAGCATCTGTTTTACGCAGCGGATGCCCTTCCAGCCACAACCCATCTTTGGGTAACATCCATACACACTCATACACTACGGACAATTTAGCTTACCCAATTTGCCTGTATTGCATATCTTTGGACTGTGGGGGAAACCGGAGCACCCGGAGGAAACCCACACGAACACGTGGAGAACATGCAAACTCCACACAGACATGCCAACTGACCCAGCCGAGGCTCGAACCAGCGACCTTCTTGCTGTGAGGCGACAGCACTACCTACTGCGCCACCGTGTCGCCCTCATCACTATTATGGTGTATGACATTAACCATTTTAACCATGAGAGAAGCTGAGTGAATCATATCGTCTTAGTGAATCAAACTGAAAGAGTTTCCATTACAATGTGAGAAAAGGAATGAATCATAATGTCCGAATGAATCAAACTGAATCAGCAAACCATTTCAGTTGCATTGTGAGACCCCGAGTGAATCAAGCTGTCAGAGTAAATCAAACTAAATCACAAATAGTTTCCGTTACAATGTGAGAAGACGAGTGAATCATATTGTCTGAGTGAATCAAACTGAAAGAGTTTCCATAACAATGTGAGAAAAGGAATGAATCCTAATGTCCGAGTGAATCAAACTGAATCAGCAAACCATTTCAGTTACATTGTGAGACCCCGAGTGAATCTGTCAGAGTAAATCAAACTAAATCGCAAATAGTTTCCGTTACAATGTGAGAAGACGAGTGAATCATACTGTCTGAGTTAATCAAAATGATTTTCATGTTCAAAACAGTAATGTTTATTCATTTGCGAATGTGGCATTGTCCTGTTACAATCCTTTTATTAAAATATATTAATATATTTGAGGTTTGGCTTTGAGGTTCTTTATAGATATATTTTATATTATTATTTATATTATTTTAGTTTTGATTACTGTGAAACGAATTGGTTGCTGTTTTTCTTTATCAGTCCAAAATCAAGTACGATAAGCAAGTAAGTACAGTAAGATAGTAAAGATTTATTTATATTAGGGCTGTCAAAAAATTAATCGGGATTAATCACATCCAAAATAAGTTTAACATAATATTTGTGTGTGTACTGTGTATATTTTATTATAAATATATAAATACACACATGCATATACTTGATAAAATGTTGGATTATTTTTAGATATATAAAAAATATGTGTATGACACAAATTTTACATTTGAATATGATGTAACTTTTTTATATATAGTTTTGGCTTCTATGAATGTGTTTATCACATATACATAATAAATATATATAACACACACACATATTATGTCAAAACAAACTTTTATTTTGGATGTGATTAATCACGATTAATTCTTGGACGGCCCTAATTTATATAGCACCTTTCCCAGACATTGAGTCACAAAGTGCTTTACAATGAGAGAAAACAAGTAAAAGAACACGTATCAATAAAAGAAAACATGCTAAAACATATTAAAATCAAGTTAAAAATCCAAATAAAAAACACTACTACTATTTAAAAGCTTGACCAAAAAGATGTGTCTTTAAATGCCTTTTAAAAAGATCAACTGATGCCAGATTTCTCAGTGCTTGAGGGAGAGAGTTCCAGAACCGTGGGGCCTCCACACAGAAGGCACGCTCACCCTTTGTCTTGAGACGAGTTCTGGGAATGACCAAAAGGTCTTTGCCAGAAGACCTCAGAGACCGGCTACATCTGTGATTATGTAAAAGATCTTGAATATAAAGAGGAGCTTGACCATGCAGAGCTCTGTAGGTAATAACCAGAATCTTCAGATTTACTCTAAAACTAATAGGAAGCCAGTGAAGTGCCTTAAGCACAGGAGTAATGTGTGACTTCCTACTGGTGTTGGTTAAAAGCCTCGCCGCTGCATTCTGCACAACTTGCAATCGATCCATAGAAGATTTGTTCAGACAAGTGAACAGGACATTACAGTAATCCAGTCCTGAAGAGATGAAGGCATGGACAAGCATCTCCATCTCTTCCTTTGAAACAACATCTCTGATTTTTGCGATATTCCTCAGATGGAAAAAGCATGTACGAACTACAGACTTAACATGGCTATTAAAACACCGCGCTCCATCAAAGATGACACCCAGATTTCTAATATCACTGCAATTCGAAGATGAAAAACCCCCCAAATCTTGCCTGATCTTTGGGGTAATGCTATCAGGGGCAAAAATTAACATTTCAGTTTTATCAGGGTTCAGTTGCAGAAAATTGTCGGCCATCCATTTGTTAATGGAGACTAAACAATCCTGCAAAACAGACAGTGTGTCTAGTCTGTCAGGACTAAAAGAAAAATAGGTGCATGTATATAAGTGTGAGTGTGTGTATGTATGCATGTATGTATATAGAGAGAGTTATTAACGTACGTTACAGGACATTATAACATATACATTTTATAAACATTATAACATTGACCATACCTGTCAAAATTGGGATGTGAAAATTAGGAACACGCCCACCATAATAAGGGACAACGGGACGGTTAACAGGTATGACATTAACATTATAGTCACTTAAATTTCATTTATTTCTTTTTATTATTGAGTTTTTTATTTTCATTCATTCATTCATTTTCTTTTCGACTAGTCCCTTTATTAATCCGAGGTCGCCACAGCGGAATGAACCGCCAACTTATCCAGCATTTGTATTACACAGCGGATGCCCTTCCAGCTGCAACCCATCTCTGGGAAACATCCAGACACACTCATTCACACTCATACACTACGGGCAATTTAGCTTACCCAATTCACCTGTACCACATGTCTTTGGACTTGTGGAGGAAACCGGTGCACCCAGAGGAAACCCACGCAACCACGGGGAGAACATGCAAACTCCACACAGAAATGCCAACTGACCCAGCCAAGGCTCGAACCAGCGACCTTCTTGCTGTGAGGCGAACGTGCTACTCACTACGCCACCGTGGTGCCTTTTTTATTTTTATACAGTTTTTTATTTTATAACTCAAACGCTTCGTCTTAATAACTGTTAAGGTTGGAAAGTACATTATGAAATGTTACATTATTTAATACTCTGTGATGTTCACTGGGAATAACAGCATTTAAATAAATAGACACAAAGTTGATGAAGTATCATACATCAGCATTAAATTATGCTCACTTTAATTCTTAAATGCTTTGAAACACAGGAAGACTGTAAATAAATACTCACCTCACCATTAAATGCTGAATATTTAGACCTTACGCTCCAGACGTTTGAAGGATTTCAACATCACAAACCTGCTTTAAAAAGCACACGTTAGAAAATCTAAATGCTTGATGAAAACAGCGACTGGTCAGAATGAAACACCTCTTACGAAGGAGATTAATTCATCATTTTACAACAAAAAATTATAAGCAACTCCCCCATGTCCATTCATATGAACTGTAAGGGCTCCCCCTCCTGGACACTGAGTGTTCATGCAGTCTATAGAGATTAACTTAGAACGCTGGAGAACAAAACACTGATCACTGATGCTTGTGCCCCATAAAGGGCTCTGGAATCACACTCACAAAGACAATAAACAACAAAAACTGATCTTCACAATATAAAGTGCACATGAAGTAAAGCAGCTGATAATTTAATTCAAGTTTATTTGTAAAGCGCTTTTTACAATAATTATTGATTCAAAGCAGCTTTACTAAAGGTCATGTATATAATCATAATATAAACATAATAAATTCATAATAAAACATATAATTCATAATAAAAACAGTTTCCTTGACACTGATCAGTAGCAGGAAATTGTAAATACTGTATAAAAGAACAAACTGCATAATCATTATTAGACACATTTTTGCTACAAATAACATTATAAACAATAACAATATTTATGTGGCATATTTTAATATATAAGTCACAAACAATACTCCATAAATAAAAAAGTGAATATATGAATATATTTTTAATGTTCATTCTGAGATATTATATTTAAGTGTTTGTAAGACTCGTTATTCAAATCTTTTCAGAAATTGCAGTAAACTGTGAATAATTGACCAAAATAAATGTTAAAATATTTTTATACACATTTAAATTACTAATAAATCGTGATTTTTATAATAAATATTAATAAAAAGGATAAGGAAAATATCTTTTTTAAACATGGAGTGATAAGAGTATGTGTGAAAAAATACACTAACTTGTATGAACTCAGTTAATTATTTAGTGTAACTTGTCAATAAGAGATCAGTTGGCTTTGCTTAAAGTGAGTAAACCCATTGTCTTGAGTAAATGAACTACAGTACACTCACCGGCCACTTTATTAGGTACACCTGTCCAACTGCTCGTTAACGAACATTTCTAATCAGCCGATCACATGGCAGCAACTCAATGCATTTAGGCATGTAGACATGGTCAAGACGATATTCTGCAGTTCAAACTGCATCAGAATGGGAAGAAAGGCGATTTAAGTGACTTTGAACGTGGCACGGTTGTTGGTGCCAGAAGGGCTGGTCTGAGTATTTCAGAAACTGCTGATCTAGTGAGATTTCACGCACAATCATCTCTAGGGTTTACAGAGAATGATTTGAAAAGGAGAATATCCAGTGAGCAGCAGTTCTGTGGGCATAAATGCCTTGTTGATGCCAGAGGAGAATGGCCAGACTGGTTCCAGCTGATAGAAAGGCAACAGTAACTCAAATAACCACTCGGTACAACCGAGGTCTGCAGAAGAGCATCTCTGAACGCACAACACGGCCAACCTTGAGGCGGATGGGCTACAGCAGCAGAAGACCACACCAGGTGCCGCTCCTGTCAGCTAAGAACAGGAAACTGAGGCTACAATTCACACAGGCTCACCAACACTGGACAGTAGAAGATTGGAGAAACGTCGCCTGATCTGATAAGGCTCCATTTCTGCTGCCACATTCGGATGGTCGGGTCAGAATTTGGCATCAACAACATGAAAGCATGGATCATCCTGCCTTGTATCAGCGGTTCAGGCAGGTGGTGGTGGTGTAATGGTGTGGGGGATATTTTCTTGGCACACTTTGGGCCCATTAGTACCAACTGAGCATCGTGTCAACGCCACAGCCTACCTGAGTATTGCTGCTGACCATGTCCATCCCTTTATGACCACAGTGTCCCCATCTTCTGATGGCTACTTCCAGCAGGATAACACACCATGTCATAAAGCGCGAATCATCTCAGACTGGTTTCTTGAACATGACAATGAGTTCACTGTACTCAAATGGCCTCCACAGTCTCCAGAGCTCAATCCAATAGAGCACCTTTGGGATGTGGTGGAATGGGAGATTCCCATCAAGAATGTGCAGCTCAACAAATCTGCAGCAACTGCGTGATGCTATCATGTCAATATGGAGCAAAATCTCTGGGGAATATTTCCAGTACCTTGTTGAATCTCTGCCACGAAGGATTGAAGGGCGTCACACACCGGATGCACCGCTCAGCACCGCAACACAGCGAGCACAGGACAGTTGGAAGTAACACACACCAGACGAGCACATTTGCATGCTATTTAAAATGAAACTATTCAGATGGAACAGTGAACTCAAATATGAACAGTGTCCTGAGCTGTAGCTGGGCACCGTGAATAGTTTAGAATGCTAAAATGCATGGCGCTGCGGGGTGCTTCGCATCTGGTGTGCGACCCCCTTAAGGCAGTTCTGAGGGCAAAAGGGGGTCCAACCTGCTACTAATGGCCGGTGAGTGTATGCGCATAATTAAAAATGAGTTCCATGTTTGCTCACTTAAGTAATTTACTTAAGTAAATTTACATAAGCAATGTAACATCGTTTTTTTTTTTTTACCATACAGTTCACCATAATCCCATACACCAAGAAAACCCTGTAAATTTGTCTCCAAATAAATGAAACCAAGGCAGAAATGGGAAAGTTTTTATTAATATATTCACAAATTCAAATGTGCAAACCAAAAAAACAAAACTAATATTTCCATCTTTTTTTCCATCGTAAAAACATTACAGCAAATGCTTTGCAGGGGAAAGTGTTCAAAACAGAAGCGCGGTAAAAATAAAAGCTGAAGAGGGCGAGTGTGTGTTTGTCTGAAAGCAGTCGGTGGACAGTGGCTCATACTTATAAACGTATGGAATGTCTAGATTTACTGTACAGACACGCAGGACAAACCTGCAGAAAACAACATAATTGTGCTGGGGAACACCCTAGTTGAGATTCTTTTCGTTCAGAAAAATAAACAAACATACTACAAATATCTATACAAAAAAACTCTGCAATAATATACTTCTCTAGCGCTTTTAACTTCCCTTTAAAAACTCAAAGTCTCTAAAAAAGCAAGTTAAAACAGTAACTTTCATGACTTGGGTTTCTACATTCTTCCTCTCTATTATCTCTTTCTCCTTTTTTTTGCTTTTCAGTCACGTTAAAGACGAGGAAGCTGTAAATGTTGCCTTATTATCTTTGAAAAGTATAAACAATAACAACACGTTCATGAACGCCTGTGAGTGAATCTCATGAAAACACATCCCGGCCACATTTCACCAAATAATCAAAAGAATTAAAATAATAACAATATTAATAATAATATATGTTTATTATTTATTATTATTATTATTTTTATTACTGTATTATTTATAAAGGTTATTTTTTTCCCATGAATTATGATAATTAATTTATTTGCTTTTAGCTTGAAATGATCTGTCCATGTTCTTGACCCAATAGCTGAATCTTAAAAACATTTAAGAAACACATTTAACCTTAAATCAATCAGTAATGACTAATAATAATAAGAAGAATAATAATGATTATTATACACACTTTTATAAATGTTATTCTGTTTTTTTCCTTGAATAATGATGATCATTTGTAGTTAATCGCCTTTAATAGCTCTAAATGTAATTAATTGATTTGCTTTTAGCTTGAAATGAACTGTCCATGTTATAGCTGAATAGCTGTATCTCCAATATCCAATAGCTGAATCTCAAAAAGATTCACGAAACATATTTAACCTTAAATAAATAGATAACGAGTAATATTATTATTATTGTTATTATTATTATTATTATTATTAGTAATAATAATAATAATAATTATTATTATTATTATTGTAATTAATGAATATTATTAATGATGATTGTTATTATTATTATTATTCGTATTTTTATAAAGGTTATTCTGTTTATAGTTTTTTTAATTGTGACGATAATTTGAAATAAATTGCAATTTTAGTAAAATTCAAAGCGTAATTAATTTTATTCAATCCGTCAGTGTTCACCCAATAGCTGAATCTTAAAAACATTTATGAAACACATTTACCCTCAATAACTAGATAATGATTAATAATAATAATAATAATAATAATAGTAATAATAATAATAATAATAATAATAATGTTTTACTTTTCTTTTTTTTTTAATTCTCAGAATTTTGTTAATTATTTTAATTAACCAAAATTTGAAGTAAAAATTTGGATTTGAATATTTGACATGAAAGAAAAAAAAACAAGACTGAGCTGGAAACAGGTCCAGGAAAACATTAAATAAAAAATTGTGGCATTTTCATAAACAAGAATGTTACAAAAAAAGTCAAATTTCATAATGTCTTTCACTCTCAAGATATTCTCATTAAATCTGAACTTTAAACAGAACATCTTATATTAAAATACATACACATAAATACATGACTTTAATGGCATTATCATTATCATTGTATCAATGTATTACTCCTGATTTCATGCTAAAACAACACAGCAATGTTTCTAATTTCAAGATGTTCATGATTTAATTAAATCCTAAACTGTCTATTTAAATGCAAAAAAGTAACGCATATTAATGCATATAGAAATACTGATTGTTTTTTAATGTTTTTTTTCTATGAAAATAATACTGTAAATGATATTTTAACAGTTTATTTTAAAACTAACACATTTTTGGCATCATGACAGCAGTGTATGTGTCAATTATGAATATTTTTCTTTTGATTAAAAGGTGAAAAGAGCTGTTGGTGCTCATGAGGGTCAGTCTCGTAACTCTTGGCCCTTGTGTTGTCACGATACTGGAATTCGGTACCAATCGATACTAAATGTTTAAAAACGTCCATTTCCTGCTAACATCTGAGCAATGTTGAGAGTGTTCTTAAACAGCGCTGATTTGCCATTGTGTTCATGTGCAGAAATGACTGTAATTGGCTGTGAAGGTCATCAGTTTACCAAACTTACCACGATTTACTGAGTGTAAACACAGATACGGAGACACTGCATCGTTTCAGAGTCAAGTCGATCAGATAGTTTGTCTATAAGCTGACATACGTGCAATCCTCTGATGAATCACTGCTTTAAAATGCTCCAGCGTCCCTGTATCTGTGGTTACACTCAGTAAACAGCAGTGAGTTCGGTGAACTGATGACCTTCACAGCCAATCGCAGTCAGTTCTGTTGAGCATGCGAACACAATGGCAAATCAGCGCTGTTTAAGAATGTGCTCAACATAATTGATTGTGATTGGTCGTGCAGTTCATCAATTCACTGAACTCACCGCTGTTTACTGAGTGTAAACACATATATGGAGACACTGCATCGCTTCAGAGTCAAGTCGATCAGATAGTTTGTCTGTAAGCTGACATATATACGAGCGATCCGCTGAGGAATCGCAGCTTTACAATGCTCCAGCGTCCCTGTATCTGTGGTTACACTTAGTAAACAGCGGTGAAATTGGTGAAGTGATGACCTTGACAGCCAATCGCAATCAATTCTGTTGAGCAAGTGAACACAATGGCAAATCAGTGCTGTTTAAGAACATGCTCAACAGAATTGACTGTGATTAGTCGTGCAGGTCATCAGTTAATCAATATCTGTGGTTACACTCAGTAAACAGCGGTGAGTTCGGTGAACTGATGACCTGCACGACCAATCACAGTCAGTTCTGCTGAGCATGTGAACTCAATGGCAAATCAGCGCCGTTTAAGAATGTGCTCAATGTTAGCGGGAAATTGACTTTTTTTTTATTAAAGTAACGATCGGCACCAAAATTTCAGTATCATGACAACCCTACCCTGTAGTGAAGTGTAGACAACCGCTGGTTAACTCTGGCACAATGCGGTAAATAAAAACTGTGTGTAGTAACAGTGTGTGTGGCAAAGACAAACACCAACATCTGTGCAAACACACACAAACAAGAGGCAGATGAACGTGTATTTTGAAAACAGACACACCATAAGCGAAAGCCATGCAATGCTGGCAATGTAACAATCCGAATAAAAAAATAAAAAATAAAAACAGCTTTTATACTGCCGTCCCATTTCGGTCAAACTCCCAACACCCAGAATCCCACGCATGCAAGACCTGTTACATAACAAAAAGAACAGCAAAAACACACCAGCCCTCGTGGCTCTAGCAGCTCCAGCCAGGCTAGAGAAATATAATAAGTGTTTCATTCATGTGTTTCAAACGTCTTTACATATATTTCTTGCTATTTAAACAAAATATTAAAAATTGTGCCCGTCATGCTCTCAGTTGTACAGTCGATAAAGTCGAGCTCTTCGTAAAAAGTTTTAATAGCTTTTCTTTTCTCCACCATTGTGATTGTAGCACTAAAAGTGTCGCTAACACTTTAGTTAAAGGGGGTGTTCATAAGACTGTCATGACACTTTTACTATCGTGACATGAATCTGAATGTAAATGAGACTTTATGCATGTTTATAACAACTATCATTAAGTGTCATTCGCTCAGTTATGACATTTTAAATGCAAAGATGGCATTGTTTGTTATGACAATATGACATAAAGAAATATATTACCTTTATTTGTCTTTGTCATGACAAATTGATATTACCAATATAACCTAACTAGTCATATATCTGGCATAAACATGACTGTCATGATTATAACTGCATCATAAATATTTTTCTGATCACGTTTTCAGCCGAACAAACTGTATTATTAAAAGTGTCATTACTCTGACAAATCATTTCGTAACAGCGTCAATAACATTTAATGACATTTTAATGACAATTTCAGCTTGTACTACTGTAGTTGAGGTCAAGAAATATTAATGACGTTGTTATAATATTCATGACATATTTATAATAGCTTCATGACAATCATGTTTATGA
>CAIGQQ010032394.1:3455709-3473160 GCA_903798035.1 Danio albolineatus
AGAGAGAGAGAGAGAGAGAGAGAGAGAGAGGGGTGGGTGGGGCAAAAAAAATAGGGACAAAAAGGGAATGTCAATGAAGAAACCAAAAGTATAACATAATACAACTTAAATTAATATAATGGAGGAACTCAAGTAAAGAACATAACGCAGAACCGAGGAATGATTTAACTCAAGATGAATGTAAAATCATGAAAACTGTAAATAAAGATGGAAGAAATGAGGAAAGACAGAAAAATCGTTCAAAGATTGGAACAAACAAACAGCTGATTGCTAGTTAGTGTCGATAGCTGGTTGAAGTGCTTTGGGTTAGTGATCTGAACAAAGCCACACACTTAAAGATCAAAATAAGGCACACGTAAATTATCCTGCAACATAACTGACATTTTCAGAATAACTCTCCTGCTCACCAAGGCCTTTATTATTTAATATTCAATGATATTCGGCAAATATTAGAAATATAATATATAAATCACTGTGCTGTATTTTAGAACTCTTAGCAACCATTCTAGAAACACCCTAGCAACCACTTTTAACCCAACATTCTCACATTTAACTTATTTCTGTAGTTCACCCACAATTTAAATGCTGTCATCCTTTACTTGTTTCAAACCTTTATGAATTTCTTTCTTCTGTTGAACACAAAAGAAGATACTTTGAAGAATGCTGTAAACCTGTAACCATTGACTTCCATAGTATTTGTTTTTCCTACTGTAGAAGTCAATGGTTACAGGTTTTCAGAATTCTTCAAAATATCTTCCTTTGTGTTCAACAAGAAAGAAACTCATAAAATCACTTGAGCCTAGGCTTTCAAAAAAAGTTTATTTTGCAAACTTTATCACTGCTATGTTTAAAGTAATTTAATATGCCATATTTCTGGTGAAAACCATGTTAGATTTTTACAGAGTTCAAAAGAACAATGTTAATTTGAAACTAAATTTTTTGTAAGATGATAAATAACAAAATTTGTTTTACTAATAAACTGAGTGCCTCCTTGATGAACTGAAAATATTAGTATTTTTAAAAACGATGATAATCAGAAATGTTTCTTTATCAAATCAGCATATTAAGATGATTTCTGAAGAATCATGTGATAAAGACTTTGGGCTTTTTTTAATGATCTAAGCGCAAAGTCTAAAGCGCACGGCGCAAAGCATTAAGGGCGTGTCTAAATTCACTTTTGCTATTTTAAGCATGGTCTAACAGCGCTGTGCTTATTCTCTTAATGAGTTCTGGGTGTGTTTTGAGTGTAAGATGCATTAAACCAATCAGAGTCTCATCTCCCATTCCCTTTAAGAGTCTGTTGCGTCGCACCATGGCACATTTGCTGTTTACATGGCGGACTTTGCAAGAAGAAAAACTGAACGCTTCACTAGTAAGAAAACAGTTAAACAGAGCATCTGCAGCACAAGGATAAAGAATGAGACTCCTTCATTCAGCCTCTTTACTTTCTCTTTACTTTACCTCTTTACTCTTTTTCTTTTGTAAAGTATGGAAACGGTGGAAACTCACTCCACTGAAGACATCCATTAGCCTACATATTTAATTTTGTTTGTTAAGCACAAAGATTTGTTTTAACCATTTCTAAATTCAGGTATAATCTCCAGCAAATGAATAAATGAACAATAATAACAAAGTGTGGTCAAAAATCTGAGTTACATCCAAACATACGTCCTGTTCTTTTGCCCCATATGGTGATGCAGACGTCTCCAAAACCCCACAGGTGGACAAATCTGCACTTGTTTTTTTTTAAACAAATATAAACACACACGTTATAAATAATACTGCTAATAATAATAACATTATACTAACGCAAGTTGTCATAAATCAACTGAAATAAGCCCCCCGAGATGAGGCATGGAGACAGTGGTTTTTATTTTTATGAAGAAAATAATCATTTTTGTAACAATTTAATCTTTTAATTGTTTTGATATGTAAAGATATTTGTGTATTGCTGTACATCCTGTGTATATTAAGCAATGTGTAAGCGTTTGGACCTGCACAGGCACATCACTAAGCTCCATGCTGGAGCTTTTAGTCGGTCAATGGCGCGGCCTGTTTCAGTTCCTCAAAACAGCAATGCTCCAACAATGAGCCTTAACACACCTCCTTTACAGACCAGCACACCCATGAGCCCACAAAGTTGCGCAAAGGGATTTGCTATTTAAACAACATGGCGCAAAACATAAACATTACTCTCACGCTGGTCTGAAAAATCGCAACAAATCACGCCAAACACATCTTGCAGCTTATTGTGCGGGTGTTCAGTCGATTTCTCCTACGTTATCAGATTGTCCTACCTCCCATTCAAAAAATAGGTAGCATATTTTGATGACGCAACATGCTACCCATCAGATTTTGCCACCAGTGTAAATTTTAATGTGGCGTAGTGTGATATTAAGCTGTAATATTGCCCTAACCCCAACCTCAGAACCATTCAAATACAGTGTTGGTAGCATAATCTGATGGGTGGGATAAAATGTCAGGACACCAGGTGTATGATAGGGCCCTATGTAATAAGTAATAACGCTGAAAAATTTACTTTTAATCACAGGAATATAATATTTAATGCAAAGTAATAATTAAGAAACACTTTTAATTGTAATAATATTTCAGAATTTTTACTGTATTGTTGATTTGGTGAGCAGTAGAGGCCTCCAAAACGTGATCATTATCACCTGTCAGGTTTTTATTTTCCACAAACCAGCCACGGTTTTTAACACACAACTAAACACACGTCTGCAGCACACTTGAGTTTCAGATTTTATTGTAGAAAAGCAGAGGACAGCAGTCAGACTGTAGGAAAATCAGGCATTATGGCACACAAATCTGACCGACACAAACACTCCCACACACACTCTATGTGAGCCAGTGTTTTGGAAACGCATTACACTGGATATTAATGATCAGCAGGCATGTAATAGTTGTTTTAGAGAGTAACCAGTGTTTAACTGACAGCATGCGTGATAAATGTACAGGGTTAACAGCGGTCAGCAAGTTTGAAAGTAGTTATTTTAAAGGGTTAGTTGAACCAAAAATTACAATTCGGATATTATTCGCACACACCACATGTCATTTTAAATGTGTATGATTCGCGTTCTGGACTATAAAAGGAGGCATTTAACTGGCATTAGTCCTGACTGCTCTTTTTTTCCCATCAAGCATGAGGAGAATTTTGTTGTTGTTCTTGAAAGCACTACAAATCTGGCATTACTTAATTTTTAAGTGTTATTTTTGACTATATTTATATCATACTATTTGCATTTTACTATATTATTAACACTGTTTAGTATTATTTTATGATGATAATGACTTTTAAATCAATAAATCACGGCGATGAGGTCATTGTGTAAATTCCAGCATGGAGATTGGCTGTCTAAAATTAACAAATCTGTGCATTAGTTCATGAGAAAGAGTTGGTTCGAACCAATCAGCATGCTCTACTGTTAACGAGATGCAACTTCATTGATATGCATGATATAGCATTGAAGACTCTTTTTACCCGGTGCAGTTTGTTACACTGTCACATTATATCAGACAACATTTGGACAACTAATGTCATTTACTCTCTTAAATGCCATTTTCTCATGCTTTTAATGAGCATTCAGGTATCTTTCATCTTAACTTGTATGCAAATAATATATATGTATTTTTATTTATACTTTAATTTCAAAGGGGGCAGATTAAAAACAAGATCGATCAGATCATGCTACATGCACATGCAGAGATTTCATTTTATGTAAAAGCAAAAAAAATGTATTGTATTTTATTCTATTTAAATAGTACATAGTTATTACCTATTTAGTAAGATAAATTATTACGAAAGCAAAACATTCACATTTTGAAGCAATTTATCCAAAATATACACTCAAACCATGAAAACACTAGATTAAATTAAGGACTTCATATAATGTAATACAATATAATGTAATACAATATAATATAATATAATATAATATAATATAATATAATATAATATAATATAATATAATATAATATATCAACTTAAAACATAAGCTACATAATATATTCTATGGTGCTTTGTCATGTTTGTCTCTTAAAAGCCTCATTTTCACTCTATTAATGTGGAAAAGAGCAGCTCGGACATTGTGCAAAATATCTCCTTTTTGCGTTTACCTACAGAAAGCAACTCATGCACATTAGGAATGACATGAGGGCAAGTTAATATTATTTTTTTGGCTGAACTATTGTGTTAACTGTGAAGTGGAAGACATGGACATACACGCAGTATATATAAGGCACAGAGGGGTAAAAACGGGGAGATTATGGTTTTGGCGTCCTTCACACTGTCTCGTGTCCTTTTTTTTTTTTTGAGGACGTCGGGGAGAATTAAATGAGCAAAACCCTCACAGGAGCCACACAGAGTTGAGTCCACAGACTTTGGGAAACTGTGCAGCAGAAGTAACACACAATAAAGGGCTCATTCGCGGAGCAGGCAGCTTGTTCTGTCGTCTTGTTTAAGGCTGAAGAGGCGAATACACCCATTTGTGCTTTGATTTTTGCTATTGAAATGTGCTCTCTCTCTCTAAACACACATATAAATACTCAATTCACTAAGCCCCACCTTAGGGAGTCACTGACCAATCCTACTATAGCAACGGCTGCGTTCAAAATGGGATAAATGTTTTCAATGTGCACTAATAAAGGAGCCCAATTGTCCATATCAAGATTGCTAAAACTGAACAGTAAAAAATACTTTGAAAGTAAATTACACAGAGATGACAATGTTTTTTTTTTAATCGTTCTGAGATTAAATGTTGGAACATTCGAAAGGAATAGGGGGGATAACTGAGAACTGAACACAGCCAGGAACTACAGTATGCTTCTAACTACAGTTCTAAAGGTGTAGTTGCAAGTGTACAAGTTTGCGACGCAGTTTTCAAATGTTTGTTGGAACGATCGATTTGTGAAACGCCAAATCAACAAACTATGTTTGTAACAACGCAACTTGCGACCTTAGTTGGCTAATGATGGTTTTCGGAAACACCCCAGGTTGGGTCTTTTTCAATTTGGAATACATTGCTTTTATGACTTTTTAAATGGCAAGAAAATTTAGATTAAAAAGATGACCGCAAAATCATTTATAATCTTACAAATATCATATTTTAAATATATTTTGTTCACTGAATTTTCTATGCACTGTAAAAATGTGGTTGTCTATTTTTAAATTCAAGTTAAAAACGTTTCTGTTTGACCAAGCAAATAACATATCAATGTATCTTACTTCATCCAAAATCAAAACAAAAAAGTGCTTCAGGGGTAAATTATGTATTTGTGCTCTTTGGATAAGGAACTCATAAAGATAAACAACAAAATCATGGGTCCAAGGCACTCAAAAAGATAAAAAAAACTTTATTAACATGTACTAACATTTTTTTTTCTGACTTGGAGTGCCTTGAACATATGATTTTTATTTAATTTAATATTTTACAGGCTTTTGGTTATGTAAAAGTTTTTTATTTCTTTTTGTCTTTGTCTTATTCGTATTCTATTTGATTTTTAGTCAACTTGGGTTGTTTTTAATTGACAATTTTATAAATAAACTGTCATTGTCATCCATTAAGCTGAATCCGATTTCATTTTTAACTTTCATTACATTAAACTGAGCTCAAACATCAGGTTAACTGTGTATTAGGTATAAAAAATGTTTTTATTTCACTTACTAAAATTTGCTAATTATTTTTCAACTTTTCATTTGGGTTGTAAGTGAATGTAAGTAATGTTAATGTAACGCAAGTTGAAATTACTTGTAAAGTTAATGACTTCACTTAAGGCAGCAACTACTTTTTACAGTGTACCCATAAAAAGATCAACAAATTATGAATGATTTGTGATGCTGAAATTTAGGGAAAAAATGGCACTATTGCTCGTCATATTACTTAAATGTATGATTTATAAAAACCAAAAACCATGTGGGGATGTTTTTGGCTTTCATAACTTGAATAACAAGCTCATTCAAATAGGTTTCTCCACACAGTTGATACTTTTAACCCATAATATTTGGTTAAGATATTGTCATAGGAGGAGAAATGTGTTTAACATCGATCAAATGTTTCTTAAGCAGCAAATCAGCATTTTAGAAAAGGTTTTCAGGAAGATCATGTGATTATGAGACTGGAGTAATAATGCTGAAAATTCTGCTTTGCGTCACTGGCATAAATTGGAATAAGAAACAGTGCTCAGCATAAATGAGTACACCCCATGTTGAAAATGAATATTTTTATCCATTTCCCAGTAAGTAGGTGATATATATTGGTGAATTTGAGCAAAACAGATTTATTAAACGGATATATTTATTAAAATAATATTTTAGTCACCGAACATCTTTAGAAAAAGAAAGATAATACTATTAAATTCAATATTGGGGAAAAAATACAAAGTACAAAATTCCAACAACATTTTAAATATTTATAGTTTTTCTTGAATTTTGCTCTTTTTTTATTTTATTTAATATTTTTCCCTATCATTTATATTTGTGTGTACCAATTTTGGACTGTTATCACACGATATTTTGTTAGATTAGCTCCAGATTTGGCTTCAGTACTGACTAATCTAATGTATATGCACAAATATAATCCTGTAAAGCAGAGGTCATCAACTATATTTGTCCAGAGGGCCATAGTTTTACCAGACAGTCTCCTTGGAGGCTAGACCCCCAAGAAGAAAAATCAAACAAAAATCTAATCTTGGCTTAACATTATGTTTAATGTTCATACTTTTTCCATTTCATTACAAAACTGAAGGCGTTTGATTCAGGCTCCCATCACCTATACCACAGTCAACCACTAGGAGTGATAGATATTTTGCCTCAACTCAATTAGGCCCCGTTTACACTAATGCATTTTCGTTTTAAAACGCATAAGTTTTGCTACGGTTACGCCATCTGTCCACACTACGCCGGAATTTTCGAGCCCTGAAAATGGAGCGTTTTGAAAACGCTGGAGAGGCCGTTTTCATTCTAAAGCGCTGCTGCTCCGTCTCAGTGTGGATGGGGGTAACCGGAGACATCTGAAAACGCAGGTGTGGCTGCTGAGATTCACTACTTGATTGGGGCTTTTGGGTCATTGCGTATCCTTCCCTTATTCATCAAGCCCCTATCACATGACTATAACGCCACCAGAAGACGGCAGACCAGCCTTCACTGTAAACAACATAATGGACACAGAAATGGGAGCGTTGTTTGCCCTATTGTCCGTTTTAGGCGCCATTGTGCCGTTAAACTCTGCCTTTTTTACTACAACAGCTGCATATATTCGCAAGAGGCAAGCTACTGTTCGAGCACTCGCTAATCGCTCATGTTTCAAGCGGCGTAAGCCCCATTTAGAACGCTGGTTTTGGGTTACGGTTCTGGCTTTCTTTGCCATCCCGTTCATCGTTCAACCAGCGTTTATTGACTAACAACGACCAAATCCCGAGCGAGACACATGCTTCCAGTTTATACTTGAACGCGCATGCCCAGAGTGTGCGAATGGTCACGTGATATACGTTTTTGGTGGAGTAGTGTGGACAGAGATGTGTTCAGAAACGCTGGGTGAAACGCTAGTGTGGACGCGGATCGTTTTCATGCTAAAACACCGTTTTAAAACTAAAACGCACTAGTGTAAACGAGGCCTAAGTCAACAAAGAGAAATGTAACTTTAGCCATTGATTAAGCACTGTGAGTAGCCCGTTTCAGCATTGTGATTTGAATTCAAGCCCACTTAACGTTTCATTTGATGTGCAAACATCATTTGTGACCTGTTTAGTTCTGGCACCAGGTTATTTATTTACCATGCTAGTTTAAGTTGTGCCAGATTGTTTTTCCTCCTTTTTTTAGGCCTGAAAAGTCTGCTAGTTTCAAGCATGTTGTTGAGACTTAGAAATAAATAAAAAAAAGATAAGTAAGGGCATGAGGAAAAGTTATGCGCTCATTTGGGTTTTTTTTTTTTTTAAACATGTTTTGAAATAATAAATGCCTAACGCCGCATAGTCTGAGTCTGTCCTCATTTCAGAGAGTAGCCTAAATATAGTCATAAACGGTGGATATTCTGACAAGAGACTCAGTTGTTGTTACTTTTAGTTGCTTTAATACAGTGGTTTGATCCTCACAATTTTGGAATCCAGCTGCAGGCCGGATTGAACGGCTCGGCGGGCCGCCAGTTGATGATCAGTGCTGTAAAGCTTCCTAGAGAAAACATGAATCTAATGCGAGATTTGTAAGGGCTTACCTCATATATGTTGAGCACTGTAAACAGAAATAGAAAACGGCTAATAAATTGCAGTATATTTCCCAATTTTACAGCTATTACTGTGTTTTTGATCAACTAAAAAATGTTGAGCATATGTATAAAAATGTCTAACTGCAGTTCAATATCTTTACATACAAATTACTCGTACCAATATTTTGCAAAAGTCCCTGTAATCATAGGCTTCCATTCAATCAATCATTCCCACTGTGAGCACACAACTGGCATGAATATTAATTCATAAAGCTCTTCTACCAGAGCAATATTTCCCAAAGAGGCCGAGCTAATCAAAGTATCAATAGACCCTTTTCACAAGACTGTTATGGCGTGTTTAACGGTCATCAGCATCTTAAATCAATGAAAGTTTTTAATATTTAGATTTTCTAAAACAAAGTATGAATATTTATAAGTATTTATGTAATTATTATATCATATTTGCATCAAATTACATAATAACGAGTTTGTAATGTAGTGTCTATGGGGGTATAACTGTAAATTTGACATTATTCTCTACTCTGGCTGCTGTTATCAGTCTCACACTATTGTTTTGCTTTATCTGAAAGTCTTGATAAACACCATCTGGGAGCTTTTCTGTTATTATTTCAGCAAATAGGATTGCAAAAACAATATCTGTAGTACTTTCCCTTTTACTACACTCTTAGTTTAGCCAACTTCTGCTGCTGAGAAACCTGGAAATGTGAAAAGGGTCCACTGGGGGGCGCTTGGAGACACTAAAACTGTGCATAAACACAAGCTATCCTGTTAACCTCACAAACTGGAACAGTCTGAAGTGTGGTTTAAACACTTGGCACCAGGTGGCAGTAGATAGCACATAGCAGCGACATGATTGACAAGTAAAAAAGGGCAAATCCAGCCAGCTGGGAAGATGGGGCGTGGCGAAGGGGAGGCGGAGCCAGAGAGAGCAAGGCCTCGACCAGCCTGAACACACAAACCAGCTCCCCTTCCAACACATCGCCCGCCGAACACAAACTATCCTGAACACGGAGCCAAGAGCAGCAGGAGGAAGAAGATGGTCAAATAAAACACAACGAGGGTGTTGATGGGGTGTGATGTGGTTTTAAATTAGAGGGGAATGAGGGGGGAGAGAGAGAAAGAGTTAGCGGTGTTAGCTTGGAAACGACAAGAGATGTTAAAAGGCCTAGTTTTGAAGCAAACATGAAAGGCGTTTTATTAATTTTGTTATAAAACTGAAGAGCGTGAGATCATGAACAAACCTGAGGAACTCCAATTCTGCGGCACGCCTCGAGGAAGTTCTCCACATTCCGTCGACACTTGGCCATCGTCAGTTTCGGCTGGAAAGGAAAGAAAAAAGTGATGCATTGACATAAACAAACAACAACATGTAAATGTGGCTATTTACATTTACTTTGTTAGGAGATGCTTTTATCTAAAGAGATTTACAAATAAGAACAAAAGAAGCACCTCAAACCATGCAATAAAAAGATCTCATGACAAGCCTAAATTAGTTTAGCAGGTTTTTTAATATATATTTTTATTGAGTTCCTGTAAGAGAGTGTTTGCTGGAAAGTGTCTGGTGCACATGGAGAGGAAAGAGTGTTTCCTAAAGGTAGTTTAAATTAGAGGTCTGCATTCCCGCGTAGGCATGGGCCGGTATAAGATTCTGACGGTATGATAACCTTGGATAAAAATCTCATGGTTTCACAGTATGACGGTATTGTGATTACTGCTCTAAAATATATTCTTTTTAAATGTCTGGCTAAAAAACAAAACCTTTTCCCCCCTTTGAACACAATAGATTTTATTTTAAGAAACATTTAAAGTATTTTGGAGCAGTAAACATGTCGGGCTGAATAATTCAAGTGAATCATTGACTTCTGCAGTCTTCATTTGTTTCGAAAACACAGATGTCTTTACAATTTACACTTAAAAAAAATATTTAAAAAAATAAAAATAAATAAATAAATCTTACTCATACCTTAGGAACGATATAGCAGAAGATTTTGGCGGAAAGAACACATTGACTTTACCATACCGCGATATACCTTAAAACGATTACCGTCACATGCTTATTCCTGCAGCTGTACAGTGGGAGCAGACCAGATTTCTTGCGGTATGGGAATAAAAATCCAAATAAAACATGGTAGCAGTCGGTGTAATTTGAATGGGAGCGGGCAGTCTAACAATAAAGTGCTCCAGTGTCCCGATGTTATTTCAGAAGAGCATATCTGTGATCTTCTCATTCTTATTGAGCACCGGTACAGCCAGTGCTCACGACTGTTACACATGCTGAACATATGGAACAGTGCTTTCTGCACGTGCATTTTATTTGCACAGTCTGTGCAGGCATCATCTGCATAACGGTCCTCAGAGAGGGATTTACCATGGTAGAGCAAAGTGAAGATGCACTGTCCTTTAGCTTGCATTAGAAAACAGTCAGTTTACAATTAGGAAACCTACATCAGGCAAGTCTGATTTATGGGAGTCTTTTTCATGTCACAAACGCAAATGGGGAAAAAAATGACCCTTTATGCGATGTGATAATACCTCAAGGTTTTACGCTTTAGCAGTCAAGAGGGGGTGACCACCGGATGTGCCAATCGGCACCACGCCACGCAGCATCACGCATTTAGAATTCTAAATATAGACTTTTATCTGGGTACGCACACCTGTGCTGCAAGTTGGCAGCTGTCCGCAGCACCCATCTATGACTTAGGACACTGTTCATATTTCTGCCACGCAACAGAGTGCCATCTGAATAGTTACATTTTTTTAGCAAAACTCAGCAGAACTCAACACTGAGCGGAAAGAAGACTGGAACCTCGTGTCTCAGCACAAAAGGGTAAACAAAACTGACATTTAGCCTACAATCCTTGACAACCTAGTTTTATCTGTTATCTCTCTCTTTTGGTAGTACCAATTTAAGCTTGAGATTTTGGAAACCAGATCTAAATTTAGAAGTAATGGTTGGGTCGAGGAGACAATTAATGTAAGCGGGCAGTGGGTGAACAAAGACTGAATAAACAGCGGTCGGTGCGTAGTAAAACCTGTGGGGAGTGGACTAAAAAATTCAGTCCAACGCAGACCTCTACTCTGAGCAGCACAATGTTTTCTAAAAACAGAGTTTGTAAGAAAGTGTCTGGTGCATATGGAGAGGAAAAAGCGTGTTTCCTACAGGTGGTTTGTCAAGCCCACTCACCTGTGTGAAGCACACTCAGAATTGCAGTTTCCAGAATTGTTTTCCAGAAATATAGAATGTTTATAAGAAAGTGTCTGCTGTGTATGGAGTAGAAAAGGCATGTTTCCTACAGGTGGTTTGTCAGGCCCTTAGAATTGCACAAAAATGAATCCAAAAGGTCACTCACCACTGCCGGTGAGGGTACATGGATGCTCGGTATGGATCGAGGACGCACATGATTGGCCAAATGACACAACACGACCCCATCAGTCAAAGCTGCTCCAAGATCACTGGGTAAGGACACCTTGAGTCGACACTCGATATTCTGCATGAAAGACAATAATTTAGTCTTACAGCAGAAAATAAACTACAAATGACTGACAAGAGAAAGCGGCGGGTACTAAGGCGATTTGATTGACGCACCCTTCTCAGCTGCTCTATCAGTAACGCCTCCTCTCCAGTAGGGGCTGGACTCTGTGTGGGTGTGGCTTCTGCTGGCTCCACCTTTTGTGTGCCTGATTCTCCTGCAAAAGTCAAGTATATCATTAGGAAGAGGTCATCAGCTTATTCACCATGTACTTATGCAACATGCACTCGATCATCAAGTGTTTAGTAATTTGGTCTTTTTCTTTTTAATTATTGGAGTCTAAAAAGCCCAATCTCTTTTCTACAATTAAACCCGCAACAGTAGAACACAAAGCATGCAATATTCCACAATTTCTCACATTGGTTAAATAAGTGCATCGTCCAGATATTTAAAGTGCACTTTCTCCATTTAGCATTATTAATGTAAACACTACTTACTCTATTTTAACTTTAAAATCACGGAAGGCACGAGCACGTCACGCCACTTGTGCGTGCAAGCCACGCACCTCCATGGGAAACAACAAACTTGCACAAACCCTAGAAAAGACACGATATGCGAACGGCCACCGAAAGGCTGCCGTCGTTTGCATCCTCTAGCAGTTGATCTTGCACAGCCATGTTGGATTCACTTGATTTGTTGACAAATTGGTGCGGATCCTTGGCAGATTACGGGTTTTTCACTGGGCCTTTTCAACTTCGCAAAAAAAAACTTTCCAAAGAAATCTGTTTCTTATTCATTTTGCTGCTTGTGGGTTAAATTTGGGCACTCAAGTGACCGAGATGTAACCGAGAGAATACAGTCATTTTTCAAAATAAAAGACTTTTCAAAATAAAAGATTGTTCAGACTTAATCATTATTGATTTCTTTGTGGGCCGGTACCAATTGCTCCACCGACCAGTACTGGTCTGCGGTGGTTGAGAGCCACCGCACTAAATGACTTTTAAAGTGCAAAAAATAAATAAATAAAAAGTTTAAAGATATAAATGAATAAATTTTAATCAACAAATGGCCTAGAAAGCAGCAATCAGCTACGCCAGGTAAACAAACCTTTTTTCTTCTCTTCTCGCTGACTCAGGCGAAACAGGTAACTCTCAGGCCTCTGATTGGGGCCGCGGGAGGGCGACAGTGCCGCAGGGCTGGGGTAACTGGGTGACTGGAGGGCTGCAGGACCAGAAAAAAACAACATCATTGGGATAAAGGGTGAAAAATAAATGCAAACTTGTATAAAAACAAAATATTTATACTTACCAGTGGGTGAGGCATAATCTTCACCTTGCTATCGAATGCAGAAGAAGAGAAGATAAAATCAGTGGAAATACAATATATTTATACACTTTATCTGTGGCATGGACTGAAAGTGAACTCTAGGCATGCATCTGACATACAAACGTCCATCATGAACATTTCTTTAATATTTTCAGTTTTTGTGAGATTCCCCCAGAGATGACTTCATTCAATGTTTTTAATGTAACAACTTCCAAACAATACACACATGCACATGCACCAGCAGAAATCTTACACCATGTCCTAAAACAGGCAAGATTTGACGGTTTTCCAGAAATATTTACTCAATTAAGCTAAATTCAGCTTAAAGACTAGGTCAAATGGTACTTTAAAGTGTCGTAATATTGTGTTGGAGTCTGCTACTACAGGTTTAAATGCTTCTAACATCAGAAAACATTGTATTATATTCTAAAAATATGCATTTACTATTACACATTTTGCAATGATAATGATAATATTATGATAATATTACACATTTTGCAATGATAATGATAGTATTATGATTATATTACACATTTTTGCAATGATCTGCTGTGCAGATCCATCAAAATCTGTCTTATAAAGCGGTGCATGCCAGTAAGAAATTTTGTCTAGTTTGACGTTACACCGTCGCCATGTGACTATCACGTGGCATCAAAGTACCGAGACAGCACTCTGAGATCAGACGATTGATTTAGCTGGAGCAGCACCTGAAGAGGGACTGCAGGAGCTGTGATGATTTTTGACCATTTACATGTAGACGTTTTACTGTATACAGCTCTATATGATTAAATATATATTTTAGTAAATAACCAAATATCAATTCAAATAAGTCTTACTGACTCTTTGTGCTCAGGAAATCGCCTTCATTTAAGACTACAATGGTACGATGCTTGTCGCAGACAAACAATTGATCAAATCATGCTTTACAAGTTTATACGAGTTTTATTTAAGACTTTTTTAATAGCAAACAGAATTAAATTTAAGATCAGCAGTAGTACATTATAATATTGAATTAAAAAAAAAAAACACAACCAATTAATTACCATCCTTAACAATTTTTTTATACAGAAATCTTGAAACTGACTAATAATAACAACAACAACAACAACAACAAAAACAAGGATACAGCAGAATAAATTTCTTTAAGCAAATTTCAAAACAGAAACCAAATCCTTTACCGGGATGGTTTAATTGCATTTAAGATACTTGAAACAGATTTCATACATTTTAAGAGTAATTAAGGCCTTATTTATATACTATTTAAGAGGTTTTTATGGATCCACGAACACCCTGTAACTGTAATCCAGTGCAAATTATGACAAAAACATAAACGTACGATGCTTGTTGCATACTAACAATTGATCAAATTATGCTTTACTCAGGGTATGTGCAGGTTACCAAGAGCAAACAGAATAAAATTTAAGGTCAGCTGTATAGTATAGTATAGTATAGTATAATATAATATTGAATTGGGAAAAAAACACAACCAATTAATTACCATCATAAACACTTTTGTATATAAAAGCCTGTAAACTGACTAATAATAACTAATAATAATAACTAGGATGCAGCAAAATCAATTTTTTAGTAGATTTCAAAATAGGAACAAAATCAACAGGGTTGGTTTGATTGCATTTAAGACATTTGAAACAGATTTAAGACATTTTAAGAGTAATTAAGGCCTTATTTTTATACCATTTAAGATAGATTTAAGGATCCATGAACACCCTGTTCCTGTAATCTGGTGCAGGGTCACAAATTATTATTAAGGGTTTAAAATTATGACAAAAAACAAACGTATGATGCTTGTCCCAGACTAACTCATCAAATTATGTTTTACCGTAATTTGCCTGATTTTGACATGGTGCAAGATATGAGTGCCACCACCACAGTATGACTTTAAGAGTAAAATCATTATCAAAAATAATATCCTCAATAAGCTGCTTTGCATCTACAGAAATGAAGCGATGAAGGCAGATGATCTCCAGGCTCCTGCGCGTCAGTACCTGCAGTGTACAGGAGGGGGCGATGGACAAAGTGGGAGACACACAGCCATCCAGCGGCACAGCAGAGAGAGACTAGCAGCCACAGAGAAACCAGGACGGGGTCAAAACAAAACCACAGGAATAAAGGAACCAAAGTAGGAAATAAACAGAGGCTTTGAGCAAATGAAAAGGGCTTTGGAGTTTAGGTTTTATAGGTTACTCCTGAAAATACTGCAGGACATGAACACCATAAAGAGAAATTACTGGATCAATAATGCATACTTTTGGGTTTTTTTTGGAAAAAGCTCAAATGTTTTATTTTAAAAAGGCATATAAGAAGTTAATAAATAAATAAAACTATAATTACTTCAAATAAAATAATAATAAATAATAATCATATTTCATTTTTTAACTTAATAAGAAACTGTGAGCAGTTTTTTTGACATTTGAGTAGAAAATAATTAAGAAAAAAATCTAAGGTGATTGTATTTAAAGAAATAAAGTATTAAAAATGTTATGCATTAAATACCTTTTTAAAATAAAACATTTTGTGCATATAAAAAAGTTAATAAATCATATAAAAAAGTAAATAAATAACATAAAAAGTTCAAAATACAATTACTTTAAATAAAATAAGAAAAAACAAAAATATTTTTTACTTAATATTTAAATAATCAATCATTTTCAAAAAATCTAAATAATTTTCTAAAGAAACTGTGAGCACTTTATTGACATTATTTGAGTAAAAAATATAATAAAGTAAAAAATCTAATGTATTTATTTACAGAAATAAAGTATTAAAAACCTTAAGCATAATTAAGGTTTTAATTATTTTGAAAATATTTAGAAATTTTGAAAAGGAATCATATAAAAAGTTAATTTAGATAAAAGTAAAATTAAATAAAAGTAAATTTATTTTAAATGAAATAAAATTAATAATAAATAATATTTTTTTCATTTTATAATTAAATAATAAATATTAATTTAAACAATTTTCAAAAAAAACTGAGCAGTTTGACATTTTTTTTATTTAAAAAAATTACAAAAAAATCAAATGTATTTGTATTTACAGAAATAAAGTATTAAAAACCTTATGCATTAAATAAGACTTTTTGATTATTTAAAAAAAGATAAAAGGTTTTATTTTTAAAGTGGCATATAAAAAAGTTAATATTAAAAAGTTTTAATATTTAAATAATTAATAACTTTATTATTTAAAAAAAAAAATCTTGACGGAGTAAAAAAATTAAATAATGTAAATATTTACAGATATAAAGTAATAAAAGCTCAAGTAAATAATATCAAATTATAAAAATAATCATAATTATTATTATTATTTCTATTATTGTTTTTACAATAAAAGTTATTAAAATAAAATAGAAACACATCCACAAGCTTTGTTGAATCTACAAAACCAAACTGATTATAAATAATTATTATAATTATTATGACTATGACTAGCTTAATAACATTTGAGAATAAAATTATCACCCAGAACCATTCATGAGCTTTTGCATATACAAAAAGTGATGAAGGCTCCAAAAAAACAAATTAGACTTTTACATTATTACAATTATTATTGTGAGCAGTGTTGCATCTAAATGTTCACAACAAATTTTTGGATGTTTATCTTTAAAATAAGCACTACTGTTTATTAAACAACTCTAAACAGAAGTGATTTTTTGGGTAAATGTGTCTCTCTTTCACCTGTTTGTGAGGGTCTGGCCTCTTCTTTATAGTGTTGGTGTCTGTGTCTATCTCAAATATGAGTAGGGGCTCAAAATCACTCTGGACCAATCAGAAATACAGAGGCGAGTAGAGAAAGGCAGACAGAGAGGAAAGATGACAGACAGGGAAGCAAAAAGAAGCCGGGCAGGCGTGTTAAAGATGCACGTTGGGAGAAAGCAGATCTAATATTAAAGGTGCAATCAGAATGATATAAAGCAGGTCGCACACAGCCATGGGCCATTTTTAAAGATCGCTTAAAACTATTCTCAGTATTTTTGTGGATTTAGGATTTATATGCTGGATTTCTGCAGGTTTCACCAAGACAAATTTAAGACTTTAAACATTTTTAAGACCATTATGAATGAAATTTTAGTGTGCAAAACACCCACCGATGTATGAACAATGGATCAAAAAAAAATTAGAGAAATTTACACAATAGAAAGAATAACTTATTGCCTTAGACTCTAGATGAATAAATTTGAAGATGGAACCCAATTCTAACAATTATACATGACTAACTTTAAACATAAAACATAGATTTAATTAACAGCTACATGACATACACAATAAGTGTATGAGACATCTCCCAATTGTCCATCCCCACCTCCTTTTTAAAAAAAAAATATTAATTTAATTAAAACTTAATTAATTTTTTTTTATTTATTTTATGTTAATTTTAAATATATATATATATATATATATATA